>OX326965.1:52419507-52965058 GCA_946800305.1 Medicago arabica | reverse complement strand
CCATTTCGTTTGCCACTAGAACTCCATCTACTAAATTCCTCCCTTTAACAAAAGCCAATTGAGACAAGGAAATAATGGAATCCATCACACTCCCCAATCTTCTAGCCAATACCTTAGAAATGATCTTATAAAGGCTTCCAAGCAAGGATATGGGTCGAAAATCTTTCAAAGACATAGGTGATTGGATTTTCGGGATAAGCATCACAAAATAAGCAAGTAAACTCTTTGGGATCACCTCATTAGCATGAAATTGGTCAAAAAGAATTATCACATCATCCTTCAACAAATACCAAAAACTCTTGAAGAAAGCAAAATTGAAACCATCAAGACCCGGGCTTTTATTCCCATCACTGTCCTTCACCACCCCTTCAATTTCTTCCACCGTGAACATAGCCACCAACTGGGCATTTTCCTCATCCAAAATTTTGTCGAACCACACCCCATTCAATCTAGGACGATCGCCTCCCTCCACCGACACTTGATTTTTGAAATACTCCAAAACCGCCCCTTAACCTCCGTCGGTGTTTGCAACCACTCCCCATTAACCTTCAAAGCCCTCATACTATTACCATTCACTCTAGCCTTCATACAATTGTGGAAAAATTTGGTATTTGCATCACCTTCTTTGAACCACTTAACTCTAGATCTTTGAACCACCAACGAGTCTTTAGCCTTTAATAAACTCCAAAGAGAAATAAAGTTTGCTTTCCGAGTAGTCACTTCCTCCTCCGTCAGGAACGACCTCTCTCCCCTTATACCCATCGCTTCTATCTCCTCTCTAAGCTTCATAATTATCTCCGTCATCAACCCATACTCTTCCTTATTCCAAACTCCTGTCCTCGCTTTGACCCCTTTTAATTTTTCCTTAAGGACAAAACCCATCAAACCAGTTATAACATTATAATTCCACACTCCCTCCACCTCTTCCTTCAATTTTCGGTTTTCTAACCAAAAGTTTTTGAACCGGAATGGTTTTAGACCCCAATCTCATCCTCCTGCTTTAAGCAACAACGGACAATGATCGGACACGTCTCTAGGTAACACCCATAAAGAAGTTTTACCCCAAAACAACTTTCATTCCTCCGAAATAAGCATTCTATCTATCCGACTCATGGATCTACCATTCGGGTGGTACCACGTGAACCTCCTTCCAATCACCGCATGATCCTCTAACTCCACTTCTTGAACAAAATGTTGAAAGCAATGCATATCAAGGACTTGACTTGGTGACGGCTCTTCATTCACACCTCTTCTTTCATCTCTCTCCCTAACATCATTAAAGTCCCCCATAATACACCACCCCCTCCCCAAGATTTCTACGAGTAAGTAATAACCTCTCCTACAACCTTCTCTTTGCTTCTGGATCACACTTTGCATACACATTTATCAACACACAACGCCTTCTAAGAACTCCCCACTCCAAAGAGACACCTATAAAACCTTCACCTTGAGAAATATAGTAAAGAGACGATAACGATTTCCTCCAAATAGACAAAGTACCTCCGCTATTACCTTCCGATGGCACAAACACCCAATTAAAATCTTCACTACCCCATATACTTTGACACAAACTATTGGTGATCACCTCCATTTTTGTTTCTTGAATGGCTAAGAAATCCACCTTGTTATCTCTAATCAACTCCCTAATTTTGTTCTTTTTGTTTCTTCCTCCCAAACCTCTTACGTTGAATGTCAACACAATCATTGACCACCACCGGGAATCTCCAATGTAGTACCTTCATCCACTATTGAGAAAGAGACACTAACCTTATTTTTAATTTCAAACAACTTAGACTTTTGTAACTCCTTTGTTGTGTCCCTTGACTTGCTTGAGCTTGCAATTTCCTTTTTGTCTCTCCCTTGATCCACGTTAATCAACTTCAGGCCAGAATTAGATGGCTGCAACTGTTTTCCACCCATCCCCAATTCGTCATCTTCACCCCTCCAATCTTCATCTACTTCTCTGAACTCCCCACAAACCTCTTGCGAACAGTTTTCCACTCTCATACTTGCTGCAACACCCTCTCCTTGTTTGATGCTTTTGAATTCCCTTTCCTACGTCTACAGGCCTGCTTCTTCACCTCCCTTAATGTCAAGTCTAAAGGAGTTTTATTTGAGACTCCCTTATGCACCTCCCCATCCTTTGCCTTTTTCCTCCTTTGACACTGCTTTTGTCTAACTGTCAAAAGCCTTTCAGCCTCCTCCTCTTGATCTGCCACTGAGTCACTGAACTCGGAAAAATCTGACTCCTCCGACTGAAAATAAAAATGTTTATTTACTTTCGGTACCCCCTCTGTTACCACTACTGTAACATTGTTGTCATTCAAAGAAATTTCCTTCAAAATATGACTGTTTCCAAAAAATCATTATGACCCAAAATCATTAATACCCGTCCCGGGCCCAATTGGACTTGGATTTTGGGTCTCCAGTCGGGTCAAGGAAAAACCAGTATCCAGCTCACCATTGGGATGAACGTTCCCCTTTTCAAGTTGCTGCCAATCAGCCACCAGAACACACGCGTGTTCCCCAACATTTTGGAGGTCATTAAATGTTGTGGGCTCCACTGCTGCCTCCACTTTCTTCAACCTCCTGAAGTCAACTCCCCCCGCGTCCACTTGTTCCTCTATGATAGGATCCTTCAAAGAACTATTCCCCCTAACAGACACAACTTTCTGAACACCCAAAAAGCCTTCTGACTCCCCTTCATGTTGTCCCGTCATCTTATTGGAAAGAGATATCCTAATATCATCTACCTCCAACCCAAAAAGTCCTTGATCAGGAACCCTAGGGATGACATCATCATTTTCAGATTGGACTCCCATCACCGCTTCCACCACCTCCTCCCCTTCTGACTCTTCGGCCGACCGCTCCTCCCAGTCACCACCAACATGCTCCTTCATACACGCTCCCTAAACACCATCTTCCACTGAAAACAGATTGAAAACCGCCCCCATGACAGAGATGGTAAAATGTTCATTAAGCCATCCTAACCTGACTGTAACAATCTGAATCCTTGCCACATCCGATCTCTTCCTAGTAACGGTTTGTTCATCAAAATCCACAAACACCCCAAAATGATCACCTAACAATTTGAAAGTGTCTTCCTCCCAAACATGTAAAGGTAAACCAAAGATTTTAATCCAAACTGATCTTCTGGTTGCCACTAGGTTAGGTTTTCAAGGCTTCACCTCTTTGAAATGAGCAGACCACCATTGGTGGTGATTTTCAGACACTCTGAAGATTTCACCTTGACAGTCTGACCTTAACAAAACCATATGACCTCTCATCGGAGTAACATGAATCTTGTCTATCCCGTCCATCCTCATGATATTCTGAACCATGTCTCCCCTTCCATGATGATGCAAGAAACCCACCATACATCCTTCCAGCACCTCCAAAACCTCGCCGTTAGGTTGAATCAACACAGGACTAGTGGTAAGTCCCTTCCCTTCCTTACTCCCTCCACCATTCACAGCATTAGCAAAAGAAGTTCCTTGTTTTAAAATAGTTTTCCCCTTTCCTCCACTTCCCTCTCCTACCTCTTGGAAATTTCGACCGCCCTTCACTCCTCCTGATGATTCCGCCACCATCCCTTTCTCCTCCCGGCCAAACCGCGCCCGATTAACCTTCAACCTCATGTCTCCCTACCAAACCTCCTCCAACCTCCGTCCCAACGCCTCCTCATCTGTGACCTCCTTAAACTTAACGAATCTGAACCGCCTCCCCCGTTTGTCCCTCTTCCTAGGCACATACACCTCTCCTATGTTCCCAAATCTAGCAAACAGTTTCCAAAGATCAACATAGTTGAGTTCTTCAGGAAAATGGATGAAGAAAAATGGTAGAGTGATTTTGTCCAAATGATGGAAAAATCTTTTTCTCTTTTTACCCATTGTAACACCCTCCACACGAACTGAAGCTCCAGTAACCTCCCATTCCCCACTGGTGGAGCACCAGTTGCACTCACTTTGTTTCCATTTGACCCTTTCCCACCCACACTCTCTCTCTAGATTCTCACTCATCCTCACTTTTCAGCACATGCTTGATAATTGATTGAACATTCCCTTTAACAATTTTTTTTATTGAACATGAAAAATTGCAATTTTCAACTCCACATGGACTTCAAATATCAACATTTGACTAGAGTATTTGAAAAGATGTACATGGAATCAACGCAGAAAAAAACGGACCTTGCTATTTTTCTCAAATATATACACCAGTGAATCATATGTTCTCACATATATTCATAGCTTAAGCATTGGTGCTAGAGATAATTATAGACCAGAGAGCTCAGAGTGTGAGAAAGTTAGTATTTGTTTCAAATGATCTTTCTATCCCATGAGTGATGATATGAAAAATATAAAAACGGACCGATTTATTTGACTAGTATCAATTTCGAGGGTATAATTTACTGCTTAAAAAATTTAATTTTTTTCAATTGATAAGGGTATTTGCTCTCGTAGACAGTCAATTGTCATGTTATGTTGATTGATGGAAGAAACTGACGAAGAAGACAAATTGAATAATGTTTAACAATTTGAAAAAATAACAATTTCTGATAAGGACAATGTATAATATATGCAAGGTTCAAGGTTCTAATGTCGGACACCCCGTAGAAAAAACTCTTATTAAACTTTTATTTTAAATAATTAAACTTTTTTTTCTATTTACCCTAAAAGTTTTATACACATATATTAAACTTGTTGTAAAGGTTGAATGAAACAAATAGGACGTCGTGAAGGAAGAAGAAAAGGAGATCATCAGGCAGAGAGATGACGAAAGGGCAAGTTCTGAGCGCGTACAGGGCGGTGTTGAAAGCCACTCGGAAATCATTCCGCGGCGATCATCATATGCTGAAGGGATCTGCGGGTGAGGTGCGTAAGCAGTTCGAAGAAAGCAGGAATGTCACCTCCAAAGAGGAGATCCAGAAGCTTCTTGCACAGGCCAACGAGGCCTCTGAGTTCATCTCTACCATGCTCGTCCAGGCACCACTCAATAATGACGCCGGAAGTTACGGTACTCTCTATCTCTCTCGTTGAGCACTCCGCCTGTTCGATAATTTGCTTTACTTAGATTTTTCATTCAAATTTATATTCAAACTGGTTGGCTCTTAGGTTCAGTTTTTATTAGCTTTTATCTTACTAGACTATGGACATTGACACCACCACACGGATGGGTCGACACTGTTAATGTAAAGAATATAGGACACCGCATATGTGTACATCTCTCTGAAAAATTTAGGTGCAAAATTTGATTTCAATATATAAGAGAAGCTGTTAATTCGAATATTATAATTATAAAATCATTTTTTTAACTTTTTAGAAGTGTTCATGAAAAAGTGATCCAAACTAGTTCTGAATCTTTCTCGTTACTTTTGTAAAATTTTTGTTGCAGTAGTGAAGCCTGGAAAAGAACACGCTGGTGCAACCCTTGAAATCCCATCGGAAGAAATTATTCCCAAGTCAGGATAAAGATAGAAGTGAAGAGGTTAGAACATAATGCTTTCTCTTCTAGATTGTTTATTTTTGTTTAGGAGCGATAAGTAATATTTCTAGTGCTTGGGACTTGAAATTTCTCCTTAGATTTCTTTTTGTGGTAGGATTGGTGTACCTTTCAATGTGTTGTATGATTTCGTGATGTACTGCACCTTTCTGGTAGCTTGTTTCAACTGAAATCCCTATATTTTATATTCATTTGGGTTTTGGTCCACACACACTTAAGAGTCTAGAGACACACAAGTCGTTATAGTTTTATCGTGAGCACCAACTTACTGTGCTTACTGTGCGTAATGGTTATTTACAACTTACAAGGATTAAACCCTAATGCGTAAAAACATGAGTATTTGTCATTTTACTATGAAGAGCCAAAACTGAAATGGGAGCAGATATATACATTCATACATTTAGCTAATCAATAACAGCAAAAACAGTAGAGTCTAGAAGTACTAAAACTCCAGTGGGTGAAAATTGTAGAGATATTTAAATCTTTCAAATTTAAGGGTTTGTCTACACTTCCTCTCCTCCGGGGTGACTTGAGCTTTGAGGTGCGGTTATAAATAATAAAACATAATTGTTGACCACCCTGACTCCCCGATACATTGTTTAAAAATGCAATTGATAACAATGTATAACTATCATTATAATAATTAACATACTCAATTGACTTTTCGAAACAATCAATAAACCATGGTGCATATGTGTCGCTGACAGCTGAGTTCAGGTTTAGACACAAAGTACCACTGTACCAGTGGTCAATTTTGAGAGTTATATATGCTAAAGAATTATGCTTTTGCTATATAATTATCGATATTGCTTAGGTCATAATATGATAAAAAGATATTGAGAGTTATATATGCTAAAGAATTATGCTTTTGCTATATAATTATCGATATTGCTTAGGTCATAATATGATAAAAAGATATAAGGGAAATAGAGTATGGTTCCATTGTTCATCAGTGTAAGAATTTACTGTTTGCATCACCGAACTATAGAGTGGAGTTTATTCGGAGACAAGTCAATGTAGTTGGTCATACTCTTGTTTAAGAGCACACTTCTTTAGCTAGGCTCCACTTGTTTAGGAGTATTCCTGATTTCATTGAACTTGTATCATTATTGAAATGAAGTTTGCTAAAAAAAACTTAGGTCATAAACAGTTCCTAGTTTTGTTGTGAAACACCAATCTACAATCTAATGAGGAACTGCTAGAAGCCAAACAATCACAGGCCCAAGCTTTACAAAGTGCATATACTATAACCTGACTACCGATTAACCATTTGGTGCTTGTTTACAAGGTTGCCGATAATTTGCATAAAAGAGAGAAAATGTTGCTATCAGTTAGTGAAGAGTTTGTAATCCATGTTTTTCTGCTGTGAAGATTTGCATGACAGCTCTGTATTACTGCGAAGAACAAACATAAGATGACGTGTTCACTCAAGCCTGTAACATTTCATAGTTTATCACTTGTACAAAATAGTGTGAAGTGTGAAACAATAGGTAAGTTGCCCTTGCCAGATTGAAATTGCTGTCAGGAAAAAATCAAGCCAAACATAGTTGATATGCAGAATACGACATAGTTAAAAGGAAGTCATGCTGCGTACTATTGATGATCCGAATATTCACTCTATTTTGATGGCATTAACTAATTAAACCTTGTTACCGCTAGCTTATATATGACCCATGATAGAGTCTAATTTTCGGCTTTCAAGTCGGGCAAATACTAATTAATTTTGTATCATTTTGTAGAAAAGATGCAAGCGTGAAAGAGATCTCTTGTATTTTAAACCAACACAAACTTCAAAGGCTGGACTCGGGTGCTTAAGCGTCGTCTTTTTATTTTACTCGTATTACAACTTTGTTTTCATTGCCATCACCTTGGTAGCTGAAAGTTATGTGTTTTATACGTGCAATGACTAGCAAAATTACGGTCATTCAAATAATTGATGGCTTTGATATCGACCAATACAAAAGTAGCGGTTTCATATCTATTGATGGAAAAATACTTAATTTAATATGGAATGGAAGAAAACAAATTTTAATGAGGAAGGATTAATAAGTCTAGCTTCTTTTTTTTTTTTTTTTGACAAATTAGGAGATATATCTTATTACATCACTTGAGGGAAAAATATCCATACATCACTTTTTTTTAGGTCAAATATAGAGACCCCATTAAATAAAAAGGCATGATGAAAGACCCATTGACCCAAGTCAAAGTACAAATACATCACCAACTTCAAGGGGATTATCCCAAAATAACACACTCTCAACAACTCAAACAAATTAAAGCACAAGAGAAGTTTTAGGAACCACTTAAAGAGAGCTAAAATAAAATAGGACGATAGCTATAGCTAAAGTCTTAAAAGAGAAAATTAGAAATCACTACCCCACTTGTGATTACTAAAGGGGAGCAACCACGCATTGAAGGATACAAATTAAAGACTACTTAAAGATCTTGAGTCACTTAAGGGAGAAAGATCAGCAAGGCATATTCGGTTTCAACCCATGCAAACACTTGTTTTATATTCGGAGCTATTAGTACCATGCATTGAGTTTCAAACAAAACAAAATACTATGTGGTAACTCAACTCAATATTCTATAAAATAAAATAAAAAGCTTCTGTTGTACATTTGTCAACAAACCAAAAAATAGAACGAGAAGTTTTGTAGTTAACCCTTCATATCATACATTGCTCTTTATTGGTGTTGTATTTAATGTGTATCAACATAATTTAAGGTTTATAAATTGATTATTGCACTATTAATTGATCTTTCATGCGAATGAGCTGCACAGAAGAACTCACAATACTATAAAAATGGAGATCTTGTTTTATCCATGATTAAAGAGAAAATCACCTTCCAATCACATGTTACTTACTTTTCCCATCTGTTTCATATCACCATCCATATACCTTTTTTAGTTGAACTCACCAGTCTCTTGCCTTTGTAACAACCTACCTCAGAAAAGTTGCAGTGATGTGAGACATAACAACAACAACAGGACGCTATGAAGGAACCCGCCTTTTCCAAAACTACTAGTCACAGTTATCTAACTCTACTATAAAGAACTCTACAAGGTCATTCCTAACTTTTCCATCCTATTTTTGTACTGTCAAGTGCCAAACTAGCAGCATAACTACTTTGTTTTCATCTTGCTTCAAGTTCAACTTCTTTGTTCGTTCAGCCATAATGGTCAGAAGAATATCACACCTTACCTTACTGCTTGCATTTATTTTTATTCCGTACCTTGCAAGCCAGTTGGTATTTGCAAAGGGGCAAGACAATGTTAGAGAAGCTTGCAAAGTAACTAGGTACCAAAACCTTTGTATGCGCTCGCTAACACCGTTCTCTAACGTTGCTGGAAGAAGCCCTAGCAAGTGGGCAAGGGCTGGAGTGTCAGTGACAATCGGTGAGGTTAAGAATGCCCAAGCTTATCTGGCAAACTTCACTAGACACGGGCATTTAAGAGGAAGAAATAAAGCTGCGCTATTAGATTGTGTCGAGACTATTGCAGACGCCCTTGACGAGCTTCATAGATCACTGAACGTGCTCAGAAGGCTTAGTAGAAGGACATTTGGTACCCAGATGGGGGACCTTAATACATGGATAAGTGCAGCACTCACAGATCAAGATACTTGCCTTGATGGGTTTCAAGGCAAAAACGGTAGGAAAATTCAAGTGCTGCAAAAGAGGGTTCTCAAAGCCTATTATATAACCAGCAACGCTCTAGCTCTTGTCAATAAACTTGCAACTACAGGTCTAGGAAGCATTTCTGATCCATAGAAGTTATATGTGAAATGTTTCCCCAAGAAGCTAAAATATGCTGTTAGTAGGAGTGTAACTGATTAGGTTAGTGATACTCCTCTCAAAGGAGAAAACTAACGGTTCAGATACTTCACATGCATTCTTCTGCTTCGAGTTCTCTGCTCTTGACAAACCCTATGAGAGTTTAGTCTCTAAAGTGAGATTCATTTGATTTCTTTTCTTCGGTAGTGAAAAATAAATGTAGTGTTTGGTAGGTCGAAATATGTCTGAGTTATTCATTTGGATCAATTAGTACCATTATGGTGCTTGCTCTTTTTTTTAGGCAATCATTCGTGATATGCAAGCAATCCTTTAAGCCTTAGTCCTCATCTTATATTTCATTCCTATCTTCCGAGTCTTTGATTTCTGTCTACATGAAAAATAAATGTTATTTTAACATCGCCATGGATTGATATCTTTTATAAGCAAAATTTATCAATTCGACGGGAATACATCATTCACCGTAATGTTATGGGAGAAACATAACAATCGGAATTTGTATCACACTTTTATACTTCTCGACGAATGAACCAATCACATGAAAGACCTAGATGTAACTCACCACTCAATCACCATGAATAGATATTTGTAACTCACCACTTAAACTATTGCAATGACTATCGCTATTTGTATAAATTGTGAATTATTTCTTGGACGTTTTTATGCGATTTCTTTTGTCAAATAGTCTAATGGCTAGAAGTTCATTCTCTAAGGTTAATAAATGGGGAATCCGAAGTGTTAACCACAACCCTTGCAATGTCTCTTTATAACTTCCTTTTATAAAATATTGACTACAATCTATAAGGATTAATATTAGGGGTGTTCGCGGTTTTGAGGCTAAAACTAATCCGAACCAAACCAATACGGTTTGGATTAGATCGGCCGACGCGGTTTTTTTTATACAATAATTTTTTTGTTTTCAACATTAAAATCAAATTAAAAAGCTAAAACTCAACATATAATGTTTTAAAATTTCATCAAACATTACAATTTTATTTTCATCCAACAATGTTCTCAACTACGTAGGCCAAATTAAAACGTGGACAAAAAGTAATCCAGTAAGAAATACAAAAGACTAATTTTTTTTATCATTCTCAAAGAGTTAAAAGTAGCACATTAATACATTTTTGAAATAAAAAGCAAAGAAGAAGCTTAACAAGAGAAAAAAGTTCTCATATTATTAAAGTCTCCATTGAGTTTCTATGAGTATTAGTTTAGGTGATATATATTTAATTAGTGTTTTTTTATATTGCGGTTTGGTTTGGTTTGGTTCGGTTGGTAAAATCAAAACTGCAAACAGAAACAAACCATATGGTTAAGTAAAAAAGTGATTTGAATACATCCAAACCAAATACGGTTTTTTGCGGTTTCGGTTTGAATTGGTTCAGTTTGCGGTTTTTCTAATGAATTAGTTCGGTTTTGAACACCCCCTGATTAATATGATATTTTGTATATTTTCAATATGTTATATTTCATGTTATCAAATCTTTATAGCAATCAAAGAACTTTAATCATCACAATTATCACAAGAAGGTTTGACTTTATCGTTTGGTGGTGTTATCGAAACAAATGTGAATGACACTGATGGCCTTCGAAGTTTGAGGTCAAAACTGGAGCTTTTTTGTGGACTTGTATTGCTCTTTATGTGAACCTTATTCCTACTGACATGCCTATTCCTGGAAATTAACTTCAATTTGAGTGTATGTTTGGTATCATGGAATGAACGTCAATAGGAAAATTTTTGGAATATTTTCAAGAGAAATATTGATATTGAAGTCAGGCTTAAAGTATTCAACGATTTTTAGAGTGAGTTGATTCTGTTTTTTGGTTAATCTGGAGCAAGATTTACAAGATATATAATTAAATCATCTTCCAAGAAGAATTCCATTGATATTAAAGGTCTAGAACACAATGGATGAAGCTTGGTGACAATAACACTTTGTTCTTCCATGCTTAAGCTATTTTTCGGTGCAAAGCGAAACAAAATTCACGGGATGTATGACTTTCCTGAATGACCTTGTAGATGGATCAAAAGGATACCTTTCAGGTGGATGTTCGAGAATCATGTAACCATTTTTGCGTGCTTTTTGCCAGACTAGGGACTCTTCTTCCTTCCCTTGTGAGTGCAATGCCTAATTTTAGTAATGATGGTCTAAGTGCTTTGTTGGGGAGTTTGAGGGACTATCGAGTAGTGATCAAAGATCATTGAGAGTGAGACATCACATCTCTATCTAAAATTTTAAGACATTAAGTATATGAGTCTCTCCTCTTATATATCAATCACTTAACTCATTCAGAGTTTGGAACTAATCATTCACACTTGAACTCAACAATTTTCCTCTCAATTGTGTGTCTCCCACATTTTATATTTTCACCACTGTTACAACCAACACTTAATACATTCATAATCAATGTAGGAGTAACCACTTACACTTGAACTCAACAATCTCTACGTGGGACAACCAGTGAAACACACTTCTTGCCTATACTGCCATAACTACGTTATACAATGATCCAATATTAGGATCACACACTTGCTCCCCCACCAAGACAAAACCAGTGTTATGGTATCACTTGTTGGGAGGATAGGGGAGCGTCATGAGCAACAATAGACTAACAAGAGAGACAGAGTAAGAGACGACCACATCATAATCCAAAACCTAAGAGTGTATTTGGATGAAAGAATATTTTGTGATAGTGTAATTTTTTGAAGGAATTGAAATTGTTTTAAGTAAGTTCTAACTTCTATTGTTTGGGTGAAGAATATTTTGTGGTAGTGTGATTTTTTTAAGGAATTGAAATTGTTTTAAGTAAGTTCTAACTTCTATTGTTTGGATAATAATTTAGAAATTTTTCAAAATGATATAAATTTATGAACCGAGTTAAATTAAGAGAATTTCAAACGACGCAAAAAAGGTAGGAATTTCAAATTTCTTCTTACGAATTTTTTCATTTTGCAATTTGGTCCTTGTCTTTTTCAAAATGTTCAAAATAACCCTGAATTTTTTTCTAAAAAACACGAATTGACCTATAATATATTTAAAAATTACAATGTGACCCCTCAAAATTACAAATTGGACCCTCAAAATTTGCAAATTGACCCATATTTTTTCAACTTTCAAAGTTGATAAAAAAAATTCAAAATTTACAAAAGTAACCCAAAAATAATGACAATGAAACTATTTATTACTTGATCTAAACAAAAATATTCAAAAATAAAGACAATTCAATTAAATCATTTGAATTCATTAGAATTTCCGTTTCTCTAACATTTCTAATTACCCTATCCAAACACACTCTAAAATACTATATATAAGTTACCACTTTTTTGTATTATATATTATCTCATTCGTCGATGATGACTAATCAATGAACATGATATCATTGACATGAGAGTGAGACTGTAGGAGACATTTATTGATTTTGACGATTTGCACAAGTTTGGCATGAGTTAGCCTTTTATATTCCTCCGTGCAATTAAATTAAGAGGTCCATTCCTTAAGTATTTTTGTATTAAAATAATGACAAACATTATCTAAAAACTCATACCCAAAAGATAGGGATCAAGTTCCAACATAAATAACCACGAAAAATGCTTAACCTAACCAAGGGCGGAGTCGAGATTCTTAAATAGGGGATCAAGATAAAAATATATGACTCTGAATAGATGTTTTTTTATGCACAATACATAGAAAATCAATATATCACTTATATTTTTCTTATCACTAAATATATTTCATTTTTTTATATTTCCAACCCTTAAATTCAAAAGAAGGAGATAAAAAACTGGTGCATTTTAGTAATTTTTTTTTTGTTTTTAAGTGCATTTTAGTAGTTATTTGTTCACAAAAGGTGTTTCTTTTGGAAAAAGATTCAGGCATGTGACACGAGGTATGCGTGACAAGCAGGTATATGCTTAATACCAACACTCTCATGGGGTTTGATAACCAATAGTATTGTGCTTGATTTTGACTTAACTGATCGTGTAAAATTAATTATCTTTAAAGTGAGTTGAATCGAAAGTAAAATGATTTACATATCAAGCAATTGAGTTCAAGTGATTAATGAATTTCATTAATAATGAATCGTTCGTGAATTTTAGTTTGATTTTAGATGAAATAATTATTGGTTAGGTTATCTTTACCTTACGATTGAACTCCATACTAGTAAGACTTCTTTCTCTTAAAAACCGAAGGATTTTACCTTAAATTCTTAAGATTTTTAACTTTTTTAAAAATTCAAAGTGGTCATAGTATAAAAGTTGCTCAAATTGTGACTTTTAAACTCTAACTTTTTTTTTTTTACCTCTTAATTTAACCAAGTGAGCAACTCATCATCCTCTAAATTAATTGGATTGATTTGGTTGCTGAACAGATAAGCAAAAAGTCTTGATTAAGATTTTAAATTTAGAATTTGAGGGCGAACAATGCAATAAGGTGTCACAGAAATTTAACAAATATGTTTCATTTCCTTATAGCCTGTGTCATCATGGCCCATAGATGGTTGAAGCAACTTGAACATTTTTTAAGCAGCACGTGCCTTTTGACAAGTCAACGTTGCTTCCAATTCAAAGAACTACCAAACAAGAGACGACGTGCAAAGCGTGCACCATTAATTAATCATGGAGGATCAAATTGTTTTTCTTTCTAAGGGTGGCGGACTAAATTGTTTTTAAACATATTATAATAAAAACTATAATTTTAAATAATTAAAATGCTATTTTAATCGGTCAAAATTATAAAAAATGAAAATAAGACTATAATATCTTAACGGTTGATCGGAGTGAACACTAAAATTATATTTGTAAGTATCTGTCTGAACCAAACCTGTTTTGATAGGCTTTCCCCGTTTTGACTCGATTTAGGTATGCGTTTCGATTTTCTTCAATTTCAAAACATGGGTACGAAACTGATAACATGGATATAGCTGGTACCTGTCCGAACTCATACTCAAACTTGTCTCAAATGTAAAAAATCATTTTCCAACCCATTTTATAAATAGAATTCCAAATCCAATTTTGTTTTGGTTTATCTCAAAAAATCTTCATTACCATTATTATTTTTCTATCTAATCTATATTGAAATCATATGTAATTTGATTTAAAAATTTCGATTATTAATTCATTTAGTTTGTAATGTAATTTGTACTTGGTTATGTTGTTTTGGTAATTTAGATTACTAATTAATTTAGAACATTGATATTTTGATTATATGTTGATATGTCATGTTATTTGATTTGATGATTGTCATGTTATAAAATTTGAGATTGATATTTAAAGGAGCAGCCACATCGTCTGGTCAACGAAATGTTAAAGTGGACATATTGTTGGATAATACATTACAACATTGTTATCGGGGCTGGATAAATCTTCTTTTTTTATTAAAAAAAGATATTCACTACGTGGATGGGGATGAGGCAGAGATACTAGAATCCGTCGGAGACGAAAATGATATTCATTTTCTCATCCCTATTGAGCATGGATAAGATAACGAGTAAGTATATGTAAGTCGGAGGATGGAGACGAAGAAGGTAAAACTCCTCCCCACACCGTTTTGTTGTATTGCCTAATCTGAATTTAATTATAAACAAACATGTATACTTTCACTTATTAAGGACAATAAGAGACACAAAATAATACTAATCACTTACACAGATGCATATGCCAACTTTGTTTGGATGGTGAAAAAAGAAGCATCAACGTTTCAGTTATATCTACTAGGAGTTGTGGCGGATCCATAACTAATTTTTTGCTATACCTAAAATAAAATTAAAGCCTATGTACTATTTTATCCAAGATAAAAATGTCAATTTTCCAACTTTATGACATTAACATAATATGGTGATCCCATATTACATGTACATCTTTTTCTTCTCTCTCTTTTCATTTATTTTGTTTTGTCAAACTTTTCAACCCTTAAATATGTGGTTTGAAGGTTTCATGACTTCTGAAGTTGTTGATTAAGTATATAGTTATTATGATGAAGATGTTTGGCGGTGTATTGATTCAGTGGTGGTGGTGGTGACGTGCGGTGGTGATGCAGTGGTGGTGGAGGTTATTCAGTTGTGGTGGTGATGAGTTGTGGTGTTGTTGTAAGGTGGTGGTGGGGGTGATGATGTGTGGTGGTTGGTGTTGCTTAGGTGAGGAGGTGGGTGTTTTTGTAGTGGTTGTTGTGGGTGATTTCTTTTGGAGGCCGCCTCTATTATTCGAGTCCATACTCGTTGTCGCTAGCTCTTCTTTGAGTTTTAGGTTGGTAAGGTGTTTAGGACGTTTTGAGGGCGTGCGTCCATTCGAGCTGAGCTTTTTTCCTTTGTGATTGACATTTGCTTCACCGCAAATATTGTCGTATGTCTTACTTATTGTGTGTTGGTTTCTGATGGGTCAGTTTTTTTGCTTCGAGATCGGGAGTTGGTGTTTAGCGGCAATCTTGTTTGGTTGGCTACGGTGTTTCTCTGGTGGACCGGGGGTAAGGGGTGCCTTTCTGATTTGGTTCTGAAGTCTGGTGGACCGATCACTTTTGATTTGAGATCGGAAGTCCGTTCTTTGGTTCAAGTTTGATTTTGAACTTTTTTGGTGTTTCTTTCGGTGGACCGGAGGTTGCGCGGTGGTGGAAGATGCATGATCTTTAGAAAATGAGTTTTTCGGATGTAGCTCGGTGTTGGTGATGAGGATTGGGTTCTCTTTTACAAGGGTGCTCTATTGGGGTGAGTAGTGGCGATAAGTGTTTTAAATGTCGTTTTTTCAATGATCTGTAAGTGTAGGAGTCAGTTTTAGGGGGTCATGTTTATTTTGGTGGGTGTTATCCTTATGGGTGTTGATCATAAAAGTGTCTTTGTTGGTGTTTGTTTTCGGGTGTTCCGCCTATATCTCCGATTCTTTCTTTCTCAAAGTGTTGAATATGTGAAATACACTAATGGAGGAAAGGTAGCCGAGGATTTTTCTACGTTCATTTGGTGATATGACAGATTAGTTTATCACGTAAAGGGGTTTTTGGCGTGACAAAAACAAAATCTTTTTCATGCTACCCCAGCAGATGGTAAAGGGAATAATTAAGAACATGATTGAAAAAAATAATGTGTTTTTACTCATAATTTCCGTAAGTGAAAGTTGTACTTTATTAGTCAAACAAATAAAGAGCTTAAAAGTAGGCACCAAATAAAAAGCTTGAAAGTTACTCCAATTCCACCTCCAAATTACTCTTCAATTTGCCTCTTTCTTCCACTAAATTTATTCATCATTTTTATGCTTGGCCTTCATATGTCGGCACTAGAAAACACTTTTAGAATTTAAATTTCTATGCAATGTAATTATCTTTAAGTAAAATTTAGTAATTTTCATTTGGCAACAAACATAGTAAATAAAAAGAACTATATTAACATGGGATTTTACTACACGACTTTAGCAAATGCCTAGTGATAATGATTACATAATTTGATGGGGAATTACATAGCCACGTGATTGCCAACAAATACAGGAACTATCTATTTAAGCTAAAGTTAGGTGTTTTACATTCAACATGGTTTATATTGTACTTAATTTATGGCTTGCACTTTCCCTTCTTGAGAAGCATATGAAAGTATTACGCCAACCTTTTAATGAGGTTAGGCTAATTAAATTAATTTCCCAAAGCTTTGATAAGTCATAAAGTTGTTTTTATGTTTTGCATCTTAAGTTATTGTCTATTTTAACAAATATAATTTCTTATCAACTCTACAACTTCATGTCGTGATTCAATAGAAAACAAAAGTACTTAAGATGGATAAAATATTGTCCATCTATTTTCTAAAATTCATATTATTATAAGAAATAGACAGCAAGGCACTTTTTAGTCAGAGAAAAGACAACTAGTTAAAATGAGTAGATTAAAAAAAACACATCAAAAAATCCTTTGTTGTAAACTCTACAAATAATCATCAAGATACAAGGCGGGGTCAGAAAAGTTTTTGAACTAGGGTCAAAATCAAAATATAATATGAAATAACAGTATTAAAAATAATAAATATGAAACCATTTTGATATATATGATTAGAAATTAAATTAGAATAAAATACTCAAAATAAAACTAGTTTCTCTACAAAAAAATTCCAATATAACACCATTATTTTAAAATTCCTGTGTAAATTTGTTTTATTATTTATTATTTTTATTCTATAAAAAAAATGAGTCAAATATTTTACTTATTAATTAGTTTGACTTTACCCATGAACCTAATTATTAAATTTTATAAAAATATTGTTATAAGATGTAATTGAAAACAAACTCATTTGTAAAAAAAAAAGATTACAAACAAAAAAATAGAAAATCAAATTTAATTAATAAAATTGTTTCTATATGAAATCATTATTTTAATCAGGAAAAAAATCTTATTTTATATGATATAAAGATAGATATTCATGGTTGTTAGAAGATAGAGATTCATGGAATGGCTACATGAATTGTGAAAAATAGAGATGATTTCATAGACTTAAATGGTTTAAAAATATATCTATATATATAATTATGTTCTAGGATATCCTTTTTATATTCTTAGAATCCCTTGGCCTTGTTCAAAGTGCTTGTGTCCAATTATGATGAGAATTAAAATGAATGAATAGAAACTTACATACATGAAATTGTAAGTTTCGTCAATTACTCTCTAAAATTAACAAAACTTCAATTATTTTTTTGAAATTGCACAACGTTAATCAATTTAACCCCTCCATCAAATTCTTCTGTTAGTCAACATGACGTTTAACATATATCCCCTTGAATTTTTGCATATACCCCCCCGAAGTTTTGCACTTATGTGGAAAATGCCCCCTGAACTTGAAAGTTTATATATTTTTTCTTATCCTTAAAAGTGATTGCATTGTCACTGAATTGTTGAGCATATTAGATAAGTTTTGACGGTATACAATCGTATATTGGCAGCATGGTAGAACAAATTGGCAGCGTTTGGTAAACAAACATAAAAGCTCGAGAATATTTACAAAACAAACATAAAAGCATTTATTTGTTCCAACATCAGATGTTGTTTTTTCTTTTTCAAGTTGCCCTTTACCCCACTAGAGATCAAAATGATGATGGCTATCATGTTTTTTTATTCTCCTAAAAAAACATAATGAAATATACATAATATAATATTATTACAATTCCTTTGAATCCTATCAGGGGAAGAAGATCATTATTCCTTTAAGATCTTTTATAAAGTAAGAGAAGTAACAAATTTATGTATTTTTTTCTTGAAAGTGAGAGAAGTGTGTTGGTGTCTATGAAGCCCGAATACTCCAAAACAGAGACGTACCCGTATTGGATATGTATCGGATACCGATACTCCACGGATATTCGCGGATACGCACCCACGAAGTATCAAAATTAATTATTTAAATTTTAAAAAAATAGTTTAACGGATACTTATACGATACTCCGCAAATACACAATGATACTTATAAGATACTTCACAAATACGTATCCTAAAAAAAGATGAAGAGTAAAAAAGTGATACAATGATGTAAACATTCAGCAGAGATGTATATGATTCAATTTTAGATATGCATAAGTAGAATTGTTTATCGATGAACCACTTAAAATTATACTTTTTGTGGATAAATGTAACGAGAGAGGTGATTTAGTTAATCAACATTAGATAAAATTTGCGTTGAGTTCTCTTAATCAATGTTTATTTTCTTCAATTATTTTACATGCATATATGTTTTCGTATAAATTTTTTGTTAATGTATCTTAGCCGTATCGTATCCTAAATTTTGAAAAATTCGCATATCCGCGTATCCACCCGCACCCGTATTCGTATATGGGCTTCATTGGTTGGTGTAGAGTGTGTAGTGCTCACAATATAAATGAAATGGAAATTTTTGGTGTGATTAAGATTAGCAATAACAAAGCCATATATTTTGACATCTTGGTTATGCTAATTATATGTCATTTATGTGTTTCATTATGTATGTAATGCATTAATTTTCCATCTGACAGGCGTGGTTGTACTTTGCTATGCTAACTTTCATATCATTAGGCTCTAATACATAGTTAATGTTTAATCCTTTCAAGTAACATATATGGTTGTATACCGTCAAAACTTAGCTAATATGTTTCACAATTGAGTGATAATGCTGTCACTTTTAAGGATAAGAAAAACAATATATAGATTTTCAAATTCAGGGGGCATTTTGCACATAAGTGCAGAACTTTAGAAGATATTTGTAAAACATCATGTTGACTAACATAAAAATTTGACAGATGTGGTAAATTGATTAATGTTGTACAAATTTCAAAAGAGTAATTAAAGTTTTGTTAATTTCAATAGATAATTGACGAATCTTACGATTTTAAAGCTAATCGACTATTTACTCGAAGCAAAATATGTGTCACGCAATGCTTCCTCTGAATTGAAATTGAAAAACTAATCATCAAACACGACTTTAATAAGACGAAACAATTACGATACCATACAGCTCGTTGGAAGTACTTACACATAGAACGGTTCTACGAATCATATTTTAATGATGGTAAGCAACACTAACTAAAATGATTATGATACACCACCCATATACAATATATGTATATTCCATCTACATCTCAAATAATATATATATATATATATATATATATATATGCATATTCCATTTGGTTTTTAAATTTATATTTGGTCCCATCCCATGTCATACTTTATAGAAAGTCCAATCATCATATACTATCTTTTTATATAAAAGATTAACGTTGCAAATTGTTGTCGGTTTGTCTTCTATACTTTTATATTATTATAAATATAATTGCAATCGGCTAATATACTACAAAATATATACTATTAATCATTCCTTAAAAACATAATACTATTAATCATATAGACATTTGGACCTAGCAAAAATAGATAAAATGACATAGGAACAAAAAAGAGATAATGTTAGTTTCCACCGGTTAGGTATGCATTTCTAGAGTGGTGATACATGTACACTAATAGGTGACATACACATTTAAACCTCAACAGGAATATGTTGCATGTGGCCTAGACCATACAAACACTGTCTTTATGCTAGTTTGTATTAGACGGACATAAATATTGTTTCATCTGGTCATTATTATAAATAAAAATTATGTTTTTAGTTTTTTTTTAATAAATGATGTATTTGATCAATAATATAGACCAAATACATCATTTATTGAGTGAATTTGAAAATTTTATTTTCATTTATAAGAGTGATCGGATAAAGTATTTCATAATTCTACACCTTTGACTAGTTCCAAATTGCAATTTTTTTCTTTATTATAATATGATCTATTATTACTAAAAAACAAAGCATTCTTTTATTAATTATAATAATGACATATATTGAAATAGTTAGTCAAAGCTTGGTGTTTTTAAAAAAGAAATCTAAAACATTCAAAACTGACCATCACCAATTAAAACAATATCCAAATATAAACACCCCTATTATTTCCCTATTCTCCAGTCACACAACTTTCCTTTTATTCCCAATCTCAATTTTAATTACCACTTTCTACAAATCAACAAACCCCAAATCTCAATCTCACCCACCATTTGACCTTTCACCCATTGACAGCCATTCACTTTTCATAACCCATCTAAGGACATTTCCGTCTTTTCACATAAACCCCTTCCCCCTTAAGCTTTGGTAACGCTCTTTTCTTTTCATTCTTTCACTTTAAATACCAAATTATCTCTCCATCGGATCTTCATCTTAACAACACTTCAACCACTTTAAATATCTCTCTTCACCACCGTGCCGGAAACTCCCTCCACCTAGTTCCGGTCACCGGAACTCCCCCATTTTCATCCTTGTTTTCTTCTTCTGTCTCTGAAAATGAGTTCAGAATTGACTTTCAGAGGACACGAAACTCAACAGGTCAACGACGAATACTCACCAAAACCAAACAAACCATGGCTCTCTGTAATTCGTCCGATTCGTTACATGCTTCGTGAACAACGACTCGTTTTCGTCTTGATCGGAATCGTCATCGCATCCTTATTCTTCACAATCATACCTTCCTCTTCATCTTCTTCATCTTCTTCCTCATTCTCATCCAGTTCATACGAATCAAACTCGATCTCGTACTTCGACCGCGAGTCAAAGACCACACCGGCAGTGTATAAGCAACGCGCCGCCTCCGTTGTTCATTCGTTCGGGAAGATTCCGTTAGGGATAAAGAGGAAGGGGCTGCGGATCGTGGTGACTGGTGGAGCGGGGTTCGTTGGGTCCCATCTAGTGGATCGGTTGATGGCGAGAGGGGATAGTGTTATTGTTGTTGATAATTTCTTCACTGGTAGAAAAGAGAACGTTATGCATCATTTTGGTAATCCGAGATTTGAGCTTATTCGACACGACGTCGTTGAGCCTCTTCTTCTTGAAGTTGATCAGATCTATCATCTTGCTTGTCCTGCTTCTCCTGTTCATTACAAGTTCAACCCCGTCAAAACTATCATATCCTTTTTCATTATTTCTTTGTCCGAGCTTGATAGTTTATTATTTATTTTGTTTAATGTTGTGATATTTTTGCGTGTCCTTAATTGAATGTTTACAAGACGAATGTAGTGGGAACATTGAACATGCTTGGATTGGCGAAAAGAGTTGGAGCTAGATTCTTGTTAACAAGTACAAGTGAGGTTTACGGTGATCCTCTGCAGCATCCTCAAAAGGAGACATACTGGGGAAACGTTAATCCAATTGGTGAGTAACATCTTTTAATTAATAGTTAATAGGTGGATTTGTTTGGATGTTGTTGATTTTAATTTGAATTCTATTTCTAGGTGTAAGCAGCGTTTAGTTTGGAATCCTGCATGTTCTGTGTGATTTCTTTTTCGAACTAGTTTTGTTATTTTATTTTCTATTATAGGACTTTTTTGGTTAACCAATAAGACAAGAGGACCGTGTTTTCGTATGAATTTCAGGGTGTCGTTGTTTAGGTATCCGTGATTTGCGGGTCCACTTAATCAACGGCCCAGATCATTGTTGTTGGGTCCACGTTGCATAAACGTGAAAATCACCCTTGTGTGCTGGCTGTAATAAAAAGGTTGAGATGGTGGTGTGGGGGCAAGTGGCAACTACATACCATGTGTTCTATAGTATATAACACCAACACTCTGATCTCAGCATATGTATACCACCATACACCATACGACGGCATGCGATTACATTATATATCATTTTTTTAAATTATCATTGATATTAGCATGTCAGTCATGTCGTGTATATAGGTTTCAATAACCGTGCATCATAGGTGGTAATTTTGGGGTTATAGAAAGTTGAAGGAGAGGGAGGGCAATTTGGTCCTATAGTGTTAAAATTGGGAAATTGAATAAAAGTGTAGTGTTAGGTACAATTTGGTGATAAACTACTGTTGTGTGAGACAGGTGTCCGAAGCTGCTACGATGAGGGAAAGCGTACGGCTGAGACATTGACTATGGATTATCACAGAGGGGCCGGTGTAGAGGTCATTTTCAACCTCTTTCTAAATATCAATTGCTAATTGGATTCAATTATTGTTAATGATTTCTTATTATTATGAAATGTGATGTATATTTTTCAGGTTAGAATTGCTAGGATCTTTAATACATATGGACCCAGAATGTGCTTAGATGATGGACGTGTCGTAAGTAACTTCGTTGCTCAGGTACGCCCTGCCCTTTCTTTTATTGTACTTCCATTCCAATTCCAATTTCAAACAACAAAGCCACGGGTAGTTGTTGTTGGTATTATTTAATATTTGTTTCTAATCGGTGCCCCTACATGCAGGCGCTGAGGAAGGAGCCTTTGACAGTGTATGGGGATGGAAAGCAGACTAGAAGTTTCCAATACGTCTCTGACTTGGTAAGCACTTTTGATCTGACTTTCTTATGAAATTCCATTAACAAAACTCTGTTCTTAGACTATATTGGTTTTACAAAATTGATCTCACGCGTATTTCGTATCATGTTAGGTTTGTTAAAATGCATAAGTTACACCCATTGCATGTTTGAAATTATAATTATAATAGGTTTTGTTGAAGTTAAAAATGTAGCTTTTGACAAATTCACTATGGATTTAAATATGCCCTCCATAGATTTTGCAAAGCTGCTTGCTGTGAGTTTGGCAACCTACTGTGAATTGTGATATCAATCATGTTTAGAGATGTAGAATTAATTTGGACATGTTTGGGTGTTCTCGAGTATTATTTAGTTCTAACTTGCTGGAATTTGAAGTTTTTTATTTTACAATTGTTTTAGTATTAAATTCATGGTTGATCCTATTAGGAATGTATCCAAACATAATTCATTTTTCATTTAACCAATTTTTTATCAAAATTAATTTCACAAAATCTATTTGTGTCACCATAAAACCAAACTCACAATTAGTATATGTTAGCATTGACCGTGACTTTAAATGAATCAGTGTCACTCACTATAATTCAGAACTTCAACAAAATTATAATGCCATCTTAACATTGTGATTTCAATCATAGTTGAAAATATTTTTATATTTATTTACTATGTAGTAGTAACTTCTAACTAGTCTTTTTTTCCATGTTTGAATTTTGGATTACTCATCTTTTAACTTCTTCTCCGCATGTGCATGCTGCACATTTAACTGAAAAAATTCTTGTTAATGGTCCTTTCTTAATACTAATGAATGAAGGTTGTGTTGGTATTTAAATGATGTGTCCATTGCGCATTGGTACATTTCACTTAAGAACCATTTGCACGTGACTGGAAGCTTGTTTAAAGCCCGGGTGGGCCAGCTCATATAATTGCAGTTTGCACAATTAAAGCGTAGCAAAAGCTCATCTCTGACAACAATTGAAAATGTAGCAAGAATAAATCAAAGTGGCCGCCTCGTGTATAAGATGGATACATGAAGTTGATGAATAACACGTGTCTTGTAACTGAATAATTAAATATCATCGTGATATTTATTTGATTATGGTCTATGTATATGATTGCCGCCATGCCTTTGGATTTGGAATCTTTCTCTGTTTTCTCATCAATGTGATTTTTATTTTGGCACAGGTGGAGGGTCTAATGCGCCTTATGGAAGGGGAACATGTGGGGCCGTTTAACCTTGGAAATCCTGGTGAATTTACCATGCTTGAACTTGCCAAGGTAAAGATTATTAGGAAGGAAGCCAGAATCGCTCTTAATCATTTGCATTAATCTAATAAATTCAAAAGCCATGATCATCCAACTAAGTTAATTAGAGAACTATTCATTCATAATACTTGGCATGGAATACTAGTTTCTTCATTTCTATTACTATCAATTTCCTCAAAACCATAGTTGGACCAATTTTTTGGTTGCTTCATTGTTTCCTGCTGCCATTATTTTTTAGTACTATTCATATTCTAATGATGTGAATGTGAATGAGAATGAAGAATGTTAGTTTTTGGACTAGTTGTTTATTTTCTGTCGGTGCATGCAGTAACTTCAGTCTTACATCTGATTAACCAACCCCATTATTGAATGCATCATAATGTATGTACGTTTGGTGTAGGTGGTCCAAGAAACAATTGACCCAGATGCAAAGATAGTGTACAGAGATAATACAGAAGATGACCCACACAAGAGAAAGCCTGATATTAGTAATGCTAAGGAGCACCTTGGCTGGGAACCAAAGGTGGACCTGCGCAAGGGCCTCCCACTAATGGTTTCCGACTTCCGACAACGCATTTTTGGTGACCATAAGGAAGGTGGATCTGATGCCTAATTCTTGATGGTGGTATGTTTATGTTATGTGTACCTTAGAGAGTGGGAAAGGGAAAAAATATAGTCCGAGGATAACAACACTTAGGTGTTTCTCATTAGTCACACAGAAGCATATGAGCTCCTCTTAAATGTTACTTTTGTTGTTCCTTCTCCCTCAATCTTTCAAGATTGATTGATAGCCATAGCCAGCCATGATTTCATTTATCAATTTCCTGCCATCTATATAATTCTATCTATATATTTTTTTGGATGTAATTGGGTATGTATAAGTAACTACAGTTATAGTTATTTCAACATTTTACCTTATTCTATTTTGCTCCAACTTCACAAATAAGTTGAATAACTACCTCGTTTGCAATTTTATATCTGGTTTAGTAGAGTATGCTACCTCTACCTTCCTGGACAGCCGAGGTCCAAATTATTTACCTAGATTAGGCTTTCATTTATGCGTATGATTAACTTAATGAGAGTAATTGTAATGATTATAAAAATAATTATTCATGATTTTCTTCACGTATTGAAGGAGCATCGTCATTTTTTCATTAGTGGTCAATCATAAAGACAATAAAAATCAAATTTGGGTCAAGGGTGATCATCTCTATGTTTCAGGGGAGTGTCCTTAGGTCTAATATCCTTTTCTTAGTTCACTCTCTCCCCGAGTCTTGCATGAAACACAAACCTTCCATTGAAAAAAATATATAATCGTCTCTAATCATGTGTTTCAAACCTAAATTGCATAATACCCCCAAATCTTCCTATTTAAATTCCCATCATTTGTCAATATAGTTTTAGATTCCGTTTGTGCGACGACTAGTCTCATAGCACTGGGAGTAATCTAATCTGTTTATCTTGTTATAATCAACCCCACCTTCATATGAATCTCTTTATCTCAGACATTACCTACTAGAAGATTTACTGTCTCCAAGTAAGTTTAGTGAAACATTTGATTTTGAAACCTTATGTACTTTGCTTTAGTTTTTGAAACAATTTGAAACCAACTATATTATATACCGAGAGGAATAATGAAGTTGGCCAGGGTATGACACAATACTTCGAATGTGTAACATACCATAATTCAGAACTCAACCGCTGTGGTTTAAAATTCTAAAGTGACGCACGAGCGCGGCCTCCTTGAATCTCGTCAAGATTAATTTTCTTGTAAGTTGGAATTGGTAGAAATGACTCAATAAGTTCCTTGCCAGTAGCTCGCTTGTCCAGCCAACTTATAATGTCTCGGAAAACAAGTTCGATATTTTCATCAGGCTCCCCAGCTGTTAAGCCATGCCACATTCCAGGGTACAATTTTATGGTCTTATCTACACTACTAGCCCTCTCATATAATGCCTTGCTTACTTCCGGGTCTGTCACTTTATCATCCTCTCCATGTAACACTAAGAAAGGCAACGTCACCTGCTCAAAATTCACATTATGAGACCCAAGAAAGGGTAATTTGATGGATTACAAATAAGACAAAAAATCATGTCTCTGCAGTTCACCTGGTGTAAGTTTGTTTCAACACTCAAACTAGTTCTCAGCAGTTCCAATGCTGTTTTTAACCTTGGCTTGTCCTGATATATCAACTTGTTTTTCCTTATCTGCAATCATCATCATCATCATCATTAAAAAAAACACATAATCAACTGGCAGAACAAAAACATTAAACATCAACTATAGGGGAAAAAACGACACAAGTGTACCATTTCCCGTTTGGTGTGATCTTTGAAGGCTGAATTGATGACATCCTTTGTCGGAACTATTTTCCACTTGGGAAAAATATGTTCCAATCCCGACAACATGCTAACAGCAACAGGATGTGGCTTCACCTTCTCTGATATCTTACACATTGGTGCCACAAAAACAGCACCATCCCAAAATGAAGGGTCTTTTTTATGCAATAATACAGCCACTGCTCCCCCCATTGATTCTCCATATAAGAATTTGGCCTTTCCCTTGTACTCTTGGAGCTCTGAAATACACAAATGAGTAAGCAACTCAACTCAACATAAATGTTCTTAAATGATTGAGTTTTCAACACCTCTGATATTGTTGAATATAAAGGCAAGAACAAGAAATTCCATCATTACCGCAAATTGACTTGTAAAAGTTGGAACAGTCGTTAACAACATTGTCAAATTTGGTTATGTAACAACGAACACCTGCGGAGTGTCCATGTCCTTCGTAGTCCATTCCGAACACAGCGTACCCTGCAGATGCTAGCTTTTCTCCAATTTCTAGTGGCATGAAGCAAACAATAAATTATATATACAATTTGAAACAACTACTAGTAAATCAAAATCGGGAAGAGTGTGTAAAATAAAATAATCATTCTATTAGCCCTTCTAAAAGAGCCATTGCAAACCTTAACTAAATTAGTTATTCACTTAGTTAGCATTTTTCAGTTTTTCTGTTATGTAGATTATTGGTTTTGCTCTCTTATTTAAAGAGTGTTCCTTCGGGTATTGAGTGAGTGATCGTTTTCAACAATAAGCAATCCACTCTTTGCTATCCAGTATTTTTTTCTCGCTCCTCTTTCTTTTCTTTGTTGTTCATCATCATGTATTGCTTACTTTGACAGAAGAATAACAAACTTTCCGCTGCATTTATTTTCTTCTTTCTTTCGTTTTCTTTTCGATCCTCATGGATGAAAAAAGAGATATGACTAATAATGTAACCCTTTTTTGCCAATTCTGACAATCCTTGATTGGTGACAGTTATGGATCTTGGCGCCGTGCCATGATCTTGGCTCTGACTGGTCGCAACAAGTTAGATTTTGTTGATGGCTCCATTGACGAACTATCTGAAGGTGATGCTTAACATCTTACATGGGGCAGAAATGATAGCATTATTGCTTATTGGATTCTCAATTCAGTTTCTAGGGAAATTCAATCTTCTGCTGTTTAGAAAGAGTATTCGAATTAGTAACTCATTTGCGATCCCTTATAGCTCGTTATTCAGTTAGTTAGCATTTTCAGTTTTTCTGTTATGTAGATTATTGGTTTGCGACTAACGAACTCTACCAACGAGTTTGAACAAATGATATTGTAAAATATTACAAACTCAAAAATATCAAAAGAAAGGTTATCGAAACGATCTACCACCACTTTTTAATCAAGTTTAAAGCTAACATGTAGACATGTTGGAAGCGCTCTTATACAACATACATAAATTGACCTATATATTTTACTATCTTTATATAGTTGCAGTAATGTCAAATGGGGACCCCTTTTCTTTGATGTTGGAATCTTGTTAAAGCTAACATGAAATCTTGTTGCTAACCCAAACAAGCTTTGGGTCAGCCGGTGAAAGTTAAATATGCTTGTGGTCCTAATGTTTTCCCTGATATTCGCATGAAGCAAAAATGTTTAAACATTTGACGAGCTATTTGTAATGTTTGGGAAGATGCAACAATTAATCTATCTTGGTCCATTCAAAATGGGAAAGATACCAGGTTATAGAAGGATAAGTTGATTCATGTTGCTGCTCCTTTTGCAAGTAATTTCGCTAATAATATTCCAGTTGGTTAGATGAATTTCCCTGTGTGGAACTGGGAGATCTTTAACCAATTGTTGCACGAAGGTGTCAGGACTACCATCTCTGCTATCAAACCTCCGTCCACGGAGTTGCAATAAAATTTTCCAATCTGGAGTGATTCTACCGATGGTAAATTTTCTCTTAACTCGGCTTATTCTCTTTTCTCATGGATAAAAATCTTAATGAGAGAAATAAATCCCATTTCTTCAAGCTAGTTTGAAAATGGAAAGATCCCAACAAGACTCAGTTCTTTTCTTTGGAAAGTAGCCTATGGAAGACTCGTGACAAATGAGAACAGACACAAAATCAGTATGACCGATGACAGTATAATAACTCGATCTTGATGATCAAATTGTTTACAGTCCTCGTTGCCAACAAGGACTTGAATCTGTTATGCATGACTTAAGAGATTCTGATGAGGCGATATTTTGATCTCTAATCATCAAACTAGATTTTTGAGCTAAATTCATTAGTGTAGGTCTCATGATTTGGCTTGAATGAAACCTTAGCAACGAAGATATTGGAAATATGCCATGGAGTTGGGTGACCTTCTTTGAAGTTTCTATCAATTGTTTATGGAAGGATCATAATGAATTGGTGTTTAACCGGTACTCTAATATCTGGCAAAATTGGCTCCCCCATATAGCTAATCAAGTGCAATTGGTTGTTGAGAATATTGCTAAACCTGCTGCTTACATGTAAAGTGCTGGTTCCACTATTCATATCAAATGGGAGCCCCCTCATACAAGTGCCCTTAAATTTAATGTGGATGAAGCAGCAAAAGGAATGGTCTCTTAGCTTGTGGAGGTATGCATAGAGACACTCAGGGTGGTCTTATTCAAGGTTTTTATTGCAATAATTCCCAGGGTGCTAAGATGCGGAGCTCAGTTCATGTTATGCATATTGCTCGCCATCTTCACCTTAACCTTGTCATTTTTTAAACAAATTATACTCTTGTTGCAACTGATGTCCTCAATCGTTCGACCACCATCTCTTAGGCTTGGTCTGCCACTATTCAACATTACTTCATAGAGGTCAACTTTTTTGATTTATTTGAAAGGAGACTTAGCTGTGGCGGTCTTGTTGCCTAAAGTTTCTTAGTTTATTTTGAGTGTTTAAGGCTTGGTTATAAAAATAGCTTAGGTAATTAGATAAACTTATAGCATATAACAGATATACTAATTCATTGAATTTGAACTATTAGATAAAATTAGTGATTAATTTACTTGATAAATCTAAAATGATATGAAAATATACTTAATTAATAATATTTTATTTTTTTCAACTAAGATAAGATAATGAGATTAAAATATATGATATACGCTATAAATTCAAATTCTATTATAAGTAGAGTAATTAAAAACATTATAAATGTCCATGTCTTAAACTCAACTGTTAAAAATTTCGGAATTGTTAGGCTAGACGTCGTGACTAGAATTCAAAACTGACTTTTCCATTTATACGTGTAAGTTTCAATGATAATTTATCATTTCGTCTATTCAAAAACACTATAAATCAGTTTAAAAACACTATAAAGGCTTTTACCCTATAACCCATTAATTTGACCTCACAAAACAGTGCCTAACTTGGACTAACTAAAATATTAGTAGTGCAAGGAATTTACTTAACTTAAACTCAGTCATTTCTAGTGGATCTAAACTAGCAAGTTAAAAATTTATCAGATGCATTTTAATGTGTAACTTGCTAAAACATGAGTTGGTGTAAATTAATAAAGATCATAATTAATTATTTAATAAATACATACTATTATAAATAAATTATTTCATAATATTCTCTCTTGACTAGTTTTATCATGTTTGAGGGGCATAAGGTTGAGAGCAAATTGTGGTACACTGTATTTGTACCGACAAAAGCAGAGAGAAGAATGAGAATGCCACGTATATTCATGATCCCAAAATGGATCATGATTGTCATCCAAATCCTCACCAGGCAAACGGGGAAAAGATAGAGTAGAGGGCAAGTTTTGTCTCTAGCATTAGTTATTTTTATTAAACTCGAATGATGATTAACATTAGTGTTTGCAAGTGGAAAGTTTACGGTCATTTTATTGTGAGACGCAAGTTAGTAATTTGATGATGTTTAGCAAAAAACCGTGAAAATATATATGCTTCCCTGGAAACTAAATTCATATTTTTTTTTAAAAGCAATCTTGTTCACCAATTATATCATATAGTTCAAAGAGTTATGCACAACAATGTCATATCTCTCACGTTTATAAATGTTATAATTATGATGATTGATTTTGTCATCTAAAAAACATACGGCACTATTGATCTTTGATATATTATAACTATGGTGTTTAGAATAATTTTCAATTATGGACTTTCCAACTAAGAGGCAAGAACATGTGAATTATGAAATGTAATGAGTAATCAAAAAGAAAAAGATAGACAGAAAAAGAGTGAATCAAGGGCATCAACAAATAGATAATATTGAATAGTAATGTGGCCACGCCACCAACCCCAATAACATATGTTAAATTATGCTTTTTAGGTAGCTTTTGGCTCACAATAGTGGCAGGCACAGGCAGTATAGGAGATAATAAGATATGGGCAGAACAGACTCACCCACCGACCTTGCTATCTAGCAACCTTTATCTTTTAGTACATGTTTGTCTTCTTCTTGACATTCCAAATCGTGATGTTTTTTATTTTATTGAAAGCATGACAACCTCGAGGGATAAGGTTGTTTGAAGGTTAATTAGACGTAGGAATTTGATTGTATAAAGAGCTTATGATTGAAATTAATTATAATGTTAATAGATATCATCATTTTGTTTGATTCGACCTTTAACTAACTAGTACTTGTATAACTAAGGCAATGACATTATTAAGTGATGTGATTAACAATCCGAAGAGAAACCAACTAATTAAACTACTTACCACGATAGTTTTCCATTTCACAAGTTTTGATTTGAAAAAGTTTAACAAGAAGAGGCGACAAAACTATTTCAAGCGATGTTGCATTTTATAGTAAATAAAATCATAACTAGAATGGATATTAATTAAGATGAGAAACACTACTATGCTAACGTTATTAAAATCATTTTAGAGGTTAATTTTGTTCATCATTCATCAAGGAAACTAGTTAGTGGAACCATACATGTAATTAACAATTTGTGGAAAGCAAAATTAACAACAGAAAGAGAATGTGAAAGAAGTAGCTCAAGAGAATGTGTTACCTTTCATGAATCTACTACATTCCATTCCATATCCTGCAATAAGCAATCAGTACTACGTTAAATAATTACATTACACAACACCAAGTAAGAGATATGTATAAAGAAATAATGAAAAATGGAAAAGAGATAGAATTGAATTACCATGGCAAAGGAAAACAAGAGCCTTGGGAGAAGAAGAAATAGGCAACCACTTGCATGTGAAGAGTTGCATTCCTCTTGAGTTCTTCCAATATCCCTGATATCAACTACAATATATTAATCTCCATAATTAATATAACAAACTATATATATATTATATATTACCCAAAATATGAATAATATTGAACGTGAAAGAAAAAACTTACTTCTTGGTATTCATATCTCAAATCCATGACTTTGGTGGTGAATGTTATTTGAATATATGCAACTTGGTGATGAGAAGAGTAGTATAAAGATATTATGGAAAGATATTATGGTGCTGGTGATGAAGGTTGATGAGATGAGAAGGCCTTTCTATAGTTTCTCGTTACGTGATGAATTAAATCAATATATGAAAAGGAGATGAGGGTTGGGACAAAGGAAGGAAGGAGGGTGGGTCCTAGTTCTGAGCCAAAGAGAAAGACATGTCATGGTCTTTTACTTCTTTCACAATTTGCATAATTTTTGTTCTTTTTCCCTTCATTTATTTATTCCAAGAATAGAATATGGATGATGTTAGCATTTTCTTTGAATACAACCCATTCCTTATCTCCATTTGTTTTTTGGATCTTCTGTACGCCCACACCATTATTTTCGTCTTCTTCCAACCTATTATTAACCCGTTTCTCTTTTATAGGAAGAAAAAACAAAGAAAGAGGCAATAAGTTACTTTTATAAGTATATCTAAATTCTAGTATATAAACATGTTTTATTAAATTTTAAATATTTTTTGTTTAAATATCAATCGATTGTGTGAGATGATATGTGAATTTTCCCAAGGAAAAACTCTAATTCTGTATAATTTTATGCCATAAGCATTATAGTAACAAGTTAGTTGAAATCCATTACCACTTTAATAATAATAATACAATGGTGATAATACGGGAATAGTATAATGAACTACGAGTACAAGGAAGAACAATTGTGTGTTTCAACTACAATGACAAAGAAGACTGAAATTACTTTGAAGTCTAAACACATATATACAAAATAAATATACATGTTCTAACCAACGAAATAAATGATAGCTAAAAACTGTAAAATAGCAAACTATTTTGCTTTCGTCAAAAAAAGGCAAACTATTTTGATTGTTGATGTGTATCAAGAAACATGAGTCGAGGATATCCTTCGGTCACAGTTTCTAACAAATGCACTTCATGTTCTAGAATATTCGGCTACAGCACAGAAAACAGAAACCAAACCGGCCATCCCAAACACCTGCATTCGACTTCGTGTCCTAGCAGCAACAGTCGCACCTGCTACAGCTCCCCCAATCAAACCATTAACCTGTTATGGATATTAATTTAGCGAAAAAGGAAAAGAGGAAATTTAAAAAGTAAATTTTAGCAACTGAATGACCTGTGCTCATGTTGTATTTTTTACCCAGTTATCAATTTCATACATTTGCAACCATGTAAATACATACATTTATCCCACAAAATTATTCCAACAAAAAAGATAAGTACCATAAAAAATGGTGCTTTCTGAATCAATGCCAATTGGCCTCGAAACTACAACATAGTGTTGCAGCATAATCACAAAAATGTGCAATATTATCTTGAATCTTCCGTTAAGAAAATTATTTGTTTCAAACTACTAATAACATGCAGTACATTGCGGACAAAAAGAATCTAGTCACCAAACTGGAATCAACAAATACCTAATGACCAGTGACTATTCCTCGAGGGAAAGAACAATGATGCTATATAGTGTTCATTAAGCAGGTAGTCACCAGGCTCACAACACTATGGCAAGACGAGCAAGCAAAATAATATGATTAAAAGTGATTGCATTCTACCTACAGGGGGTCTATACAGGAATATAAGTATTAATGGCAAGACGAGCAAATAAAAATTGACATTTACACACAATGGCTAAGCAACATTGTTTTTCTTTCCAACATTAGTACTGAAAATAATATCGCAGAGAGCCCCCATGTTTCTGCAATCAGACATTTATAGCTTTTGAGAATGTGTCCTCTCTTAGGTAGGTAAAATCTATTGCACCACACATATCCCAGTATTCTTATGTAAACAAAGGTTCATAATGCCCAATGCTAGCATATATAACAGTGACATCTTATATCAAAATAGAGATGTATATTTATACCAATAAGTGTCCCGAGTAAGTTAATCTTTGGCAATATTTTCCCCTTTTCAAATTGGCGACTGACATTAGGTTGAATCATCCATAACAATTCTTAACTAGTGAGGTGATACTTCTAGCAATTCTGGACTAGTAAGATATACCTATGTCCAAAGTCCAATTAACAGATTTTCTGCATTGTTTGGTATCACGGTGGGTTTAACTGAGTCAAGGTGAACCCCTGTGATTGTACAGAGTGTAGCTTTTGAAAAATTAAGGTGTCGCACGGTGATTCTTGCAAATCCACAGTGATACCAAACTTGCACTTTGTTATCCATGATTTTCAAGTGCCTATAACCTATAGGTCTTTGTCGATCCAAGCAAGAGTAACACAAAATCTTTAACAGCAATTTCCATTTTAGAGTCAAGAAACAAAGTCTAGGCTTCATTAGTCATTACTAATCCAGAATTGTTAAAAGAATGGCTGGTTGCACTTGCATACAGAACATCACAAAATACATTTTATAGAATTGCACCTCATTAATTTATAGACTAATTGGAAAGTAAAGATAAATAAGACAGAAGTAACTAACTAACAAACTAACCCAATCGTTGCGCCCCCTGTACTTCTTAACCACACATCGAGTAATGCTGAAAACTCCAGCTACAAGTCCTACAATCAAAAATAAAGTAACATTAATTCTACAAAACAAGATGAACGCACGCCTCAAATATCATCTTATCAAATATCAACAATTGAATTACTTACCACATTGAGTCCCATAAACACGAACCGAGTTTGCCTGTAATTAACAACCAATCCAAATCAAACCATTACCTCACAAAAAAGTAAACCTAGAATCAGTATTTGAATTCAAAGACAATAAAAAAGACAAAAATAAAATAACTTTTTACCACAAAAGAAGCTCGGGGAATGCCTTTAAGACCTGTAATGTAAATAGAAATCAATGGTTAAGGAATATAAATGCAATAGAACACGTTTCAATGAATTAGAAAAAATGAATTTTATTTAATTAAATTAAATTAAATTTACCTTGTATAGTTGCGTCATAGGGACCAGTACACAAGCCCCAAATTGCACCAGCCTGAAGAAATTAGAGCTTAAAACGGAGTTTGATTTGATGATTGAGGAAGTTAACAAGAATAAACGGGTGTTACCGTTCCGACACGAAGCATGGATTCAACGGCGAGGGATGAGCATGGAACGGCGTCGTTTTGGTCTTCCTCCATATTCTCCTTCTACCGACACGGCAGCGCAATACTAGTGCCATGGGCAGGGTCGGGCATTTTACATAACTGAGCTTTTTTTTTGGGCCTCGACCCAAAAAATCAGAAATTTTAAGAATTATGTTCTTCACTCAGTAAAATACACTCACGTCCAACCAAACTGACCAAAATGTCCTTGCGCAAGTTAAGTCACGCAGTGTGACTTAACTTGACTTGTGCACGTTATGCGTCATGCGCAAGTTAACTCACGCGCCACTGGCACATGCGCAATTTAACTCATGCACGTTGGCCGGTGGTCAGAACCAAAGAACAAACATTTTTTGGACGGTGGTTAATAGTTCAACATTCAATCTACACGATTTTTACACCATTTACACGTTTTTTTACCACATTAATGTTTTTTTATAACTTATACTACCATTCTCACCTATAAATACCCTTTCATACTTCCTTATTCCCCCCTATTCTCTCACACCATCTCACTTTCTCTCCCTCTCTTTCTCTTCTTCTTTTTTACTTCTATAGTATCTAGGCTATTTATACCCCTTTAGGTATATACCAGTAGTTTTTGAGGGAAGTAGTGGTCCGCCGATTTGGAGAAAAATGCATCATCTTTGAGGTAAAATTAGGTTTGTTTCTTTTTACTCCCAATTTTTTTTACCGTGGGTAAAAAGAATCATCATGGGGTATAAAAGGAACCAAATTTAAATTTACTTCAAGGGATCTTGATGTCTTTTTCTCCAACAGGATGGATCACTATTTTCCCCAATAGCTATTGGTATATACTGATGAGGGTGAAAATAACTTTTTACCCCGTACCGAAGAGGGTGAAAATAACATTTTACCCCAAAAGAGTAAAATATACTAATAATTCTTGTAATGTTTGAATGATATTAATAAAATCAGAGTTATATTTATTAATTTTGTTTTTAATTTGTATTTATTTTTGCATTTATTTTATGTTTATGATTATGTATTGAATAAAAAAATATTCTATTTAATGATATCGAATTTATTTTCTAATTTTGTATTTATTTGCATATTGAATAAATAAATTCGAATAAAAAGTCTAATTAAACTCAGCGTGTAATCGAATAAAGAATTGTAATAAATAAAATCGAATAAAGTTGCGTATTGAATAAATTCGAATAAAAAGTTTAATTAAACTCAGCGTGGAATCGAATAATGTTGTGTATTGAATAAATTCGAATAAAAAGTCTAATTAAACTTAGCATGAAATCGAATAAAGTTGCGTATTGAATAAATTCGAATAAAAGTTACATTTAAATTACATTACATAAAGTTCCTAAATATGGTCTATCGTTACATGACATTACATTCGGAATTGCACCTTTCAACTACAACAACTGTGTTACCTCTGAATGGTGCAGATTCAAAGTTGCTAAGCAGCAAGACTCCACCATCCGTCCAGAAAGTGCTTTTGTTCCATTCAAAATGTTAAATTCTCGTTGGTCTTGGTTTTAAATGATAGTATCCAAGTGTCAACGGAATGAGGTCCATACCTTGACACTTCCATACCATCATTTAAACGAATCCAACAAGAATTTAACATTTCGAATGGAACAGAAGCACTTCTGGACGAATGTTGGAGTCCTGTCGTTTAATAAGTTTGAATTGCCCCATCCAGAGTAACACAATTGTTATAGTTGGAAGGTGCATTTCATACCTAATCACGACCGCAACCTAATCACGATCATTTGGCGGAATCAGACTTTTAATGATATCTTCAGTTGATCTCACCAACGTTGCTTGCATATCGATCCACTGGAACATGTTGTGCTCCCAAAACATGGTCGTCACGTTTTCGTCGTTCGTCAATTCCACCCAAGTGAATGATACTCTTCCATCGTCGAACGTTGGACGTTTATACCGAACATATTCCATCTTCCTTGTGTCTCGGTGGTTGATTCCTTTGTTGAATTCATTCAGCTGATCCTTGAGACCTCTTAGCGTTGCACCAAGACACCGAACCTTCAACCTCTAAGGTTCTCCGCCGTTGAATTGTGCACGAACGTCGATCCACCCAGCCATTGTTTTAAATCTACACAATAAGAAATTAAAAATAATCAATGAAAATTCTCTAAAACAAACCTTAAATCTAAAAAAAATCTCTAAAACTCAAAACCTACAACATAAACATGCAAACATCTAAACATTTAAGCAACACATGTCATTTTCATGTAAACATTGTATGATTTCTTGACAAAAAAACAAAAATTTAAACAAACCCTAAATCTTAAAAATTTCTAATTTAAGAGAAAAAATCTAACATAAATGTTGATTGTGTTTGATTGTGAAAACTTACTTGTTATTGAAGTGTTGTTTGATTTAAACTTGAAGGAGTTTTGAATTTGGTGATTTTAGAGAGATTTTGGAGAATTTTTGAGATTTAGGTGATGAATGAGACGTTATGTCTTGTATAAGACAGATTGCTGCGTAAGTTAACTAGCGCTGTGCTAGTTAACTCACGCAACGTATGTTAACTAACACACAATTTTACATGTGCGTTAGTTAACATGCACAAGGGTAAAATCGTCATGTTTACAAGACGAGAGTGTATTGTGCATGGGGGAGAGCAGGAATCAAATTTTAAGTGTACTAATACTATCCGAGTAGAAATACCAAAATACTACTATTCGAGTAGAAATACCAAAATACCTCTGGTTTATGAGAAAAAATATCTTTGCATAAAAATTAAATTAGGAATTAGGAGTAACTTTTTTTTTTCTTCCAAAGATTAAGAGTAACTTAAAAATAATCTTTTATGGGTCACATTTTTTTTTCAAGTAATATCTACGTATTCATCATTTTAAAAAATTTCTTCAATCGTATTTACGGTATTGATCCTTTTAAAAATTATTGTCTTGCAAGTTTAGTTTGGATAGTATCTTCATAAATATTGATGTGCAAATGTCAATGTTATCCACTTCTTCACACTTGTAATGCAATGCATGTGTCTAATTATTAGCTTACTTAATAATTTTTTTTTATATATTGTAAATGTTTTTTTTGGAAGTTTAAACGTCTGACGAGAAATGAGGTATTGTTAATTCAAACTCACGTTCTCATCCTTTTAAATAACCTTAAAGTAATATTTAAGTTGTAAATTGTGTATCGTTCTACTCGTCATTATGATTATCTCTCATTTTTTTTTAGTCAACAACCATCCTGTCATAATTTGCAAAAAATAAAATATTGAAGAGGTTAAAATATTTTTAAATTCACTCTTCTTCCAATAGGTTTTGCTCGTGCCCAACTGAACTTCTCAAAATACTCATACGTTACCTAAGTCATGCTGAAATTAACATCTGCGTCACGCTGATTTTCTCATTACAAGAAAAATGAATTAATTGAACAGCACGCTAAATTACACATAGCTAAAAACATCCTCACATTACACCTCAAATCACTGTTCATGCTGACTGGTGGTACCAAATGTGATCAATTTGGATACTGCACAAATTGGAAGCTGGAAATTAAGAGAATGAAAAATTGGCATGTTAGAACTGTTTATGCAGAATCTGATAACTTTCTCCGGTTCTTGTCTAAGGTAACCGCCGTGCTATGCTAAATTGAGTGACGGGGACAGCCACCCCTTTGGACCAGTGTTTATAATTCAAGATCCATTCACGAGTATGTTTGGAGAGTCCTTTTTTGAGTTTTTTAGTTGCTATAAATTATAAAATTAAAACTAAAAAGTATATTTTGGAGGAAATATACCATCCGTTTACTCAATAATGAAAAAGCATTTTAATTGTCATCATAGAAAATTAAGATTCCTAACATTCTGAACTTATGAGGAGAAATGAGGAAGACAATTGTAATAATACCACAATTTGAAAATCAGCGTGAGTTAACTCATGCATGTGTTAATTTCAACGCAGCCTGATTTAAGTCACACATATGTAAAAATTAAGTTACGTTTATTTACACTTGCGTGAGTTAGGTATTTTGGAAAGTTCAGTTGGGGAGCAAAACTTGTTTGTAGAAGAGCAGAATTCAATACTGTTGGGGTACATTTAAAAATTCTTCAAGCCAAAATACTCGTAGCCCAAAGATATTTCTTAAGAAAAGGCCCAGAGCTTTTTTGGCGAAAAGCCCAAAGAGTGAAAACGTTGAATAATATAAACTCGGGGGGGTTTTGTACGACGGAAACCCTAATTTTGCACATCAGAACCAGACAAGAGGGGGTGAAGTTGAGACGCGAAAATGAGCGGAGTGAAGGGTAAGAAGAAGGGAACCAGCTTCGTGATCGATTGCGCGAAGCCAGTTGAGGATAAGATTATGGACATCGCTTCCCTGGAGAAGTTTCTTCAGGAGAGGATTAAGGTTGGTGGGAAAGCTGGTGCTCTCGGTGATTCCGTTACAGTTACTCGTGAAAAATCCAAGATCACTGTTACCTCCGATAGCAATTTCTCCAAAAGGTAACTTCTGCGTATTTCATTTGTTGCTTGATGTAAGGTCAAATATTTGTAGTTTGAGTAGAGTTAGATCTAGAATCCTGTAAATGAAATGTTCAGATGGGGAATTCGATTGAATATTGAGATATTGATGGAATGAAATATGCTTCATGTAATTGTATTGTATTGTTGATTATCATGTGCGATTTAATATGTTTTTTCTGTTTCTTTTTATAATTATGTTGGTAACTGTTAAATTACTTGGTAGTAACTGGGTTAGACTCTTTGAATTTAAATACTCTTATATTTAGTGTTTGTTCTGAATCTGATTGTTGGTGAGTTTGTCAAAATCTCGTTAGCACCCTGAATTCGTGGAAGCTCCAAAGTGTAGGTTTTGCCAAAATTGTGGTGGCTCACAGTCGTTCTGAAATTGAGGTATAGTTGTTGCTGTATGGGCGCACTATGCTTGTGAAAAGAATATAAGAAAATGCCATTACCAGTCCTGGCTTGTGATCTTGGCTTTAATTCCCGGTGCCAACTTAAGATTCTCATGACAATTTTTACATTGAGTATGATTTGTGTATATGGTTACGTTCCTGCATTTCCTTGTGCACGCTATTGTCTAGTATTCCTCTATGTTAGTAGAATTTGCTATTGTCTCCCGACTCAGTTTAAGTGTTTGTTCAAACCTGTATGCTATCAATTCAAATCATTTTCTTCTTTGGATACAAGTCTTCTCCTTTGGTTTTTCTATTGCCTTGGTATGATTATTTTTGTCCTAATCACCACTACCTTTGCTAGGTATTTGAAGTACTTGACCAAGAAGTACTTGAAAAAGCACAATGTCAGGGATTGGCTTCGTGTTATTGCATCCAACAAGGACCGCAATATCTACGAGTTGAGATACTTCAACATTGCTGAGAATGAGGGTGAAGAGGAAGACTGAAGATCTTGTTCTCTGTCTTGAGCCATTCTCCATTAGGTGTTATTGCTGTGGAGTCTCATTTTTCTATGTTTTTTGTCAGCTTGTTATTGGTTGTTTAAAGTTTTGTGTGTTTTCTGTGGAACCAATTATTTATAGTTATTATTGGAGACTTTCTTGTGAAAATTCAGGTTCAGTTATTTATATGCTGGCATGGTTTATTTTAGTTAATTTCCTTTTGGTCGGTCGATGTTTATCAAGATTTTCCCTTCCAAATTTGAATGAAATTCACACGGAGCATAAAATTACTTCCCATTTGGATGATAATTATGTTTAGGAGAATTTAAGGAGCATTTGTTAATAGGAAAAGCTAAAAAAATTTGATCTTCTGCATCTTAAATTCTTCTACTTGACCTCCATAGTGAGTCTCTGATGCAGTCCTAGCTACTCAAAGCCTTTGATGGCGAAGCGACATAGATATCACATGAAAAATCTATATTGCGAAATTCAGAGCCCTTAAATTAAACCACTCTATCTCTATTCCAAAATCAACAACCCAACACTCGTCCTCAAACATGCAACAATAGGCAAATCTAGAGTCAATAAGTTGCCATTTTTTTGTGTTCTCTTTTTTTTCATACTTCAAGCTCCATTTGCTGCCACTAACATTATATATAGTCCAATGATTAAAGATGTCATGCATTAGCTAGAGGAAAAAGCAAATATAGGGAAACCAAACAAATTGAAAAGAATGTGCAGCCAAAACATAATATATCTAGAAGGTAGGTTTTTCAATCAAAATTAATAAGGAACTCGCTAGCGGCCTGGGGATATATGTAGGTATTGGCAATCAAGCACTTCATATTAAGAGCTCTTAGCGCTTGTGTTTTCTCATTTGAAACTCGTAGTTATTTTGCCTCTTCTATGTTTTGTATTGCTTTGCGAATTTGGAAGTGTTGCAAATGGAAGTTTGTTCGATTGAACTTCATCATCCAACGACTCCGTCTCTATAAGGTTGCCTATAGGGGCATAAGTCAAGGCTTATTAAAGTGGACATATGATGCTATTTTTGGATCAAGCTTGCATACTTTTGAATTTTGATGACTTTTCAATTAGTCTTTCTTAGCAGAATATTTTATTTTAAGAAATTGCTAGATACAGCAAAATGTATCATCACAAAAGCAAACCGAAACAATTTCATAATTCGCCACCAACCTGTGTTTCTTGTCAAAGTTGACTAAAATTTTCCTGAGAATTTCCTCGTTTGTTTTGAAAGTTGGACACACTTATTTTTGTGATTGTCGTAGCTCCTTTATTTTAATTATTTATCTATCTCCTAAATACATTAAAGTCATCAAATAATAAGTGACACATGTTTCTCTACAACATAATTTTTATGATTCTTTTTATTTTTTATATCTTTCTATTTGATTCTTTAGGGTCCGTTTGATGGTCAAGATAGAGAGACATGATATAATACATTAATCATATTTTATTTAGATATCATGTTTGATGCACCAAATTGATAGGATAAAATAAACAATTTTCCTATCATATCCTGACTTTCCTTTGTAATTTCTATCCTGAATATAGCATAAGTTATAAATTATCATATGATATGATTAGAAGATCATTCCTTATTTATTATCTTGATATTCTGCCATTTTTAAAATATGTCATTTTTAAAATAATGATGGCATGTATTTTCTATTATAATTAATAACATGTCATTTGTACAATATTTAATTAATTATGAGAGCAATTTTTTCATTTAATTATAATGATATCCTGGTTGTTATCATGTGCACATAAAAACACATGATATGATTAATGTTTATCATGTTCTTATCGTATCCTATCTCTATCCAACTTTATATCATATTCTGACTCTATCCTATCTTGACCATCAAACAAACCCTTAGTGTCTTAGTAGTCATTTTCGTTAGCGCATGATCTAGTATGTTGGTTGTGAAATAGATTCTCTACCTTTCAATGGCATGCTTTTGGACATTATCTCTATGGTCCTCGAATGCAATTATTTTCTTTCATCTAAATATTTTTTTAACACTTTTTCTTCTCCAGTCCATCAATGCCCTTTGTATTCTCATTATCGGACTCCAATCCATGCACAAATCTTCCTCCTTGGTCTCTACCATGACCCTTTTGCACACCAAGTATTTGGTGAAATTCTCCATCCGGAATTACCATCTTGGAATGCCATGGTTCATGCAAATGCTAAGGTGGGCGTGATTCATGTTGCAAGGAAATTGTTTGACCGTATGCCTTGACAAAATGTGATATCTTGGAGCTGTATGATTCATGGTTATGTGAGTTGTGGAGAGTATAAAGCTGCACTTTCTTTGTTTCGTAATTTGCAGGTATTGGAGGATCATAGAATTAGACCTAATGAATTTACATTGATGTCGATAGTTTTGGAGAGTGCTTTGATTGATACGTATGTCAAATGTTGGAACACTGAAAGGGCTAAATGCATACATTGAACTAAAAAATCACGAAGTTAAACCAATATAAAGTGTAACTTCTAGAAGTTTAAGCTTGTTTTTTCTCTTAAGTTCTTTCACACGATTACGACCAATAATCAAGCTTTAAGAATTTGTTTTTATTTACATTTTCTTCTTTGGGAGGTTCCTCTCTTCACTTGATGAGAAATAGAGGATGGCCAAAATACAATGTTTGAAACTTCCTACTTTTGTTTATTAGAATTGAAACTTCCTTCTCTGTTGTGTTATGGACTGTTGGCAAAACTAAAGACAAGTTAAAATATGAAAATCCCCTAAAAAAGAGTTAAAATACGAAAATTAACAGTAATACAAATTTAAAATAGTAAAATTATTTTGACCTTGAAGGACCATCGCTGTCTGATAACGTGTGAATGGTTGTTATATACGTCCTACCCAATCCAGCTGTCCATGGTCACTAATTTTCTATTAATCACGTGATCCATAATTCGGGCTGTAGGACACCCAATGGTATGATTTTTCCCCCTTAATTACCTTGAAAATGATATTGTTTTTTGAGAAATGATAAACACATACAAAAATATAGCCACATATACGACACCGTATTTCACTGTTTAGTTAAATATATATATATATATATATATATATATATTCCTTTCTCTTCGTACTTCCAAACCAATACATATCTGATCTCTCTTTCACTCTCTCATCAAATAGTGTTTCCTCTCCCTCAACTATGTTACTCTATCCTCTTGCAACTCTCGCGTTCTTTCACCGGCGCCGATCTTCTGATCTCACTGACGACCGTTCTCTCCTAATCACCGGCGACCACTCTCTTAATGTTTTCGTGATTGAGCTTCTCACATGCCATGCCACGACTTCGCCGGTGGGTTTGCAAATCTGTTTTGGAACGATGAATCTATGGATTTCGGTAGATGCATATCTATTTTTTGGCGACGGATCCGTGACTTTCAGTAGGCGGCGGTCACAGATGAGAACAGTGGTTTTAGGTGGAGAAGACGAGATCTAAACGGCGTTGAAGAATTCTAGTGGTGGCTATGATGACGACGGAGGAGGACGTTGTTGGTAAACGACGGTGTGGAGGACGATGTTGGTGAGTGATGGTTGGATAATGGTGATGGAGGTACGGCGTCAGAAATCGAGAAAAGAGTGGTCGCCGGTGGTTAGGAGAGAACGGTCGTCGGTGAGATTAGAAGATCGGCACCGGTGTGAGAACGCGAGAGTTGCAGGAGGATAGAGTAACATAGTTGAGGGAGAGGAAACAGTGTTTGATGAGAGAGTGGAAGAAAGATCAGAGATGTACTGGTTGGAATGATGAGGAGAAAGAATGAATAAAAAAAAAGACACAAGTGAACCGTGAAATACGGTGTCATATCTGTGGCTATATTTTTGGGTTTGTTTATCATTTCTCTTTCAATATTTTCATTCATAGTTTGTATTTCACTAAACTACCTGATAAAAAATACAAACAACATATATAGTTTATTTCATAATAGAGAACATTAATTCTTTTCTACGATAGTATGTAAATAAAATTACTATAATTCTTATAAACAATGAAATAATATTTTTTCTTTATAAAATCATATTTTTAAAATATAAATGCCGACTAATAATTTTTTATTTCATAAAAATAATTGTTAATTTATCAATTTAACAAGTATACATACATCTCGATATAAGAAGTTCCAAAATTAACCAAAAAAAAAATAGAAGTTCCAAAAAAATCTTACTTAGGAAATTATAATTCGCACGGAACAAGAGACAGAAGAGAAGAGAGAAACTGGTACCATGCAAATGCAAACACGTTCTAATGTTGTTATAAATGTTACTCTCCTGCTTTTTCATGCATCAACAAACACCGTCATTGCCACCGGCGAATTCCATCTTCGCCGGCAAGTCTCCGATTCAATTTTCTCCCTTCTCTGCTCTATCAATTCAATTCCATGATTGATTTCATTTCATTTTCAATCCCTTCCCCCTCAATTTTCCATTCTAAATTCTCAGATCAAAAACCACAACTTGCCTTATACACAATTATTTTAGTTTTATCTCTTTTTCATCACTCACCTCAATTTTCTTAATCATTGAAAAAAAATAATCAATTTGTCATTATACTACTTCAATTATTTATTTCTATGCATTGACGTGTAGTTTTTTTTTTTTACACATGTATCCATTGTATTTGTATACACGTGCAAATATCTAATTGACATGATTTTATTGGATTCATGTGCATAAAGGTTTTACACAGTCAGTGCAAATTAATCTACTACAACTGATACTGACTCAACTTAATTGTGTTTAATCCAAGATTTTTTTTTTTTGAAGCAGTATCTATTGTTGTATTATTGTATATATGAATATGTAATGTTTTGATCAATTTGTATTCTAATACTGATCTATGCTTATATATCAGGTGATGTGAATGTTATCTTTGGTGATGATCACAGATAACTGATCTGAAATTTTGGACTTATTAAGACCCTTTTGCTACTTGGATTTGGCAAAGAAAAATGTATAAAATGATTGGGTACTTATCCAGTTTTCTGGGTCATAATGAGAAATGTGAAAGCTACTTTATTTTTAGTGGAGAAACTAATCTTGGAAATAGTGTTAGGATATTGTTGTATTTTCTTGGTCTTGCTTATTGTTTTATTGGATTATCGGCTATAACGGCCCGATTCTTTCAATCTATGGAAAATGTGGTCAAGCATTCAAGGGAGGTTGTGGTGATAGATCCTGTTACTAAAGCTGAGATTATTAGACATGAGAAAGTTTGGAATTATACAATTGCAGATATTAGTCTTTTGGCGTTTGGAACTAGCTTTCCTCAGATTTCATTAGCTACTATTGATGCTATACGGAATCTAGGGGACCTGTATGCTGGAGGTTTGTGTTTCATAACTTTTGAACTCTGTCTTTCTTAGGATGGATACTTCATATGTTCATTGATTTTGGGAATTGTCGTACTTGAAATTTATCGAATTTATGCTAGTGAGTAGTGACTTTTACAATATCATATGATAGCGTTGTTCATTTAACTGATTCTGCTTAGTGGGAAAAAAGGCCTTTGTTGTTGTTCATAATTTTTGTTACTATTTGTTGGCACATACCTTTTACTGAAAAAATTATATAACTAGACTTTTTGGTGTATTTTGAAGTACTCTATTAATAGACTAGTCAATGGATTTCTCATTATTTTACTTGTTTACTTATGATTGTAACCTCTTTAAGAACTTTCCAACTCCACCTATGATTAGCATACCTAAAGAATTGGTTAGTTGGCATCCTTAAACTGTTTAAAATTGTTGAATCTTGCTACCTCACAATTTGAAAGAAAACACATGTTGGCATGCATAAATTCATTTGTTTATAGTTTGCATTATAGAAAAGGAGATTTTAAAGGTACAAAGGTTTTAAAAAGAACATTGTAATAAAATGACATTCATTCTCTAAAATTTAGTTGCAAGGAAAAAAGTGAGATTTACTTTCAGCACTTAGACTGCTGAGCACTATTATACCTATAACTCTCCACAACTGTGCTTAATATTCAGGTTTGGGACCTGGAACACTCGTTGGTTCTGCTGCGTTTGATCTCTTCCCCATCCACGCTGTTTGTGTGGTAATTCCGAAAGCAGGAGAGTTGAAAAAGATTGCAGATCTAGGAGTATGGATAGTAGAGCTATTTTGGTCATTTTGGGCTTACATTTGGTTATACATAATTTTGGAGGTAGTACTCCAACATTCGTTTGTCTTAAACATCATAAATTGAACTGTTTTCTTCCTTATTTTTATTAACTCGTTTATGTATGTGTAAGGCTGTAATTTGATCCTTCATTTCTCACAAGAAGCCTTCTCTCCTTACAAACTGTATTGCAAAATTTAGGGAAAGATAGAGTAATGAAACTTCTGAAACTACCTCTCACTTTATGGGATGTTAGATATGGTTTTACATTCCATGAGTAATGTGTATCGAACACAAGCTTGCATCCCAATGTGCAAGTTAGGACAATTATAACTTTGTTACTCATACTTAGGTTTGATAAGTTTAAAAACCATTAGAAGAATTTAAAATTTAACATATAGGTGATGATCTTGTATAACTGTATCATCAGTTTTATTGTTGTTTAATTCTTGATTGTCCTTTTTTTGCGGAATATTCATCAAGAAGTTTAATGTAGGTATGGACTCCAAATGTGATAACTCTGTGGGAGGCCTTGTTGACAGTACTGCAGTATGGATTACTGTTGATTCATGCTTATGCTCAAGACAAACGTTGGCCCTATATTTCTCTACCTATGTATGTGCTTCAGTTTGTTTCATGTTTTGGAATTAAAATTTCATGACCCTCTCAAATTTTGACTTTCTGTTCTGACACCTCATTTTATAATTGAAGTGCAAGAGATGAGAGGCCAGAGGATTGGGTACCGGAAGAAACTCCTAAACAAAAGCCTCATGAGACAGTGGACAGCTCTGAGATAATTCATTTTAATGAAGAAAACGGGAACACTGTTGATATTTTTTCCATTCATTCAGAAAACCCCAAAGGTATCGGTTCCACCTTAATGCAGTGAAACTTGGCTTTACTTTCAATGTTCTCTTCTCCTGAAACACTTTGCTTGCATGAGAAACATTCTGAAATGTAACAACAATCTTGGTCACAATGTTTCTAATTTGCAGATACATTGTACGTAAGAGTACCTCAAACAGATGATGCAGAAAGTTCTGACAAAGTTATAGAAACAAGGCTGGAGGATACCTGTTTGCTTACTATTTGGAGACAGCAATTTGTGGATGCACTGACGGTACTTTATTTTAGTGTTAGTGTGTCTTTAAGACTAAATGTTTCTATCATAGATTCAATAATAACAACCACAGCCAATTGGCGATGTTGGGCTCCCAACCTTCAAAATCCACAATTCTAGTATAAATGAATTATGGTTTGTAATACTGTTACTAATTTACAATGGTTTAGTTAATCAGGGAATTTTATGGATATGAAGGTTTGCGTATGGTGCAGGCCTCTTTTTTTGTTGAAGTATATTGCAAGTCTCTTGTGACGAAATTCTTAACATTATTCACTTTTTCATTTTATAAATGAATTATGTGATTGTTTGTTATCAATAAAATTCACTAGAAGATCAATTGAAAATTTGAATATTATTACAAATTAAAGCAGATAAAATAATAGCCTCGTGGAGTTTACAGGACCAATTGAATACTATTGCCTGGTTTTTCGTTTAGTACCTGTTGAATTTCAGATGGGCCATATTTCCTCATAAAGTACCTCATTGTTAACAGTTTTTTCAATTTTACTGAATCGATTAGGTGATAATGATTCCACACTAAGAAATTACGAACAGGAAATTATAAATTTGAAATTCTTAACTAGTCAAGCTAAGTATCTTAAGGAAAATCCCTATTGTTGCTTTACATAGTTGTAAATTTTAGATGTTGATTTAAACCTTGCTCTTATTGTTGATTTGGGGCTGAGATAGAATGTTTCTTAATGAATTGCATAAAACTGGGAGTTATTCATTGTAAAAAAAAATGTAAAGTTTGGAGCCGGTTTGGATAATTGAGTAATTTACTGACGTTTTATCCTTTGATAATAGATAGACGCATTAGTTTATGAATGGATAACTGAAAACTGATATAAATTATAAATTTATCTTGGGAGGGAGGATTAAAACAATGCATTAATAGATGCATTAGTTTTTGAACATTAGTTCAATAATGAGTACTTATGTGGGAATATATCGCCAATTTCTGATGACTCGTGTGTAATTTTTTTAAACAGGTGGAGAGCCAAGAATCTAAAAAAATGAACAACATCTATATCCGCGTAGCTCGAATTTTCTGGCAGCTGTTGCTTTTACCATGGAGATTTATGTTTGCTTTCGTTCCCCCATGCCATATTGCCCACGGATGGATTTCTTTCATTTGCTCTCTTCTTTTCATCAGTGGGATAGCTTACATTGTGACTAAGATAACGGATCTTATAAGTTGTGTCACAGGTTTTCCTTCTCACTCAATGATATTCCACTCCACTTCTTTACAGTTCATTATAGATCCACAGTTGCCTTGTTAATGACTTATTTCATCTTTTTTTACCTCTTTAACAGGAATAAATGCTTACGTCATAGCATTTACAGCACTAGCCAGTGGAACCTCATGGCCTGATTTAGTGGCAAGCATGATTGCTGCTGAACGTCAAAAAACAGCGGACTCTGCAATTGCAAACATCACTTGCAGGTTTTCATCTCAATATGCATCTCATTCTTACTTTTGGATATTATCACATGTCGTCATTACATCACGATTTCGCTTAAATAATTTCTTGAACTATATTAATAGTTACCAAAATTTATGGAGTGCTGCTTTTTATTTTTGGTATTTTTTTAGTTTAACCTGAAGGTTCTGAATGGAAGTTATAACCTCCAGTGGTTCAACTTCTTATGGACTCAATTACCTGTTTCGAACATCTCAGACTAACTAAAAATAAATTTGGATCAATATTATCAAATTCGACAGTCCTAAATATTAACTATAATGGGGTTGGCTTATGGAAGTTTACTGAAGTATGTCAGCAGTGATGTTCTCTAATTCTTATGAATTATGAACATAAGTGAACTCGTGATTTATTTATTTACTTACTAAGATGAAACTTCATTGAAAGGAAGCATTACTAGGACCTGCTTTTGTTATTGAGATGTAGTGAGATCGGTGCGTACATTTTTGAATGTGAGAGGAACACAACTTTCCATCAATTCAAACTTCGCATTTAAACAAAAATTAAATACCTACATTCACAACAATTAGAGATCATTTAATATGTACATGGATTCATGGAATACCCAATAATACAGCGATCTTAAGTCACCATAAAAATGCCAACAACAAATTCTAAATACCTAGAAAATTTATTTCCTAGGATTTAGAATCAAATTTCATTGCTTGGTTGGAGGCTTTGACCCTTTCATTTTATACCCATCCAAGTTCTATATGCAAGTTATTTTATTGGCCTGTCAAATCTTTGTTCTATGAAGAAGCTTTATAGAACGGACGAGTGCAAATTAACTTAATTATTTATTATTTTTGCAGCAATTCGGTGAATATATATGTTGGCATTGGTGTTCCATGGCTTATAGATACTTTGTACAACTTCATAGCATATAGAGAACCTCTTCGAATCCAAAATGCAGGGGGACTTAGCTTTTCATTGATTGTTTTCTTCGCCACTTCCGTTGGGTGTATCTCAGTTTTGATTGTTAGGCGTATAGTTTTTGGTGCAGAGCTTGGAGGACCAAGACTTTGGGCATGGGTTACCTGTGCGTTTTTCATGCTCCTGTGGATTATTTTTGTTGTACTATCTTCACTTAAGGTTTCCGGATTCATTTAGAATTGTATTTGAGAAACATATTTAGTCCTGTAATTTGTACCATACGGACCCCTATCCATCGTCGCGCATTATGTATAGTATAGTATATGGTTCCCGGGTTATTGTATTACATACCCATATATTTTTTGAGAATCATATACACTTAAACGATTTTGTATTAAAGATTCCCCCTAGAGAGGAACTTTGGAAACTATTGTTTATGGTTGGCTGGTTTCAGGTGAGTTAAGTCTTGATTTCATATTTTCTTTTTTTGAAGGAATCTTGATTTCGTTGTTGCTCACTGGTTACAGACTTGACAAACATTTATGAAAATACTTGTTTTTCTCTCAGATGGTGGCATGCAAAGCATCGGTTTAATATTAGAAAAAAAGTTCATCATTCCTTATTGTTCTTAAATCACAAACATGGTCATTAAATGGTGAACGTATGTAGAGTGTAATTACAGCCAATATAGTGTGTCCTATACTCTATACAATTTGTCATTTTCGCAATGCACATTAGTATTGAGTCATTTAAAAAACTTTAGTCTACATTGGAGTTGATGTCATTTAAAAAACATGGTCATAAAATGGAGTTGACGCACATTTAAGAGGAAAGGCCTCTCACGCTTCAAATTGGAGCTAAATATTTTGTTCAATTCAATTCCTCTGGCCTATAACATGTTTTGTAAAATATTTGAGAATATATAATTTAAATGCCTATATAAAAAAAATAAAAAATAAAACTTTATGGGTCTTATCCTATCAGGATTTTTGTTAACTAGTGATTTGTTGAAAGCTTATCCTCCATTAGTTTTTTAAGGACTCAATCCTGCTAGGTATTTTATTATCCACTTTTAGCTGTTTTTAACCAAGTCAATGTTTATCTTATTCACTTAATCTGATTCTACCTTGTGTTTAACGTTGGCTTAAACAGTTAAACGGTCGTCTTTGGAGTCTATGATTAGAGGCCTTTTGCCCCCATTTTAACACACACACACACACACCAACTCTTTTTTTACTCGTTCTCACTTTTTTCTCTTGGATTACCATCTTCCGATTCATTCGAGATTTGAGTTTTGAATCCTCGGTACTACTGAGAGGAGGTTGTTGTAAATCCTTTGAGATTTGAGCAATTACACACAAATCCTTGAAACAGGATGAAGTCTAGCAGGTATAGTCAACGGTTTAAACTGATTGTTAATTTGAAATGCATAACTATATAGATTATATCACAACATTCATTCAATAAGGGAACAATAAGGAGCTTGTTGTCATACTTGAAAGAAGCTTCTCGTTTGATTATAGAGCTTTAATCAGGCCATAACATAGTAAGATGAACAAATTCTTGCCCGATGACCTCCTTTATTCTTCACAACTTAAAATAAACATTTGAGAATTCATCATTTCATTATTAAAAAAAATATAGATACTATAGTAACCTCATCCAGTATCCAAATTTCTCTCCCAAAGTATCGTGTTATTGGGGAAGAGCCATGAATTCTGGACCCATAGATCTAGTTAGAAAAGACGGTCATGCAGTCGAGAATAGCACTTGCCATCCAAAAAATAATGTAAAAAGCTTCCATATTGATATAATGTGATTGCTAAGTTACATACAACAGAACTTGTGAAGGGGGAGTGTAATCAACATCATTAAACAAACTCTTTCATCCATTAGAAACTCGTAGCTTATGCAAGCGCGCCCGTACAAGCAGTGGCGGGAGCAGCTTCCAGTTGTTTCTTAGTAGAACTATACTTTTTGGTAATAAACCTGGACAGTTAATCAGATAACACCAATCACACAATTGAGTAAGGTGTTCAGTGATAAAAGTTATTGGAAACTTCACAGTTGAATTTGTGGAAAAAATATACATGCACTTATATAACAAGTAAAAAATGCAAAGTTGTTAAAATCTAATTTGATTAGGTTTTATAACTCTGTTCACTCTGAAATCACCCTTTCACTGAAAGAGCCAACCCGGTCAATTTTTCCTAGAACTAAATCCATAACAATAAGAAGGATGAGAAATCTGTCAAATATGATTCTGAAGTTTAATAATCATATGCCAACAGTACAACTAGACTGTGCACAGTATAACTAGATTGTGCACATAAGTCCATTCATATTTCCCCATTTTACCGAATCATAATAATATTTCTTAAAATGTATTTACACTATGTCAAGATATAGACAAAATATGATTGGACAGTATTTACACTGTTAGTGTATAACTGTATATGAATTAAATCCCATGCTACCAAGAACAATAACACCCCCTACATTTCTAGGAAAGGGGAATCATATCCCTACTTACCATTTAAATCTTTTTCAGAGAGCACTCATCAAATCTTAAAACATAAGTACTAATTCAAAAACCCTACTTGAAAGGTTAATCGTTTTCTTTTTTGAACATCAAAATGAATTTATTATTGATAATAGATACAAGTACAAGTAGCACTAAACCAACATTCCGAGATGAAGTACAAGTCATATTCTACCTAAACTAAACAGAAAAGATAACTACACCCAAAACTTACCGATATTATCTACGTATTAAATCTAGCGGATTTACATACCACTGGCTTAATCGTGATGTGTCTGTGTAGATGGGTGTTCTAAGAATACATTTAAAAAAATTGCACAAGGGATTTACCATATTTTGGGAAACAAAAACAATTTTTATATATTTGATATGTTTTATTTAAGCTTTCCTGTGTATTCCACAAATTGTCTTTTTAAAAGTAGAGAGCAACATTGCGCCTTCTTATATCGAAAAATAAAACTTTTGCACTACCAAAAGAAAATAGCTGCATACCCTTCATGGAAATAAGTTCCATAAAAATCTCTTATCAACCTTGGATATGTCGATTCTAAAAAGTCACAACACCATATAGTGAGACGGCTATTATACTGAAATTTTAGATATGATTAAATGATGTATATTACACATTAAAATACCAAAAAAAATTAAAAGTGCTTGATATTAAAGAGATTTATCGCTAAACAACTGGGAGACAAAAACAGAGGACACAAAAAAAATGACAGAACCTATAATCACATGCTGAACTGTATCAAACTGGTACTGCTAGTTACAAGCGAAAACTAATCAAATAATCAAAACTAACTGATGCCAGGCTCAGCTAAGCAATGCTAGCTATAATCTCACACAAGACTCGGCTGGGAACAGTTGTCCAAGACTTGAATCGGGCTCATGTCCCAAACTTAGGGGCATGGGTCTAGCTTATTTGTCTTTTTCTAAGACATGACCTTAAGTAGTATATAGCTTAGGGGCCTGAAAGCCTATTTTGTGATAATGTCTTTAAATCAGTCATGTGGCTATTGTTAAATAAATTAACCGACTAAACTATAAGTAGTATATAGCTTAAACACATTATGATAAAAGTCCGATGTAATAATGATCGTAACAATTAATATCATTATATTATTCATATTTACATGAACTGACTGGTTTGTTTGGCCTAAGAGAACATCCGAACCGTCTAAAGTCTGACCTTTTTAGTTAAATACATTTAAAAAAGTTATGGCCTAATTTAACGAATAAGTATGGTCTAGACTTAAACCAAAAGTATGATGCAACACAGCCCATCGTACACTGCTATGATAAAATAACTATTTTCATCACAAAGTTATAATTTTCTAATTAGGAAAACAATCTTCTACAAATGCACTAGTTTTCTCTGTATATATTGGGAAAAGAAAAAGAAAGTTTGAAAGAAAGAAGACCAGAACATTACCTAAAGAAGTCCCTCCATAGCAACTCAAACATCAACCAATTAGTTCCAGTTTTGGATGAGCCACCATCATTTTTGCTTGATGAAGCAGAAACAGCACTATCATTTATATAATTCATCAGTGAGTATTCATGGCAAAAATGCCTAATATTTTTAAACAGAAAAAACTTCTGGGAGCGCACCTGCTGGCAGTTTTCTTAAGCTCATCAAACATTGCACGTGGGGAGAGGCATCCCATTGCCAACCATGGAGAAATTTTGCATGAAAAGTTGGCACCATATATACTATCTTGTGCCCCATCCTTAAGCCCCTTGTTTGGTTGAGCTTCACACTCAGCCGCAAATCTTTTAAGCCTCTGCAGTGCTTCAGTCTCCCCTCCTGTCATGGAAGAATTATGCACTGGCTTCCCATCCTGCACGAGGTTACAACCAATATAATTCATTGTTGACGACAATACTTCTAGCAATGCTTGAAAAATGGAACTTAGGTAACGAAACTCAGATAGTAACAGCATGCAGCAGAAACAAGCAGGACGTAATGTCCCACACACAGATATCTATCAAATACTTATTACTTGATAATGTTATCCTACTTTTCATCAACAGATTCAAACCTCAAGGTAGTATACTAATATCATCTTTCATTACCCAATCAAGCTAATAGGTAGCCCAATACATCAGCCATTGTGAAAGGAAAGCTTTTTACAGCATCTAAAAGCTAAAACTTTCTGAAGATACAAAACTAGAACTATTTCATGCCTACCTCCATTAAAACTGAATTCCATAACACTCGATCATTTCTAAGCCCACATACAATCTAATCAAAGATAAGATTAGTATTAAGTATTAACTAATAGACGTCGCTAAAAGCTCTTTAGCACCAACACTTCTCATAAAAGGTATGTCCAGCGTCCCGACACGTGTTGGTACATGTAATTATATTCAATTATTTTCTCAAATCATTACTGGTGTCCACGTGTCAATGCAAAGCAAAAAGAATCATGAAAATATTATGATTACAACTATATCATCCAAGAATGAGCCAATGCAGCATAAAACAAACAACAAATTGAACATGAAATCATTAAACAAAAAAGAATAACACCTGTGACATTGTGGCAGATGGATTAAGACCAAGGTCCATCAAAGTAGGAATATCACCAAGCTGAACATCACCACGAGAAGGAAGACCCTTAAGTTGATCCAAAGCTTCAATAGTTTTCCTTATCTCCAATTTCTGAACTCTATCTCTAAAACCACCATAATTTGAAGGCATATCCTCCAAACCAAAAGGCAAATCCTCCACATGATACAAAGTACTTCCCCAAAAATACTTCACCTCCACATTCTCTTCTTTCATCTTCCCTTCAATCTTCTCCTCCATCTTCACCTCATCATGAGAAACCTCTCTATGACAATACACAGCATCCGCCCCAATTTCCTTCGCCAATTCAACCAAAACCGTCTCCGGCTTCCCAACTCTCACCACAAGATCCGACCCTCTTGTCTTAAGATTCTTCCTAAGATCCGAAACCGATTCAATCAAAAAACTAGCACGATAAGGACCTGTTTTATCAAACCCAGATGAAGATTTCCCATAATCAGCAGGATCAAAACAATAAACAGGCAAAACAGAAATTGACTCATTATTTGCAGTGTTTAAAGCTTCATTATCATGAACACGAAGATCATTACGGAACCAAACAATGGCGGTTCTCCGGAGAGCAGCGGCGGAAGAAGGGTCATTAGGACGGTGAGGGATTAAAGAGAGTGGTGATTTGAGAGGGTTTGCTGAAAAAGATGATTTTTTGAAGGTTTTGTTGGAAGGTGAAGAACGGGTTTTGGTAGAAAGTGAAAGATGGGTGAGTGATGAAGCTTGGGTTGGTACTTTAAGCTTATTGGGTGGTGGTGGTGAGAGTAAAGATGGGATTTTGGGTTGGAATAAGGGGAGGAGAGAGGAGAGAGAAAGAGAGAGAGAAGCTAGTGACGGTGGTGGAAGTGGTGGTTCCGGTGAGGGTGTTTGGTTGAGATTCTCTTTCTCCGGTGGTGTTTGGTTGTTGGGTTCCATTTTGTTTGGTTTGAGGATGCTGTGTTATCTGTTACCTACTACCACTGTTTTTGGTGTTTTGGATTTTTAACTGTCAAAAAGAAAGAGGAAAAAAAAAAACTGTCTTTTTCAATGTGTGTGGTTTGGATTGTTTTGATGTAGTGTAATCATCACTTTTTTCAGGGTTTTCTGTATTTTTAATTGTAATGTTTCTGTTGCCTCAATGTGGGTGTGTAATTGTTTAGGATTTTGGATGGAGATTATCAACAAACATTTCCACCAACCATTTTTTCAAATTTAGTGTTTGGTCTAAATACACTGCTAACTGCTTCATTTCCATTCTCCAACTTTTTTTTTTTTTGTTGAGGTGGGTAGATGGAATTGGAGTTGTTCAATGAACTAGTTTAATTCAATGTAATTTACAACAAATAGATAAAGTATAGAATGAATTGGATTAAGATTCACATCCCATTTTGGAAAATAATCACTCTGGTCAAATCTGAATCAAAATTATTTATCTTTAAATTAATAATTTTCACATTGCAAGTTGAAACATCTTGACCTGAATTTGAGTCTGGAACCTAGCAATTGTGTGTGGGTCACTTCGTACAAATATAAGTAAGTAACTCATACCAAACTATTTTTATAAAAAGGAATCAAACTCCAAGATTTACAACGCTCGAACACATTGCACATCAACCACGTGCGATGGACTACGGTGGTTATACTAAATTGTTTCTATAATATTGATATTATCATCTTTAACATTTTAATTTAATTATTTGTATCATAGTATAAAATTAGCATCTTCTAGACTCACTTTTGAGTTTGAACAATAAGATCCAAACTACAATCGACAACCACATTCTCAAAATATCATATGGAATGTGCAGGCTGACATTCAAAAGGCATATTTCCTCTTAAAACGATTATAAGTATCATAGATCATAACATTAAAAACCAATTACACTATACACACCAATCACTCACTGCTCATATAGTCTCATATATATATATATCAATAACCGGGAACAAAGTGGGAAACACAGCACCGACCACCTAAAAAGCACAAGCATAACACCTTCCAAACTGTCCAGTGTTAAAATAAAATCAATCAAAATCAACTGGATCAAGAAGCACATTCTCAAAAAAATATATGGAATATGTAGCTGACACTCAAGATAGTTTCAGGATGGTCCAATGGCGACGGCAAATAGGTAGCAACTTGATTGTCAGCACCGAAACTCTCCCTCCAAACAAGATGATGGTGAGGGAAAATTTACTCGACCGAAGGCCCCGTGCAAAATAATACCCCAACAAGTGGGAAACTTTGAACTTGTGGTGGAATGAAATACACTACCGTTGATTTAAACCAGGAAATGTAGGACGTGGCCTGACAACATTCATAACCTCCTTTGCAGTTGACTGTAAAGGAACAAAAAGAACAGACACTAAGACACAAGGATTTGAATCATAAAACTGAGAATATGTCAGATTGCTTTACCTCAAAGAAGGAATTCAGATTTAACCGCAAAAGGAAGCGTCTCAAAAATGGAGTCCGCTGACTTCCTGCAAGCCGGCTGCTTCGCAGTATAGTGTACAAGGAATTCGATTTCTTGTTGAATTCCTATTGATGTTCAAGTTAAAAAAAGAAACATGAAAATGATGAATAAACACAAAAAGATAAGTTTAAGGGAGAGAGATTTGATTCTAAAATAGAGAAATGTAACTGGAAATTTGAAAAAAGGTTCAGTCAAGGGTAACAACGAAGGAAAAAAATTGACAATGTATTTTATCAATTATTTACGAGGAAAATAATCTCTTTCAGTGAGATGCTTATTTCTAAACATTATTATTTTGGTAAAACCAGATGCATCATCACCTCAGCTATATGTTCCAAATCAGAAGTATTTGAGAAGTTATCTTGGTTCTCAATATTCCAGCAAAATTGCAGACAAAGCTTCATGATGCCATCCAGTATCCTTGAAACAGAACCGATGTCCAAGAAAGTTTGTGAAATTAAGGCTGACAGATACCTGTAGGAGACATTAAAATCATGTAAAGAAATAAAAAGGATGCTGCAATTAGTAATAATTTGGTAAAACGATCACCAAAAGGAATACAAGTAAACCATCTTATCTTAACAAGCTCACAATACATGTAGCTATAACAGTTGAAACACTCTGGCACCTGGGAAATGTTTTCAGAGAGCATCAAGTGCGTGTAAACTCAGTTCCCATTTCTCCTCGTTAAACTTGTTGAATTTATTAAAGAGATGTTTTTTTTAGCAAATTGTAACAAAGTCGGTAACAGACAACTATAAATGTTAGAATATGATCCTTAGTTTTGTCAGGTGAGAGCAATAGGATAGAAGTTTGCCGCTGATTTGATAGCCACCAAGAAGCTATATTTAATTTGGATTAATACATGGTCGCGCTAGTAATCAATTTATGCTTGTGAAAGTGGAATAGTTTATCAAACAATGCAGTATTTATGTCATTGTAAAAACATGAATAAAAAACAAGCAATAGAGAAATTATTACTCTTGATGAAAGCCCACGAGTTCTGTAAAGTCATGTGAATCTTGAATATGAGATTGTAGAATATTCCACTGAGACTCTATCACATCCACCTGTAAAGAGCATAAAATTTTGAATGTGATACACTCGTCATAAAAAGATACCACACATGCCAAAGAATTGTCAGTAAGATACCATTAAGTGCTTCTTTTGCCTAATTCAACACAAACTGAAATATCCATCTAAATAAGTATAAACGTTTGTTATTTAAATTAACCAGACAATATCAATAACAGAAAAGCCTTTGATCGAAAGGGTTTGGGAATTGGGCAAAAGATAACGATATTGATCGAAAGAGATTTGGTTTTCTGCTCATGGAAGCCTCGGATTATGATTTTGTAGATGAAACGGTGGACTAAGATATTGTTACGTTTGGATGTGGCTTCTAGATTCTGTGTTAGTGCTAAGGCAATTTTTGGGCACCCTGCTATGGGGAATCAAGAAACAGGGACAAGACGGAGAAATATCCCATGACACTACAGAGACCAGGGTCCGGGCAAGGGAGGAATGGGGAGATACTCTATGAACCAACCCATGCAAGTCTATTCTAATGATAGTGCAACCTCTCAATCTAATAAATCAAAGCTCAAACAATATTTGTAGTGGTATTGCAATAATTCAAACATATATGGCAAAAGAAATGACTGACAACCTGAATATAAAATTGGAGATTTCTGATTAAGAATGCCATATGTTCTCTAACACGCCACATTGATCGAAATCTTTGATCCCTCTGCTGTGTAATTGGGCTCTTGTCTTGGTCACTTTTTTTATTCTTGGCAAAAATACTGTGATATTGATGCATTACAGATGCCCATAACTTCTCCAACTCCATTTGTGTTCGTTTGAGCCGCAGTAAGTATTGGAATACTTTAAGATACCTGTTGAAAGTATTAATAGTGTTAATAGTGAAGTACAGCTACTGACCTTGTAAGTGGTAACTATATTATGAGTTTATTAACATGTACGCCAGAAAATTGTTTTATCACAAGAGTGATGAGGCAAACGCCAATCTTAATTATGGTATGCTGCATAAATGGTCTGAATGAAACACAGAGTCATGTTACTTTTAAGAGTTCTCTAAATCTTAACCGGTTATGTTAGCTAAGATCCCATGATCAAGATTTGTTCATAATAAAAGTAAAGTAATGCTTCAAGAAGACATCCCCTTGACAGCAGGATAATAGCAGTAGTGTCTTACTTCGAGAGAACTTCTTGAGTAAAGAACAAATGCAAAGGCCATTCAATGGAATACTCAAGAGCAATACCATCCCAACCATCAACTGACATTTCTGAAGATGCATTTGAAATTGAAGCACCAGAGATACCATCTGCAGCAGCAGAGGTTGCCTTTGGTACATCTAATAGGGAAGGTTTAACTGTGATTCCATAAGATGGCATCCTGGAAGATGAAACGGACATTTTAGGGCATATAATTCACAACAGCTCAATATGAAGCTGCCACAAGTGGGAGTCTGTATTACAGCTCAATATGAAGAACAAATGAACAATAATGAATATGGATTCTAACCGCAACGACACTTTAGAGAAATATTTGTCTTCTTCACCGATGGTTTTTAGTGAAGCCTGCATTGCAGTAATATTGCATCAACCGTTTGTTGATGCATCTAAAATAACAGGCTTATGTAACTGATATGTGAATGGCATTAAGCCAAAAAATCGTAAGTTAAACAAACCAGCTGAAATGGAACCATAAGATCAGCTTCAGCAGTAGACTGGCGAGGTGGCAACCGCATCAACTGTCTACTTTCCTCAAGGAAACACTACAAAAAACCATAAGTAAATCAAAGATGTCAGTCTAGCTTAATGAAGACTCAAGTCTGAACCCCTGGTGAATAATTGATGCATATTTAAGGGACAGAATATAGAGGAAGAAGAACTACCCAATGTTGTTGTTGTAGTTCAAAGAATAAATTAAATTGCAAAGTATCCTATCTAGTAGAAGTAATTGAATTACTTATTAGTTCAGAAATTCAAGTCAATTTACGATTCTAGATAATACTCTTTACAATTCACTCCATGTGAGATAATTCCAAAATAAAGTATAAAGTAGAAAATAATAAGTAAACCACATGCCTACCTTACCTTATTACAAATTACGTAAACTACTACGAAAATAATAAGTAAACCACAACAACTAAAACATAATGCATATGCTAGTCAAAACTTTAGTATAGATCATAGTTCATGCTTTACCTGGAAAAAGTCTCCTTTTGCCAAAAGAAAATAGTCTTTCAAAGCCTTCAGGTGGCCATTCAAGTCAGCGCGCACAACCACAAGCTGCAGACAAGAATGGAATAGAAGTTCAAGGCTCTGAACATAAATGCGCCAAAAATAATTAACATATGAACCAAATATTCATCTTAAGAACCTGCCAGAGATGACTGGCCGCAATAGCCTGAATAGAGTCCACAGCACATTCAAATGATCTTTTATGAAATTCAGATGACTCCTGTAGGAAGTTAACAACAGTCACATTTAAGACTAATCAGAAATGTTAAGGTCAAAAAAGCTGAATCGTAACACAGAATTCATGAGTCAGCACCGATATGATACGGTAAATAGGAAGGACACGAAACCTTTAGGTCCAGAAGCATATTTTCAATATTATCTGCCTCAGATTGCGGAAGCAAATCTTCTACTCTCATTCCGGTATTGATTATAGGCTCTCTTTGAAAATTAAAACGTCCTTCAAATCCATGTATTTTTGGAAAGCGTTTAGGTTCTTGGGGATACACATCATCCTGGGACAGGAAGGAAGGACTTGGATTCCGCAGAACCCTGACAGCTTTTCCGGCAAATAGAATTGATTCTGCAACACGCATAGGTATATATTCTGGCAACATATCCTGCAAAATAGAATTAGTCGCACCTAGTAATATGTCATTTTAAAATGAAGGACAATAAGAACTCCAGATATTAAAATGGAAAAAATTAAAGAAAAGGTCATGGACTTCCATTAAAGACAAATGAGCTACAAACATTTTTCATCATAAAGGAAATGAGTTCCATGTGACTAGTTAATAATTTGCTAATAGTTAAAAGAATTACCAAAGAAATATGAAAGCCCATGTGCCAGTCACTTAAAGATGCATCAGCAGTTGATAAGCGTGACAACTTTTCAGAGATTTCTTGATGAGATGAGCTATTTACCACGTCTCTACCTTCTTGCCTGAAAAATAAAGAATTGGGTCATGACGTCAAGTACATAATTGCAAATATCAGACTTAAGAACCAAAGAAACCAGATATAATCAATGCTACCAAACAACCACAAAGTTTAAAAGAAGTGAAGAGGATAAACTAATACCAAGATAAATTAGTTTTCGTGAACGTATGTCATGTTTTACGCACTTAGCTTTTTCTAATTTTTGGGGGGAGAAGATGGGGTCATAAAGACAAATTAGATTTAGCTGAAAATTTGCATACTTTTATTTGTCTTCTTCACCTACATTTCTTCTTTTCAACCTTTTGATACTAGAATTTCCCCTTAAGTGTACGATACAACGCATAAAGAAAATAATCATTTTTTGTTCACTGGCAAATCATTGTTAGTGGCAATGAACATAAATTATTAAAAATTATATTCGGGGTAAATTCGTTTTGATAATTTGTGATTGTAACTGATGGTACCAATACCAATAATAATTCTTGGGTTATGCTAAGGGCACTTGTTAAGGATTCAAAATTGGAAATAATCGATAAATTTTATGTAGAAAAAGTTCCTTTTTGTTGTTTCAATGGGTTGAATGCACAATTTCCAAGATAAATATTCCACTTCAAACTTTTTAACAAGTGCCATTGGGGCACTTGTTAGCATTTCCCTTCTTTATATCCAATTCAGTAGCATGGTTAATCAATTATAGAATTTTTTTAATAAAGGTATTCACAAATTTTTTAACTCACAGATAATAAATGGAAAAGTATTTCTTATTAAAATCACCAACTGACCATATTTGCAATACAAGTTATAGAACACCCTTTAATCAATATACCTCTATAATTGTGACATGAGATGCACTACAAGACACACATAAAAAGAAAGTCCGTGCACATATGCATATCAACAGCAAGCAAACTAGAAACTAATATTGACATTGAGTTACCTGCTTATAAAAAACTCCCCATGCCGGTCTTCAAGAATCCCATAAACCATCCATGATGCAAGCTGATTATACATGACCTGATGCCCATGCCAAAGAAGCCTAAGCTTTGGACAATAATAATTAACAACCCAAAAAAGAAAACAATAATTAGCAAGGAGTATGATCTGAGGATCAATACAAAGGTCTAAGCATTCTAGAGACCAATAGAGCCATAATAAACAAACAGGTTCCGAGAAGATATTTGTCATTAATCCACAACCGAACCCAATGTGATGTAATAATTTTCAAAATTTCCATTCTTCACACCTGTAATTCTTTTTCTACATTAAAGACTGTATAGAAGCTATTAACAATAACATTATAAAATTCATAATAAAACTAACACTCTAATATAACAACAAAATGGACATAGATCACACACTTATTTTGTGTGTTAACCCTCAGGTTCCCAGGGGAAGGAGCCCCTGGTAATCGAGAGTTTGGTCGGAGGTAAGTAAAATCTGGCCAATAATTGTTCCACCTAGAAATCGAACCCAGGTTCTCCTAAACAATTCATTCTTTGGTGGAGCTCATTAGCCACTTGAGCCCAATTGCTTGGTTACACAGAGATCACAGACTTTGAAATGACATAACAAGCATCTTAACAACACTAATAATATACAGCAACAACAACCAAGCCTAGTCCACTAAATATGGTCAGCTACATGGATCAAACGACGCCATAATATTCTATCATGTATCATATATTCATATCTCTGTCCAGCTCATTAATCTCTATATATTTCTTAATAGATTCTCTAAGTCTTTCTCTGCCTCTAGTCTCCGTCTGATGAACTCTCCTTGCTACATAATTTAAAGGTCTTCTCTCTACATGTTCAAACCACCTAAACCAAGTTCTCATCATCTTTACTACAATAGGTGCTACCCCAACTCTCTCTAATGTTGTTTTGTTGTTTCAAAACCAAATAATATAATGCATGGAAAAAGAAAAGAAAAATGCATACCTCTGTATACAAGTTTGTAACTCAGGAACTCCACAATGACATTTTTTATGTAGAAGATTAAGAAGCTGACCACCACGAATATCACCACGCTCAATCTCTAGAATGAGCTCATATAAAGGTGGCAAAAGGCTAAAAAACTGCACATAAAAACAAAAGTCAATATCATAAAACTAAATATGAAAAAGAAAGGGAAGGTAGAAATTGACCTTATTAAGCCCTTGAGTAACTGTTGCCAAAATGGGCATTGTTTCAGACAACAACAACTGTTCAATATGCAAAATCGAAGACGAATAAACTGCAAGTATCTCAACAATGCCGTTAGCAAGAGCCCTACGATAAACACTAGGCTTCTCCTTATTCTCCAAAGGGTTAACATTTTCAGACCTTATCCAGTTTAAATTCCTAGACTTGGCCGAAAATCGTTCCAACTCTCTATAGTAAAATCCCAACGTGATTATCCTCTCAATAAGTTCCCTGCAATCAACACAATTCACTTAAAAATCTCAACCTTCAACATGCCCACAAAAAAATCATGAAAAAAATAAAATACAATGCACTAAAAAATTGCCCCAGATAAAGATTACGAATAAAACCAACAAATTCGCTTAAAAATTGCAGCTTTAAACATGCCCACAAAAAATAAAAAAATAAAAAAGTAAAAAATCGCTTATGGGGTTTTGGAAATGAATAAAAAAATAGAAATTTGGGAATGAGAACAAACAAAAGAACCTGTCGCTTGGATCGATAAAGGAAATGTCGGGGGCGAGTTTGAAAGTGCATTCATCGGAAATGGGAGTGTCGGCGGAGAGATTGTTGTCTCTCCGGTCGATGATTAAGTCGCCGGTGTAACCGAGTAACGCTAAGAGAAGCTCGTGTAACATTGTTGTGTATTGAGAAATTAAACTATTTTTGTTTGTGGAGAAGAAGAGAGAAATGAGATTGTTGAAAAGAGTGTTCACTACAAACTGAAAAGTTCAACTTGAAACCGCATTGAACACCACTTTTTCTGCGAACTGCTCCAAAAACAAACGGGGACTCTTAATTTCGTTTCTTGGATTTTTTTTTTGTTTTGTTAAATTAATTAACAATTTATGATGCTGATTATTTTCTAAATTACCCCTAAAATACTTGTATTTTCTAAATTAGTTTTTTTTTTGTCCAAGTAATAATAAAAGTTGACTCATTGAAAAAGTTATGGATTCAACTCTCATTGTTAATATGAAAACTTTTTTAACGAGTAATTTGTAAGTATTGTAAATGATCTTTGAGTTTTAAAGTATGTCTTAACCTGACGATTAGTTAAAATTGTGGTTGATTTTGTTAACATATGACATGAACAATCAATTAGTTTGTTTTCTAGTAAACTCACCTAAAAAATTTGTAAAAAATAATCTGGAATCCTTTTTCAATATTTGATAATAGCGTTCTAATCTGAATTGTCATCTCCTCTACTAGGAAATTTGGTCACCACTTTCTTAAAGTTTAGTTCAAAATCCATATGTAAAACTCGAATTCATGATCAGTGAAAAGCATTCCATTTTAACACACAAACGACCATTTTCATCTCAAATGCTAGTGACCATATTGTCTTAAATCCGTTGACATGACACATTTTTAACATTCTAATACAATAGTGAGATGAGAATGTTATGCTTAGTTTTTAAACTTATGGCTCGTGGATTAACTGGGGTTGGATTATTTTCCTCTTCTATGTTGCTAAGATATGCACGATTATAATGCACACAACTTTAGCTTCTATACATGGTTAACATATTCGTCAATTATATATCAATAATAGTTTAACAAAGGATCTTCTCGGAGTTGTTTATATAAAGGTGTCTCAAAGTGTTGCTCCTCCTAAAGATTGTCATGTTTGCAAACTTGTCAAGTCACCTTAAAAAACCAATTCAATCACACCCTCTTCGTCAAATCCACTAATGAGTCCTTCATAACTTTACTCAATCTTGTCATCATGTGGGTGATATAATATAGGTTAAAATATCCCTCATCACCTTTGATCAATTGAAGACAACTCTTCTAAAACCTTGAATCAAAAACTTAGGTCTTCTAAAACCTTGAATCAAAAACTTAGGTCTTCTAAAACCTTGAATCAAAAACTTAGGGCAGATCAGTTTCTTTCTAGTCTTTGAATTAACCCATTTTTTCAAGATATTTGCTTATGTTAAACGAAGTATTTCCTTAAATTACTCAAATTCTAAAATTACTGGTAGCAAACCCCACCACACCTCTTGATATCGCAATTCAGCTTCCCCAAGACTTCAGTCCTTCATTTATAGACGTGGAAACCTATAGAAGACCAATTGAAACTAAGTGACTGAGTTCATGTGTGATTCTATACATCAGGTTAAAACCATATTTGAGTTTTCACCTTGTCCCATGTGTGATTTTTATTTATTTATTACATAATATTATAAATATGCATAATGTTATATTATTTTTTCCTAACATTATAAAATCATACTATAATTTTCTTTATATTATAAAATCTAACTTATTTTTTTCTTACCGGACGAGTTAAACATTTATTAAGAGTATACAGTATTTGGTAACTTGGTGAAAGAAAGTAAAAGTGGAGTGAATGCTTTTTTATAGTTACCGTGGAGTGAATGTGAAGTTAGTTGTATCTTTTGGTCGCACTTAATTTGTTAAAATTAATATTGTTATTTTTGTCTCTCTGAAAAAAATAATTTACAGAACAGAACCAAAATCGTTGAGTAAGCAATTTCTAATTCTTTGATGCTAATAACTGTTTTGAGAATTTTTATTAAACATTTAAGTAATCTGTAACAAAATTAAGCTAAGCTATATATAAAAAAAATGAACGAGACTCACGTATCCCACATCACTTTCTCAACTTTTCTGTGATAAGTTTGCAGCAAATAATTTATAGTTGGTAATTTTCACTTTTTTTGGTCTTATTGTCTTAACCAGTAAATTTGTTACTAATTTTTTTTGCCAGAGAAGTTAAATAACTTGAATTGAATTCACTTTGCATTGTAATTTTAAACAATTGATGTTTTTAATAACAAAATAAGTAAAATAAACAGCTAATAGAAGGGTAAATAAAATACCATATAGTACATGGTACATTTTGTTTATATCATACATGATCAATTTTCACGTGACAAGGAATATATAGTGAGCATTTGGACAACCAAAACCATGGTACTAAGTCCATAACATGTTTGATCATTTTCGATTACAATACAACAAACGTTCCTGTTTCACACTCCAAAGAATCTTCTCAGTTTTTCTTGTTTTGTGTCTCACTCACTTTAACTTCAGTGGAAGTCTCCAAAATCTCCTCATCAGATTCAGAAAGTGCAGAGTACAATAATGACCTTTCCTTTGCTTCAATTTCAAAACTAGAAAAACCTTCTTCAGCAGTAAAAACTAAAGAGAATAATGTGTTCATATCATATAGTATAATTACATTATATTATATACATCCATGGTTATTTTATTTCAATTATGTAAATGAAATTATATTGTTCATATAATAAGGTAGTCACAATCATATTATAGAATGGAAATTCTTTCATAATCATAATATATGTTAAGAAGAAGTCACGATGCAAATTAGGTACATTAAAGTAGAAAAATTACAAAGAAAGAAGAAGCATGGCATTTAAATTACCTGATGAAGAGAAAGTGAATTAAGTTGAGATTAGAGGGAAGGGTGAGGAAGCCTAGTTGGAGAAGGGGAGCACGTGCAAAAGAGTTTGATATGCATTATGAGAGAATGAATCAGAAGAGGATTTGCACGTGCCCTGCTTCTCCAACAAGGAGCTTCTCACCCAGTGAAATGAAGCTATTGCACTTTGTGTTTGATGAGATGAGAAGTAGAAGTTGAATTGAACCAACCAAGGGAAAGGCTTAGTATTTATAGGTAGCAACTTAGGAGAGAGATATGACATAAGAGATCTAACTAAAGTAACGTGGCAGAAACAATGAGTATGGTGGAAATAATAATAAATAATAGTAGAAATCATTTTTTACTTATTATTTTATTTAGTTCATTTTTAAAAATATTTGTACTATATATAAAGAGTATATCAAATGCTAGGGTAGGCTTTTACTCTTCAAATTTTAAACTATTCTATTTATAATTTTATACTTAAAAAGCAGATAGTTTAGTGTCCATCTATATGTTAGTAATAATAATAAGAGTTCAAAGGTATATGTGGATTAAAATTTACAAAGTTACTTTGATCAATCCTCATTTTACAAAATTAAGTTTGATTAAAATGAATTTGCTCCAAAGTAATTCATGCTTGTACAACTTTTCTCAAAAGTATGCCATGTATGCACATACACACTTTTTTTTCATAAGTATTATAAAATATCTACACAATGATGAGATATATTATATTTATATGTAAAACATTTTTTTACATGTGTATAGCAATTGAAGTAAATCATAATCCCAGTAAGCCATGCCATGCCATGCCATGATGCCAGTGTACACAGAAATTCAAAGGAGGGATATCGAAGGAAACCCAATTTGAGTGTTGTCTGCCTTAATTTCATAAAAAAGTGACCAACCCCTTTGTTCATTTGAGGTTTCACTAGAGCAGAGGAAACTAGTACAATACATAAGTGTCCTGTGATTTAATCCCAGCCATTGGATCAAAAATATTGGGTCCCACATCCATATATTGGATGCAAACAATTTGGTGGTGGAAGCCCCAAGCAGGGAGAAGAAGAATAATGTATGAGTGCACGTAGGCTTTGCGTGTTGTTGTGTAAGTTTTTGAGTATGGCATGTGTGTGAAATTTAGAGAAAGTTTGGAACCTCACTAGCTTGATATGATTCCCTATAAGTAATAGGTCCTTACCTTTTTTCTTCCTAAAGTTTTTAATGTTTTTACTTTCACCACAGGGTAGACTACAATATTTTCAAAGTGTACATTAATTAAATTACCTAAACACTGTCTTAGTTGTTGTGTGCCGACCACGGCCAATGTCCTCAAGTAGAAAATGTCTCTCAAAACTTGAATCAGCAAGAAACATGAATTTAAGCTACTTCAAATTTAATGCCAAACCACCCATAAACATGTTTCATTTTATGTTAAATTTTTTGCTTTGTTTAAACCAATAAACATTCAATTCAAATGTTGCATGCATGTAAAATGTAATTTCCCTTATCACATGCTGTTTAGCGATCACCCTACGCCCACCACCTATAAACACATTTTTATTTTTTATCTTATGCAATAATTTCTCTTAACACACCACTTTCACGTTTAAAATTGGATATCTGAAGTGTAATTTGAATCATCCGATAGTGGTGACTAGGTGGCCAAATCTTAGAATTTGAGTCGGATATAACTCAATATTTATAAAATTGGCTTATAATAATGTGGGAATGTCTTCCACTTATAGGCATATTTTCATGTCATATCTCATCAAATGTGGGATTTTGAACACACCTCATGTCCAGGATTAAACATTTATTGTGCGATCCAAGTGATATGATAGCGGACGGTCTAACAAATCTTCGATGAGACTTAATATCATCTTAGAATTTGAGATGAGTTTACGTCAACCCTTACCAAACCGGTTATAAATACCACCATTTATAACCTGCGGGACTCTTAAAAGTTTTAGCCTTTGTAATTTTAACTTTCACTACTTGGTAAAGAATAAATTAAGGTAAGAGAAAAACTAGTTGAATCTAAGGAGAGGGTAGCCGTACAAACAATGTTATTATGAGAGGTTTTTTGCCCATAAGGAGGACGAGTAATGAAACATTTATAAAGTCTAGTGAATAGCATGTGAGAAGCTGTGACGTGCGGCAATGGTTCAAACCCCCTAGTTCAGTTTCAACATAGGTCATACTTATGCAGCACCACCATCATTACTCCTTACCCTATTCTTCACTCCATGTCAATTTGAATTATACACCAAAGTTTCAATGGCAAAATTAAGACAATGCTTGACTTGTATCTCATAGTAAATTCCTAAATCTTGACAAGCATTAATGTCATATGCATTTAAGGGTTGATAAAGCCCATGTAGGGAAGTTTGATTTTTTTAGTGTCATGTATTAAAGATGGAGTGTAATTGTTATAAAGAAAAATAAAAATGGGCATGGTCTATCTTGTGGGAGAAGAACATAGATTCTGAATGAGGTCATTATCAAATCTAATCTATAAAGACTTTAATATTGGCGTGTGCATCATGCCACTTGGTATGTGGTAAATGCTTTATTTGGTCAGGCACAGCATACTATTCAAAAGGCTTTTGAAACTCAATCATGCTCCCTGGTAGCTAAAATTCTACAGCACTTGATGGATATGTTTGACTATGCTTCAGAGAAAGGAACAGCAACACAACAAAAAGGCACTTCATTGCTCGTTAAATTTGGGAAATCATGCAATCTTTTTTTAACATTTGCTGAATCCCAAACCCAGTGTTCGTTCAGTAATTCACAGTATGAATTAATACCATTACACCCTCACTCTTTAGTTTACCAATACTTGGAGCAAACCACAGATAGCATTAGACTGAATTTTACTCACACTCTTTTTGTATTTGGTATCCTATTTGGAACTTCAAAACCAGAGCTTATGTAACAAATTACAACACAAACTGATAACGAAAATCGTAATTCGAAACATGACGCCCACACCAACATTTTATTTAAATAAGTGTGCCTACCTTACTAAAATGGACCTTCTTTTTTTGTCACAGTGCAAACCATATCATATTTTTCAGTAAAAATAATTTACGAACGCCATCATTGTTTTTTGGCTTGGCGAACTATATAATGACGAAAGATATATTTTAAACAGGTCTGCATGCTAACTTCAAGTCCCGAAATTGAATTTAACGTTCACAACATAACGCATCCTAATCTGCTCCATTTTATAAACAATGTACTCATTGTGCAATAGATTGCCGTGCGACTGCAACACAGTGATAGAGAATAATTATGATATGTATTAAATCATGGTAAGCATCAACAAATTTATGTACAGATAAAAATTTAACTTTGTTTTGGTTGGGGGAAATATTTTTAGTGAATACCTTTATGCGTGAATTTGTTTTGGGCTTTCCTAGGGGAACTATGGCCCATCCTCAAGCTCCTGAGCTTTTGAAAAATCAGGAGCTGTAGCTCCTACTCCTTTTGTGCTGCGATAGTAGATTGCATAGCAAATAAACTCAACTCGTAAAGCACATAATACGCAATATTTGATGTTATTTAAACCTTCCGGTTTAAAAGTGAAAAACAAACTTGACCAAAAAAAAGTGATGAACAAGAACTTAATTATGGACAAATAGGGAGGCAGGCGCAAAACCAGCCAGGCTCGACAAAAACTCAACTGACTAACATAGTGACATTACATAAAGTCAGTTGAGAGAAGGAACGGCCTTGTGAATAAGAACTGACTTAATTAAGGATTTAGTACTTCGATAAGACAATTCCACCTGCTGAAAAATAAAATTGGAAATTTTTTGAATTTTGAATTAGCATACCTCAGTTTTCCTTCAGGTAACCTATCAGCATCAGAATCGCTGGTTAGAAGCTCGGCCATCTCACCCAATGCAACCTAAAAGTAAAGAAAATATAAATAATAATTATTAAAGATGTAAATCAACAATAACAAACTTTACACAAACATATTAATAAAACTAACTGAAGATGTGGATCAACAATGATCATATTGCAAGCATAATCTTCTAAGGATTCGTGCAGATAATATTGAGATTATATTTCAGCAACATAGGATAACAAACAATGCAAAATTTCACAACTTAGGTAGTTAAATTTATTTATTTTTATAAATCTAGTTACAGCTATCAAATAAAGTTTGTTGTCACAAGCAAATTGGAGGAATTCATGATTGGAGTTAAAATTGTCATTCCTTAAGCGGATCTATTAGCGATACAACAATGTTTACTATTATGACAAAAAACAACCTCACATAAAAGGAGGACGCCATCTGCAGCAGTAGGATTAGGACGGCAATAATTTGCGCTTTTTGAGAACATGTCAGCAAAGTACACTCCTTTCCCAAACATGTAGCCACTTACAGGTGCCTCCGGAGGAGCTATGCGCAAACCTGATTATTGTGCATCCATCTTAGAGACATATAAGGTCTATACTCCATATGTACACGCTCATGCAAATAAGAAAATTGCCAAATAAGTGAGAGAAGGAATGACCTTGTGATAAAATTCCAGTCCAGTTTGTGAACCGAGAACCATGCCACAAAAGCATCCTATTCTTTGTGTTAGAAAACTGTCGTACAAAGTCAAATAGCAGCCAACTAAATTCAAATTCAAAATGTCAACAATTATAAATTTCAACAAGATAGATCCTGATTAAAAAATTCATCAGTCAAACCTTCCTGAAGCGTTCAGCCTCGCCTTCTTTCGATGTTCTGAATATTTGGACAATTTCCACAGTATAGTCTGAATGTAGTTTTGCGTGAGTATTCATCATATAACTTTCAATCTGATGACATCAAAATAGGGGGAAAAAGATGTAAAAAAGACAGCAGGTGTCAGGATTAACAATTGAATCTCAACCTATATGGCAGATTAAATGAATGCAGTATGCAACTTGCATTGTCTTTTTCAAGCTTAGGAAGAAACTCATATTTCAGATCAAATGAGAAGAAACACTTTCACCATATAGATTTCATTTTCATAAAAAGATTAAAAATACCATGGTATATAACATCCTTTAATATTAATTAGATGAAAATTAAAACAACACAACTGTTTACCATGGAGAACTCCTCAGTACCGGATTCAACTGGTACCAGTTCACAGCGAAGGCATTTATAATGAGCATACAGGGGATCTCCCTACAGCAATTCCAGAACGAAAATAAAATAACTTAGTGTGCATATAATGCAGAAATCCCGACTCAAAATTGTATAGAAAACAAAATTGTCACAAGGGTGGCATTTTATTTTAAGAATAAGTTATGTTAATCAGTAAGTCAGTGATTTTTCAAAATTGAAGAAAATAACTAGTGCAAACAAAATAGTAATGCAAATGGGCAGTTCTTGGGCATACAAAATCGGTAATTGGAGAAAATATAAAAAAATAAAAAATACTTTGCAAAGACCTGGAGATTAATGAGTTGGATCAAAATATGGTTTATAGTAAAACATTATGGCATCGTTTGATCTATGTAGCTAACCACAATTAGTGAGATAAGACTTGGTTGTTGTTGTAAATATCTTAAACTTTTAAGGATGTTTTTGTATTGTGTTAAAAAAATGAGATCAAATGTATTAGATTTAACCTCTGAATTTAGTGTATGAGTTGGTTGAAGTAATCCGTCTAATTTTGTTGCAATTTTTTTTTTTATATTTTTAAGTTTGTAAACACAGATTCCCATGAATATTTACAAGCCTGTTTAAAATCTGTATGATAAATACCTGCACAGATATGAAGCGGATACAGCTAGGATACTCATCCAATAGTCGGGTAGCGGGTCCTATACTACTCATACCCGTCCCATTTACATTCCTACTTGGAGTTGCCTAAATACTCCCAGCTCTAACAGTTTTAAATTTAAATCTGACTACAATTCAAATGCCAAATAAAAGATGACTCCCATACTGTAAGCAAAGAAGGCCTAAATAAAAGATGACTTCCATACTGTAAGGAAAAAAAGGAAAACATCTATAATAACTAACACGTCTCTCAAACTGGTGTTCTGGTGTACATTCTTCATATACATTAAGCTTATTATCACATAGCTATCCTAGAAGCTCGAAAAAGTATATTATTTATAATTTATAACAATTAACAGGAGCATCCCGATAAAATTCAAAAACAAGATTGGAAAAAGGTTTTAGATATTGAAATCAAGTACATAAAAGAAATCCAAACAAGGGTACCTGCATTTCTGCATCATCCTTCAGTAGCTTTGTGGCAACCTCAATTTCAGCAAGGGCTTCAACCTTTAATTGAGTAGGAGTCAAAATAATGTCATTGGTTACACAAACTCTGGTAAAAACTATGTTCTATTTCTAGGAAAATTTGCAAACTTGTGGAGAAAGTTGGCCTATAGAGGCACAAGCGGAAGCTGCCAAGGCTAAAATTATATTATATGCATAGAGCCACAAATGAAAGTGTATAATATAAAACTCCTTATAAGAAAACTACCCTCCAACAAGAATAAGAAGAAAAAAAATATACTCTACGAGCAACCAGAAAAAAAATATACTCTACGAGCAACCAGAATAACCAAGCCAATACATATAACTAGGAAAAAAAGGATTACCATTTCCAATTTGTGTTTTAACTTCTGAGGGGTGTCAATTACAAACTTTCCTGTCATTATCTATATTTGGCTTAAATAGGTCTTTCGTCCCTGCAAATATAGGGCATTTGAATTTTCGTCTCTGAAGTTACTAATCCTTCCAATATGCCACTACAAAATGTAATCATTTGACTTTTGGTCCTAATTAGGTTTTTTTGCTTAGGTGAACTGTCATTAGCGACGTGGTGCCCATGTGGCAAGTGATGATTTAGCGAAGTGGTTGGCTTAAATAAGTCTTTCGTCCCTGCAAATACAGGTCATTTGAATTTTCGTCCTGAAGTTACTAATCAGATGTAATTAGGACTATTTTTCAAATGATTAATATTTGCAATGGCAAAATGGAAGGTTTAGTAACTTCAAGGACGAAAATTCAAGTGATCTCTATTTGCAGGGACGAAAGACCTATTTAAGCCTTTATATTTCCATGTTTATAAGTACACTTCTCAAAAAGAATGCATAATAACCAGAGTAAGAATTTACAATTATGATTTAGAAATATTATTAAATAAATAACTACACGTGCACAAGATAAATTAAACAGAGAGAGACAGTTTACGCATATTTTTAAAGCCAAAGTCGTGAGGAATTATAGTGTAGAACTCTCTGCAACAAGCCCATAGCCAATTATTAAATATGGCAATCCAATCTCTTTAAAGCAAAAATTCTAAACCACAAATGACACACCGGCAATGAATAAGTTCTACTATAGGTAAAGCAAACACGTGGCTCTTTGAAGCAAACAAAAAACAAAGGAAAGTACTTCCAACATAAAAAGATAGAGGAAAATACATGGAAGAAAATGAAAAGAATGCTAAATTTCTTACCCGCTTAATTGCTCTAGAGCATTCCTATCAAGTTTACCGATCGCATCAGCAAGTCTTTTGAGAACATTGTATCCCTAAATAATTTAAGAATAGTATAGTTAATGGACAAGATAAGCAAACCAAGCAAGTTGAAAAGCTGTCAGAGTGCCCAAAGAGTTGAATTTCCTTTAAAGGGGGGTAGATGATAGAATTTTCTTTAATTATAGTTCACTTTAGAAGCTCGATTTTAGTAAAGAATGCTGATTCCATCAACAACGTGATAAAGGCACAAGATAAAATTTAGCATGTGTCATGAGAGAAAAAATAGGCATGCCCATTGGCTTACCATCAAAATTGTTGGTTTGCTAAGCTTTCCTAGAGGCAACTTGTTTGCATTGTACCCTGAAAGAAAGATCACAGTTAAAGTAGATAAATAATGGTTTAGAAGGTTAGTCAAAAAGTAGAGGAGAGCATTGAATTGATATATTCCTTGTCTTTCTCTGCTTACTTTCTTCCATTCATCCAAATAAGCAGAGAAAAATTACCCTTTTATTTCTTTCTTTCTCATTTCTATTCATCCAAAGTTTCTCTGCTTATCCATTTAGATCCTCATCTCACCTTTAAATCGAGCTTTGATATGGATCCTTTAAAGGGGGGTAGATGATAGAATTTCCTTTAATTATAGTTCACTTTAGAAGCATCATATGGATCCCAAAGTTTATATGGATTCCAAACAACATATTTTATTCATTTAGCTCCTCATCTCTTATCCATATCATATGCTTTGGGATCATATGATATGGGATTCATCCTGTATAAAGAAAAGAAGTGAAAACTAACCTATTTCCATCATTTGCTGATTCATCATGCTCAAATTGCAAACAAGGGATATAAATTTTGCAATGCATGGCTCAAGTTTTGTTCCAGAGGCTCCTTTCTCACAGCATGACCAGGATTTCCTGTAACCTGAAAGCAGTTGCAAAATGATTAGAGTGACTGATATTACAACTGGCAAGAGATAAGAGAAGTCTACCCTATAAATACAAAAAAAAAGTGCCTTTTGATAAAAGAAACGGTGAACTAATTCATTGATCAAAGGCTAATGACTAGAGCTGGTTGCAAAAGAGCACACCAAGTTAAATAAAGAGATGGAAAACGTTACAAGGGGAACATAGTCAACACAACTCACTGTTGATTCTTTTTCCTCGCCACTGTAGTCCATTTCCAGCCATGCGTAGCTCTTTGGATGGAAAACAAAATTGTTCCTATCAGACCAAGCATTCTTGGTCTTGGCTAAGAACTTTTGTTCAAACTCCTTGATGGCACTTTCACGTGAAGAGTGGCCTTGTAACTTGTCTTGGCCCTTTTTGCCTACCCTTCCCCATCTATTGTAAACAAGGAAGTTACTACCATCATCAGATTCTGCAAGAAATTTTGGCATAGGAAATAAGAAAAGCCTGCCGAATAAACAAAAACTATTGGAGAAACAAGCTTTCTTTTCTACTAGTGATAAATTTTCCTAACTTCTAATAATTTGCATTGTAGGTTGGGGACAAATAATAACTAACATATATTGAAATAGTACAACAAATATTGAAATGAGCGCTAAACCAGAGTTTTGAAAACTCAAATTTTGCAGCTGCAAAGAATCGTTGTCACATAACTAGTTAACTACCACAACAAATCACAGTCGTCGGAAATGTTATCATAACATCAACATCAGTACAGAGATGGAATTGAGAGCTAACCGAGAACTTGAATGACATAGAACTTGTTATTGCTGTCCCCAACATTAGTCTGGTTCAACGCAGCATCATAGATTTCACCACCCTGCATAGTAATAATATGGACCACACAAAGTCCAATACACATTAAGTAACCACCATCCAAACAAAGGTAATCAATTGAACAATATCTCAATGACAACCACAACAACAACATAAGCAACTACTTGACTATTATAATATAGCTAATGTTATTAGACTTGCCAGTTCAAGAACATGATACTTTGCTTTTATGTGGTCCGGAAGCCATTGATCAAGAACAGCCGTACCCTTTTCGGTTTTCGTCATTATCTTTTCATCCTCCTCTGCAATCATAAGAGACACACTTCAAAAAGGAAATAAAAAAAAAATTAGGAAAAGCGAAGACACAATACACAATGTACAATGTCTATGCTACAACACCTTTGAGCATCTATTAAGCAATGTCAATGTCAACATATAATAATGAGCTCCAAGTAGGTAGCTCAATCAACAGGTGACTAGTTTTAAGCATAGGTCGAATATTCCAACTCGCAAAACTAACATAATCACTAACTTCGGCCCTGTTTGGATAAACAACATATTTGCAGCTTACAAGTTACAACACAAGCACTTATCACACGATAAGCGTTAATGTAGTATAACTAATTTCTATAGCCAAAGGTAAAATAAAAGTTAAATTGTATCCATATAAGCTATACGTCGTTTACATAAAAAAGTGAAATTTAACTATGTTGGGGAAGTTACGAACAATGTGATTGGATAAACTAAAATAATCGAGTAAATAAGCTTAAAATAGAAACTAGGAGCGTTGATCATACCTTGATGAACGGTTTGGTTGAAAATGGACGGCGAATGAGAGTAGTAGTGATTAGATTAGATCATAATGGTTATTGAGAGAGTAAGGCTTGGTTCCGGTGATGGTGATGGTGATGGTGGTGAATCCTCGTCGGAAATAAGCTGCGACGGAAAAGAGGTGAATAAGATTTTGTAAAACCGGGTGTAGTGTGAGCTTGACGTAAAAGTTATGAATGTACTGTAGCTTCTGCCTTAGGACTCTACACACAAACTATACACTATAGTATACTACTACTATATATATAAACAAATAAAAATAAAGAATTGTGTACCTTAAACCGTCCATGAGAACCGATGGATGATGAGAGAATTAAGACTTGTTTAGAAGTAGAGTTGACTATATGGACTTTTTCGTTGGGCATTATCGAATGATCCAACTCAACAATTATCATGGTCCATCTCGATATTTAGGATTAGGTTAATTTTAGAAAGAAAATTATCATCGAATGATCTACTCGGTAATATCACGGTACATCTCGATATTTAGGATTAGATTAATTTTAGAAAGAATTTTTTTTTCTCATCTGTTAAATATTTCAACTGCGCTCATTACACATTTTATTTGCTTATATATGCAAAAAAAAAAAATCTATGTTCTACCATGAGACAATCGATATGAGAAAGTCGGTATTTATTTATCATATCACTGTCAAATTCTTATGCATTGATATGGGAAAATCGACATGATGAAATTTTAAAAACTAATGACTATTTTCAAAATATCAACATTAATGTAGCGTTTTTATTATAAATTTTTGTATATACTTAGATAACAGTGAGATTAATGTTGAGAAAAAAACATTTTTTCTTAATATTTTATGGCATAAGAGGGCAGAATAAATTGTTTTCCTATATTTATATTTATGTTAGAATATATTGCTTTTTCTTATTATTTAATTTAATAACAAATTGATCTTGAAGCACACTAAATTAGTGATATTAAGAGTCTAACCAAAGACTTTCCAAACAATTTAGTGGAATTCAGTTTTATTATATATTATTAGTAAAGTAAAAGATTAGTATTTAATAATAATTTATGTTAAAAATAATCAATAATAATTTAGTATTGTTGATCTATAATTGATTAATTAAATAACTATTTCAATATTCTCTCACTTGGATAAAAATAGCCATTTATTTTAAAAAAATATGAATTTTTAGACAATAGTCAATTAATAAACAAATATGAGTTTACATACTAGAATATCATGTAGGGATTGATTTTTGAACAACCTCAACAGAAAGGAGGTGGAACAAACACATCAGACAAACCATTTTTATGACAATGTGCTGGTATTTATGGAAGTGAAGAGAACAAGACATCCAGATGACAAACTATTTTCATAACGACATACTGGTATTTGTGGAAGTTGAGAAATAACGCTAACTTTGAAGTGAATTGTCAAATATTGTTCAACCCATCTTTAATAATCCTGATATCAGTTAGAGATATTGAAGACCGCAATTTGGAGCTAAAGTAGATTTCCCATATAGGTTGGAAGCGGCTGTATGAGGGGTGAATCAAGCTCAACAGTGATAGTGGTTGCAAAGGTAATGGAAGGAATGTCGAGTGCAGAAATCATTTTTGTGATACAAATAAGAGATGGATCAAAGGAGATGCATTCTGAGATGTGGGGATTGTACGTAAACTTGGACATGACTTGGAGGGAAAGTGATTTGAACACTCTGATTGACATTATTTCCAACAATTTTAAGTTCAATGGAAATATCCCTATTTTAGTTCACCGTATTTGACAACGGTTGAAGATGGGGTGGAAGGTAAAAATCAACGACACTTGGCGCAAAACAAATAAGTGTTTGAATTCTCTATTTCCGTTGAGGTAATACGGTGAAGAACGTTGGATTTAGAAAGAAAAAGATATAAAATAAATTTTTCTCTCTAAATACAAGAAAAAGAATATGTATTGCAGATAGTAGATTCTAACTTTGATCGCATCAATGTTAGAATTTATGTTTTCTTACGCACTTCCTCTGATTTCCTTAGCAACGTAAAACCATGAAATCTTCACACTCTAACCTTGATTAAAAAAAAAAAAACATTTCGGAAATTTATCACCTCTGTTAATTATCCCTGATCCTAGTTTCCATTTCTACCTTGTGCTTAATTTTTCTTGATCACAATGTAAACCATTTCATTTTTCTCAGTAAAAATAATTTACACAGATCATCGTTGTTTTTGGCTTTGCGAACTAGATAATGCCGCTAACTTCTGGTCCTAAAATTGAATTTTAACGTTAACAACATAGCGCATCTTAAACTGCTCCACATTATAAACAATGTATTCGTTGTACAATAGAGCACCCTGCAACACAAATCGATAGAGAATAGTTACGGTATGAATCATTTTTGTTTTCATCGTAAATATCAAGAAACTTCTGCTTGAATTGTTGTTTTTGGTGGAAGAGAAAACTTCTACTGCTTACCTTTATGTTTGAATTCTTTTTGGGCTTTGCCAGGGGAACTATGACCCCATCCTCAAGCTCCCGCGCCTTTGAAAAATCAGGACCTGTAGCTCCTACTCCTTTCGTGCTGCGGTATGAGATCGCATAGCAAATAAACGCAATTAGCAAATCATATAATACACAATATTTGATGTTATATGAAACCTTTTTTTTTTTTTGGAATGATATATGAAACCTTAGTTATAGTGCATTAGTAAGGAACAAGAACTTATTTAAAGACAGTCGAGAGAGGCAGGCACAAAGCCAGCCGGGATCATAAAATTGAATGCAATTATGAAATCGGATTAACATACCTCAATTTTCCTTCAGGCAACCTATCGGCATCATATTTAGAATATAGAAGCTCAGCCATCTCACCTAGTGCAACCTAGAAGTACAGAATATATTAGGATAACAACCTAACATAAAACTTACAGCAAACAAGTTAATATAAATAAAACTTGCTGAAGACAAGAAACAACCTCGCATAAAAGGAGCACGCCATCTGCAGCAGCAGGAGTAGGGTAGCAATGATTTGCGCTTTTTGAGAACATGTCGGCAAAGTACACCCCCTTACCAAACATGTAGCCAGTTACAGGTGCCTCCGGAGGAGCTACGTGCAAACCTGATGATGGTTCATCCATCCTAGAGTCGTTATTATTGCATGAAGCAATATAATATGTACACTCAAGCAAACAAGAAAACAGGTAAATAAGTGAGAGAAGGAATGACCTTGAGATAAAATTCCAGTCCAGTTTGTGAGCCGAGAACCATGCCACAGAAGCATCTTATTCTTTGTATTAGAAAACTGTCGTACAAAGTCAAATAGCAGTCGACTCAACTCCAATTCAAAATGTCAATAATTGAATTACAAAATTATAAATTTGAACAAGATAGATCCTGATTTAATAATTCATCAGTCAGACCTTCCTGAAGCGTTCATCCTCGCCATCCCTCGATGTCCTGAATATTTGGACAATTTCCAGTGTACTTTGAATGTGTTTCTGCATGTGTATTCTTCATATAATTTTCAATCTGATTACATCAAAGGAGAAAAAGTGATGTCAAAAGGGGAAGCAAAAGGTCAGATTAAATGACAGCAGTATGCAATTTGCATTATATTTTTCAAGCTTATAAAATAATATGATATTTCAGATCAAATGAGAAGAATCACTTTCGCCATTTAGATTACACTTTACCATAAAAAAATTACCATGCTCTTTACCGCCTTTAATATAAATATTTACATGAAAAATAAAAAGACAGCACAATTGTTTACCATGGTGAATTCATCAGTACCAAATTCAACTGGTACCAGTTCACAGTGGAGGCGTTGATAACGAGCATACAGGGGATCGACCTACAAAAATTCAAGAACGATAATAATAGCTCAGAGTGTACATGTAATGCATAAGTCCTGACTCAAAAATGTAAATAAAACAAAATTACCATATGCGTGGCATTTTATTTTAAAAATAATTCATGTAAATATATTAACCAGTAAGTAAGCCAATGAATTTTCAAGATTGAAGAAAAAGACTAGTGCAAACAAAATAGTAATGCACACCATTCAGTAGACAAGTGAATATCGGTGATGGTCACTTTTTGGATATACTAAATTTAAATCGGACTACAAGTCTACAAATCAAATCCCTAATAAAAGATAACATCTATACGGTAAGACAAAAGGAGAAATCTACAATAACCAAACCCCCCCCCCCCCTCAAACCAGTGTTCTGGAATACATTCGTCATATACATTTGTGACATAGCTATCCTTGGCGCTCGAAGAGAGTATATTATCTATAATAACTAACAGGAGCATCCCAATAAAATTTGAAAACAAGACTTGAATGAAGTTTATAGATATTGCGATCAACTGCATAAAAGAAATTCAAACAAGGGTGTACCTCCGTTTCTGAATCGTCTTTAAATAGCTTTGTGGCAACCTCAATTTCAGAAAGAGCGTCAACCTTTAATTCAGTAGGAGTGAAAATAATGTCAATAGTTAAACAAACACAGGTAAAAACTATGTTCAATTTCTAGGAGATTTATCAAATTTGTTGAGGAAGCTGTAAAGGCTAAAATTATAACAATTATACTCTATGAGCAACCAGAATAACCTGGTCAATACATATAACAGGAAAGAAAAGGATTACCATTTCCAATTTGCGTTTTAACTTCTGAGGGGCGTCAATTACAAACTCACCTGCCATTATTATATTCCATGTTAATCAATACACTTCTTAAAAACAACGCATAATAACCACAGTTAGAGTTTACATTCATGATTTAGAAAAATTATTAAATAAATATCTTCATGTGTACAAGATAAATTAAACGCAAAGAGGCAACTTACGCATTTTTTTGAATCCAAAGTCATGAGGAATTACAGTGTAGAACTCTCTGCAATAAGCCCGTCAATTATTAAATATGGCAATCCAATTTCTTTAAAGCGAAAATTATCAACCGCAAATGACACTTACAGTGAATGAATTCTAATATAGGTAGAGTAAGCACATGGCTCTTTGAAGCAAAAAAAAAAAAAAGGCAAGTACTTCCACAGGAGATAGATAGAGGCCAGTAATGGAGGAAAATTAAAAGGCAGCTAAAATTCATTACCCGCTTAATTGCTCTAGAGCTTTCTTATCAGATTTATCAATCACATCAGTAAGTCTTTTAAGAACATTGTAGCCCTAAACAATTTACGAAACATAAACGGTTATTCAAAGGACAAGATAAGAAAAACAAGCAAGTAGAAAAGTTGTCACAGTGCCCAGAGAGCTGATTGGTTATCATGTATTTTGCAAAAGTTTTCAAAGTTGAGGGTCTTTAAAATAATATTACAATTGCGAATTGGTAATCATGTACCATACACCACCCATAAAAGGCGGTTTATAACAGAATTTCTGTTAACTATGATTTACTTTAGAAGCTCGATGCTAGTAAAGAATGCTGATTCCATCAACGGCATGATAGAGGCACAAGATAGATTTTAGTATGTACCAAAGGATAAATAAGTGACATGTCCAAAGGCTTACCTTCAAAATTGTTGATTTGCTAAGTTTTCCTAGGGGCAATATTAATCCAAATAAGTAAAAAAGAGTACGACAGAGAATTGAATTGATATATTCTCTTTATTTTTCTGCTTACTTTCTTTCATTCATCCAAATAAGTAGAGAGAAAAATTACACATTATTTTCATTTAGCTTCTCATCAATTTCTCTTTTGTTTGATTTATTTCACTCCTGTTTCTTTCTTCTCTATTTCTTTAAATTCTTTTGCAAACCAAATAATGCATAAAGGAGCCAAATGCAGTCAAATGAATGTCTAGTATGCTTTGCGAACATAGGATATGGGATTCATCCTGTATAAAGAAAAGAAGTAAAAACTAACCTATCTCCGTCATTTGTTGATTCATCATGCTCAAATTGCAAACAAGGGATATAAATTTTGCAATACGTGGCTCAAGTTTTGATTCCAGAGGCTGCTTTCCCGCAGCGTGACCAGGACTTTCTGCATCCTAAAAACAGTGGCCATATGATTAGAATGACTGACTGAAATAGTTCATTCCTTTTGCTTCCCTTCAATGAAGATCCACAAGTGAATATAACATTAATTACTACTGGCAAGAAATGAGAGAAGTCTAACCTATAAACACAAGAACAAGTGCCTTCTGATAAAATAAAATAAAAACAGTGAACTAGTTCATTGGATAATGATTGGAGTTGATTGCAAAAGAGCACACCAGGGTAAATAAATAGAGGGAAAATGTTACAAGGGGAATAGAGTCAGCACATCTCACCGACGATTCTTTTTCCTTGCCACTGTAGTCCATTTCCAGCCATGCGTAACTCTTTGGATGGAAAACAAAATTGTTCCTATCAGACCAAGCATTCTTGGTCTTGACTAAGAACTTTTGTTCAAACTCCTGTATGGCACTTTTCACGCAAAGAGTGGTCTTGTAATTTGTCTTGTCCCTTTTTGCCTACCCTTCCCCATCTATTGTAAACAAGGAACTTACCTCCATCATCAGATTCTGCAAGAAATTTTGATGTAGAAAATAAGAAAAACCTGCCAAATAAACAAGCAAACAAAAACTACAGGAGAAACAAAAGGCCAAGCAAGCTTTCTTTTCTACTAGTGACAAATTGTTGTAACTTGTAATTACTTGCATTGTAAGGAACACTAAACTGAAGTTTTGATAACTCAAAATTTTGGAGCTGCAAAGAATTGGTATTTCCATAACTAGTTAACTACCACAACAAATCGAAGTCCTCGAAAATCTTATCATCACATCAAACATCAATACAGAGATGGAATTGAGAGCTAACCAAGAACTTGAATGACATAGAACTTGTTATTGTTGTCCCCAGCATTTGTCTGGTTCAATGCAGCATCAAAGATTTCACCACCCTGCATAGTAAAAAAAAAGGTACCACACAAGTCCAAGACCCATTAACTAACCAACCATCCAAACAACAATATGTCACTATTAAAATATTGATAATTTTATTAGACTTGCCAGTTCAAGAACATGATATTGCGCTTTTATGTGATCAGGAAGCCATTGATCGAGAACAGCCGTACTCTTTTTGGTTGTCGTCACTATCTTTTCCTCCTCGTCTGCAGCCATAAAAGAAGCTTCAAATGAAAAACAAATTGGGAAGACAAGACACAATGCACAATTTATGAAGCCCGAATACTCCAAAATTGGAGACGTATCCGATACTTAGTGGACACTGGTGGTTACGCACTCTAGAAGTATCAGAGTTATTTATTTTTAATAGTAATTTTACCGGATACATATTAGATACTTCAAGGATACTCGTGGATACGAAGAATGCATATCTAAGATACATGTTAGAAATTAGTGGAGATGTACATTGATGATGGTAATGACAGATAAGAGACTGAAGCAGTTAGCTCATTAGACAAAACTTGTTTCGAGTCCTTTTAACAATGTTTGTGTTGACATTCTGACGTAGAAATTAAGATATAATATAATTTAGACAGAAGTTTTATAATGTGTTATGATCACATCACAATTTTTTGGATGAAACTAGGAGCATTGAGCATACTTTGATGAACGGTTTGGAGTGATTGTTTGGATGAAAATCGACGGCGAATGAGAGTAGTGGTGACTTGATCATAATAGTTGTTGAGAAAGTAACTTGATCTCTTTCCAAGAAAGGATGAACCAAACGGAGTGAGAGTAGGGTTTGTTCCGGTGATAGTGATCAGTCCTCCTTGGTGGAGCTTCTGTTCGAGGCACTTCCATGAAGGATTTGAATATAATTATATTTTAATATTATATTCATTTTTGAATAAAAATAGATAAAGAATCATGTACCTTTAAGGATGCATGAGAATGGAGAGATGATGAGAGATGTAGAATTCATTTAGAAGAAGTTGAGTTGTTGTCATTTGGATGACCTGACTAGGTTAATTGTATAATGAGACAATGATTAAATAATCAAACGAGAGTATGGACCGCTCATCAGGTATAACGTAACGGTCCAACTTAAATTATTTAGATCAAAACCAACACATATTTATCAATAATTTTTTTGAAAGAATATTTATCAATTTTTTTAAGGAAATATTTATCAATTATTCAGTAACTAATTATAGTTTGTTATGAATATTTCGTAGATATTCAATTCTCTAAATTTTCATATTCCAAAGATGGTTTATATGCCTAAATAAAAAAGGGAAATGTTAACTTGTATTCTTATGATATAAGTTAATGAAACAAATATAGAAATAGATCATTGGAATGTGTGCATTACATTTAATCTTTAGCTTTTTAATGAATTGAATGCATAAAATTTTATAAAATGTTTCTTCTTTTAGGTTTCTTAACATGTGTCATAAGGATACAAGTTAACACTAGCAAATAAGAAAAGACAAACAAACTAACTAATCAACATGTTGTCCAAACACTTCATTCCATCCAAGTTGGTTGAGTTAGTGAGAACTAATATGGAAAGATGAATGCTAGCATCACACCTTCTAGCATACACTTTCCAACACACTCTCTTTGATTGGTTAAAATTCACATGAGTCCCATAAAATCATGTGGGTCCAATATAAATTTGGTGGGTCTCATGTCAATTTTTCAATATGGAAAAGTCCATATAGATAGAGGTGGACCAATATAAGTTTTTTATTTTTGAAGAAAGGTGGACCAATATAAGTTGAATTACTCCCTCCATCTCTTATTAGATGACTTGTTTGACAATTTGTACTTTTGACCTGATATATTTTGACTATATTTTTCTACTAATATACAAAGATAAATAATATCATATAAGATGTTATTGGATTCGTCTCGATTAATATTTTCACAATATTAAATTTTCATAATTTTTTCAAATAAATAATTAAAGATATTAAAGATAAAAAAATATGCATTGATATGTGTGTCTGAGTCAACTAGGTTATCTAATATGGGACGGAGGGAGTAATATATTATGTTAGTGCATTTTTAATTGGGTTAATCGTGCCAATATAGCAAACACTAACTCAAAACATCAAAAGATTTATCGGCATAAGTTACAATAATACATTTGTCAATGCATTTTTAATTTGGTTAATTGTTTAAATCGATCCTAAAATATACACAAAATCTGTAAAATGACACTAAAAAAAAATCTATCTATGTAATTATGAATTAGAATCTTCTGACGAGAGACGAAATAATTATGAATTTAAAAGCGCCAACAACTCAAAAAACAATGCGCCAAAAAACAAAATAACAGGAACTTCGTTCCCCGTAATTATGAATTACTTAAACAATTCATAATTAAGTCGTCCCTTTTTTCCAAAATTTCATGATGAAAGTTCATACGAAGTTGTAAACAAGCTAGAAAAGTTATGGAACAAAATTTCACTCATAATGAGACATTTGCATGTATCACTACGAGGTTAGAACCTTTGCCTCAAAAATACTCAGATCATGATACTATTAGCCAACCATGAGAAGAGGTACAGAAATGTGATAAGCGTCAAAGATTTGTAAATTCACCGCATCCATCAGGTGGTGACATCCTTACCTTTCAATACGTGGAAGTTAGATATCCTTGGACATTTTCCCTCAACACTAAGTTAGCTCAAATTCATTGTGGTTGTCATAGACATCCTTGGACGTTTCTACACCAAGTCTTCGGACAACTATCAGTGGAAAAAAATATGAGGAAATTCGTTTGGAAGAACGTCATCTACCACAGACAATGGCATCCAATTTTCAAGAGTCAAGACTTTGGTGATGAACTCGACAGAAAAGTGAAAAGTACGCTTTAAGGACAAAGTGAATAGGTGGTTTGATAAAAAAAAATAATTGAGCCAGAGTTTTTAGGAGTTCTACGGAATGTATCGTGACTGTTTAATTAGAAGGTAAGCTCAAGTTCAACAATTTGTATGTTTTTCTTCTACACTACCTCATTTTGGTGGTGAGTGAGGACAGATTAGCTAGGTTACTCCTTTAATATGTAACCCACCACTTTGAAATTTCCTTTGCAACGAATTTTATGTTTAATTTTATGTAGTTGTACTTAAAACTTAAAACCATGAAACCTCCACTCCCTAATCCTAATTAAAATAAAAAATAAAAATAATTATTGACATTTATCAGCTCTGTTAATTATCCCTGATTCCATTTCTAACGTGTGCTTCATTTTTCTTGGTCAAAGTGCAAACTGCAAACCATTTCAATTTCTCAGTAAAAGTAATTTACACAGATCATCATCGGTTTTGGCTTGGCCAACTAGATACTAATACAATATGCATATATTTTAATCACATCTGGCTGCTATCTTCTAGACCCAAAATTGAATTTAACGTTAACAACATATCGCATCCTAATCTGCTCCACGTTATAAACAATGTATTCATTGTACATTAGAGAGCCCTGCAAAACAAAGTGATAGAGAATAGTTATGGTATGATGTATTAAGTTATGGTAATCATAAAAATAAAATAAAATAAAACTTATGCCTGAATTTTTTTTGTTGGAAAAAAATTCATTGTGCATACCTTTATGCCTGAATTTTTTTTGGGCTTTGCCAGGGGAACTATGAGCCCATCCTCAAGTTTTTGTGCTTTTGAGTAATCGGGAGCTGTAGCTCCTACTCCTTTTGTGCTGCAGAACGAGATAGCATAGCAAATAAACTCAGCTAGTAAAGCATATAATATACACTATTTGGTGTTATATGAAACCTTAGCTGGTACATTTAAAAGTAATGAACAAGAACTTAATTATAGACAAATGGAGTGGCAGGCACAAAACCAGCCAGGCTCGACGAAAACTTATTTGACTGGCATTACATAACGACATAAATCCATTGATCAATACAGATTTAGTATTTAGTATTTCAATAAGACAATCCCACCTGAGGAAAAATAAAATCGATGCAATCATGAATTTGGGTTAACATACCTCAATTTTCCTTCGGGCAACCTATCAGCGTCATATTTAGCGGTTAGAAGCTCAGCCATGTCACCCAGTGCAACCTAACAGTAGAGAAATATAAATAATATTTCTTAAATATGTAAATCAATAATAAATTTTACAGCAAACAAGTTATTATAAATAAAACTTCCTGAAGTTTTGGATCAATAACGAATATATTACAAGCATAATCTTCTAAAGGATTCTTGTAGATAATATTGACATTAAATTTCAGCAACTTAGGATGACAAACAATGCAAAATTACATAAATTGGGTAGTTAAAGTTATCCAATAATGGTTGACATGACGGAAAAAATTCAGGAGTTTCAATTCCCATTCCTTAAGCAGAACTATTAGCAGTGCAATGGTGTTTACTATAAGACATTAGACAAGAAACAACCTCACATAAAAGAAGCACCCCATCTGCAGCCGTAGAAGTAGGATAACAGTAATTTGCACTTTTTGAGAACATGTCAGCAAAGTACACCCCCTTACCAAACATGTAGCCAGTAACAGGTGCCTCCGGAGGAGCTATGCGCAAACCTGATGATGTTGTAACCATCTTAGAGTCATATATTATTGCATGAAGCTATATAAGGTCCATACTCTATACTCCATATGTACACTCACGCAAACAAGAAAAGTGCCAAATACGTGAGTTAAGGAATGACCTTGAGATAAAATTCCAGTCCAGTTTGTGAGCCGAGAACCATGCCACAAAAGCATCCTATTCTTTATATTAGAAAACTGTCGTACAAGGTCAAATAGCAGTCGATTCAATTCAAATTCAACATGTCAACAACTGAATTACAAAATTATAAATTTCAACAAGGCAAGATAGGTCCTGATTCAATAATGCATTAGCCAAACCTTCCTGAAGCGTTCAGCCTCGCCTTTTTTTGATGTTCTGAATATTTGGACAATTTCAACAGTATAGTTTGAATGTGTTTCAGCGTGAGTGTTCTTCATATAATTTTCAATCTGATTACATCAAAAGGAGGGCAACAAGTGTCATGATATTTAACTGCCTTTAATATTAGTATTTACAAGAAAACTAAGACAACAGTGCGCTTGTTTACCATGGAGAATTCCTCAGCACCGAATTCAACTGGTTCCAGTTCACATTGAAGGCGTTGATAATGAGCATACAGGGGATCTCCCTACATCAATTCCAGAACGATAATAATAACTTAGAGTGTGCATGTAATGCAGAAAGCCTGACTAAAAAATATATCGAAAACAAAATTGCCATATGGGTGACATTTTATTTAAAAATGAATCATGTAAATATTGATCATTAAGCCAATGAATTTTAAATTTGAAGAAAATAACTAGTGCAACCTAAATAGTAATGCATTCCATTCAATAGACAAGCAGATGTAATTAGCAAATGGCCACTTGGTATACTACTTTGCAAGGAAAATAAATCAATTTCGGACATTTAAATAATGTGTACCTGTCCATTCATTTAACCAAAAAAACAACTAAGACCGTAAAATATTTTCTCATTGAACACGTAGGTGGGATACCAGTGATATAAAATGCATCATAGCTTCCATATATACCCATGGATAAAACCCACAATGGATTGGATATGGATATCTTACTAAAGTGTATTTTATCTACTCCTCTATTAATGAGCCGGGGGGGGGGGGGGGGGGGGGGGGCTAGTATTGTATCCATACCTTCTACGTAAAATTTGTTATTGTGATTTTTATTTTTTTTTACTTTTAAGGATGCTTTTGAATTGTTTTGTAGAAAAACTAAAATTTGTTTAGAGTTACGAGATCAAATGTAAGGCGTTTAGGTTTGTTGCCTTTTTTAATATCTTTCGATTGATATTTCAACATATATCCAGTATCCATGGATTCTCATGATTATTTATAAATCTGTTTTAAATATGTATCATGAATATTTATAAATCTGTTTCAAATATGTATCATGAATACCTGCACAGATGAGGCAGATACAAAGGTAGGATATCCATCCGACGCGTGGGTAGCGGGGGCTTACAACTCGTAGCCACCCCTTTCAAGCCCCTACTCTCGTTCCTAAGGCTTTGTTTCGGAGTTTGGAGGGGAGGGGAAGGGAGGGCTTTGGGGAGTGGGAAATATATAGAAAAATGAAAAAATCTTTCACATTTTCTGAAAGAGCAAATTTTTAGAGAATGATAAATTATTAATTTTTTATTCATAATACAAAATCCCCCTCATTGGTGGGAATTAAAAAATTGTATTGGGGGAGGGTTTTAAAGAGTTTATATGAATTTTTCGAATTTAATTTATGTTGTTATAATATTCTTATAATTAAAAATATATTAATTATAAGCATTAATTTATCATTCTCTAAAAATTTGCTCTTTCAGAAAATGTGAAAGATTTTTTCATTTTTCTATATATTTCCCACTCCCCAAAGCCCTCCCTTCCCCTCCCCTCCAAACTCCGAAACAAATCCTTAGGAACGAGAGTAGGGGCGTGAAAGGGGCGGCTACGAGTTGTAAGCTCCCGCTACCCACGTGTTGGATGGATATCCTACCTCTGTATCTGCCTCATCTGTGCAGGTATTCATGATACATATTTGAAACAGATTTATAAATAATCATGAGAATCCATGGATACTGGATATATGTTGAAATATCAATCGAAAGATATTAAAAAAGGCAACAAACCTAAACGCCTTACATTTGATCTCGTAACTCTAAACAAATTTTAGTTTTTCTACAAAACAATTCAAAAGCATCCTTAAAAGTAAAAAAAAAAAATCACAATAACAAATTTTACGTAGAAGGTATGGATACAATACTAGCCCCCCCCCCCCCCCCCAGAATATTATAACAACATAAATTAAATTCGAAAAATTCATATAAACTCTTTAAAACCCTCCCCCAATACAATTTTTTAATTCCCACCAATGAGGGGGATTTTGTATTATGAATAAAAAATTAACCCACAAAGCCTCTCCTTCCAATGTCTTCTATTTCTTCCACTTGCTCCTTCCTCTTTTCTAAAACCCTACCCTCCCGTCCAAACTCCCAACCAAAGTCTAAGAGTCTTAAATTTAAATCTGACTGCAGTTCAAATCCCAAATAAAAGATAACCTCTATACTGTAAGACAAAAGGAAATCATCTAAAATAACTAACACCCCCCTCAAACCGGTGTTGTGGTGTATATTAGTCATACTCATTAAGCGTGTGACATAGCGATCCTTGGAGTTTGAAGAGATTATAGTATCTATAATCTATAATAACTAACAGGAGTAACCCAATAAAATTAGAAAACAAGACTGGAAAAAGTTTAGAGATATTGAGATCAATTATATAAAAGAAATTCAAACAAGGGGTACCTCCATTTCTGCATCATCTTTCAATAGCTTTGTGGCAACCTCAATTTCAGCAAGAGCTTCAACCTTTAATAGAGTAAGAGTTAAAATAATGTCAATGGTTAAACAAACACAGGTATCAACTATGTTCTATTTCTAGGAAAACTAGGAAAATTTACAAATTTGTGGAGGAAATTGGCCTATACGGGGGAAAAGAGGAAGCTGCCAAGCCTAAAACTGTAGCATAGAGTCACAATGAAAGTATATAATATAAAACTCCTTATAAGAAAACCATATGCCAACCAGAATAAGAAAATAATAATTATACTCTGAGTAACAAGAATAACCTGGTCGACATGTTAGTATATAAATGGAAAGAAAAGAATTACCATTTCTAATTTGCGTTTTAACTTCTGAGGGGTGTCAATTACAAACTCGCCTGTCATTATTTATATTTCCATGTCAATCAGTACATTTCTCAAAAAGAATGCATAATAACCACAATTAGATATTAAAGTTATAATTAGAGATATTATTAAATTAAATAAATACCAACATGTGCACAAGATAAATTAAACAGAGAGAGAGAGCGCTTACGCATTTTTTTAAATCCAAAATCATGAGGAATTACGGTGTAGAACTCTCTGCAACAAGCCCATAGCCGATTATTAAATATGGCAATCCAATTTCTTTAAAGCAAAAATTCTCAAGTACAAATGACACTTGCTGTGAATGAATTCTAATATAGGTAGAGCAATCGCATGGCTCTTTGAAGCAAACAAAAAATAAAGGCAAGTACTTCCACAGAAAAGATAGAGAACAATACATGGAGGGAAATGAAAAGACAGCTAAAATTTCTTACCCGCTTAATTGCTCTAGAGCTTTCTTATCAGATTTATCAATCACATCAGCAAGTCTTTTGAGAACATTGTAGCCCTAAATAATTAGAGAAACAAAAATGATTATTCAGTGGACAAGATAAGCAAAACAAGCAATGAAGAGTTGCCACAGTGCCCAAAAGGCTAAAAACAAAGGCACCACACATGGGAACTTTTGCACCGTGATCTAGACATAAGAAATTCAGGTTAACTGTATCATTATTGTTATTTTTTATACAGAAGAGAGGAGTGGACTGAAACCAAAAGGCTTCTGAATAACAATATGTTAATTTAAGCTCAAGGAAAAAAGGTGTTAATTGTGTTATTCTCACCAATGAGAACACTGATATATTCTTGAACTCTTGTTCTTGAATTACACACATTCAAAAGTAGAAATAATTCACATATCCTAGGTGGTTTCTACCATGTACCAATTTTATAGGTGGTGCATGGTACACCATTGTTTCACTGTGCCTCTGTGAGGCATCAACAACAACCCATTGGACTTCCAATCAGACTCATCCGATTCTCTGTCAAGCTTTGCTATACCCAAAAAGTTATGCTTCTTTATTTCGTGCTGCCAGTGTGTTCTTCCTCCCACCTAATGGCTAATGGCAACACCAGTCCAAGTAACCAAACACCCCACTTTCCTTTCTCTTCTGAAAACCACCAGCTCTTCTCGGATTACCAAATTTTCGGGCTACTGATGCATTTACAGCCCAATGATTGTCCAGTTGAAGTGCACTTCATAAATGACATTTAAGAAAAGCTAGTAGACACGGAAAAAGACATAAAAGAGGAGGAGCAGGGCAAGAGAAAGTGTGAGTAAAAGAAGTGGACGGAAGCAAAGGGGTTGAGGAAAGGAGGGTGTAGAGGTGTAAGAATCTTCTGGAAAAGGAAAACTATGTATTTTGCGAAAATTTAAGAAGTTGAGTGATTTTAAAATAATATTATAATTGCATATTGGTCGTGTACCGTACACCGCCTATAAAGGTGGCGCGCAATAGAATATACCCAAACTATAATTTACTTAAAAGTTTGATGCTAGTGAAGAATGCCGATTTCATCAACCACATGATAGAAGCACAAGATAGATTTTATAATGTGCCAAAAGAGAAAAAATTGACATGCCCATTGGCTTACCTTCAAAATTGTTGATTTGCTAAGTTTTCCAAGGGGCAACTTGTTTGCATTGTACCCTGAAAGAAAGATCACCAGTTATAATGGTTTATGAGGTTAGTCAAAAAAATACTACGAGTGTTGAATTGATATATTCTCTTTACTTTACTGCTTACTCTCTTCCATTCATCCAAATAAGAAGAGAGAAAATTACCACTTTATTTCTTACATTCTCATTTATATCCATCCAAACAACACATTTTTACCCATTTAGCTTCTCATCATTTCTTTTCTCTCTTATTTCTTTCACTCTTGTTTCTTCCTTTTCTATTTCTTTTGCAAACCAAATAACGCGCAGAGGAGTAAAATGCACACAAATGAATGTCTATCTTTGGGAACATAAAATATGGGATTCATCCTACATAAAGAAAAGAAGTGAAAACTAACCTATTTCCATCATTTGCTGATTCATCATGCTCAAATTGCAAACAAGGGATATAAATTTTGCAATACGTGGCTCAAGTTTTGATTCCAGAGGCTGCTTTCTCAAAGCAGGACCAGGACTTTCTGTAACCTAAAAGCAGTTGTTAAGTGATTAGAGTGATTGATTGAAATAGTTCATTCCTTTTGCTTCTCTTCCACAAAGAGCCACAAATGAAGATAACATTAAATGAGAGAAGTCTATGCTAGAAATACAAGAACAGGTGCCTTTTGATAAAAGAAACAGTGAACTAGTTCATGGATCAAGGGACAATGACTAAAGTTGATTGCAAAAGAGCACACCTTGTTACATAACGAGAGGGAAAATTACAAGTGGAACAGAGTTAGCACAACTCACCGAAGATTCTATTTCCTTGCCACTGTAGTCCATTTCCAACCATACATAACTCTTTGGATGGGAAACAAAATTGTTCCTATCAGACCAAGCATTCTTGGTCTTAGCTAAGAACTTTTGTTCAAACTCCTGGATTGCACTTTCACGTGAAGAGTAAGGGCCGTGTATCTTGTCTTGGCCCTTTATGCCAACCCTTCCCCATCTATTGTAAACAAGGAACTTACCACCATCATCAGATTCTGCAAGAAATTTAACCTAAGAAGTAAGAAAAAGTAGTTGAACTCGAATAAAAAAACTACTGGAGTAAATATTGAATCTTTTCAGCTGCAAAATTTTGAATTATCGGAACTCTGGCTTAGTGCTCCTTTGAACATTTATTACACTATTAATCCTTTTCTTTATTTTTTGGAATATCAAATGATGGTTGGCAGAGATGTTAGTTTATTAGTCATTGGTAGTTACATGTTACAACAATCTGTCACTTGTAGAAAAGAATGCTTGCTCAGCCTCTTGTTCCTATAGTTAACCACAACAATAAACCAAGGTCCTCAAAAATCTTATCATAACATCATTAATACAAAGAAGGAAAAGAGAGCTGACCAAGAACTTGAATTGCATAGAACTTATTATTGTTGTCCCCAACGTTTGTCTGGTTCAACACAGCATCATAGATTTCACCACCCTACGAAGTAAAAAGAAATGTTACCACACAAGTTCGAGACCCATTGAGTAGCCACTGCCCGGACAAAAGCTATCAATTGAGCACTATATCACTGACAAAAACAAGAACAACATAAACAACTACTCGACGAGGATAATATTGCTATTGTTTATTAGACTTGCCATTTCAAGAACATGATACTGCACTTTTATGTGATCTGGAAGCCATTGATCAAGAACAGCCGCACCCTTTTTGGTTGCAGTCACTATCTTTTCTTCTTCTATCACCTCCTCCTCTGCATCCATCATAAACAATTCATTCAAATGAGAAAAATGAGAAGACACAACACAAAATGTCTATGCTCCAAAATCAAACCGGAGGCACACAATTTCGAGCATCTATTTTGTAATGTCAATATATAATATTATATTTATCCCAATATATAGGACTTTCTTAAGTTTTTCCTTGTCTCTTTTCAAATTTCTAACTACATTAATTATTTCTTTATCAACGTAAACGTCATTATAATACTATGATGAAAGCATAAAATGATTTTGTCTCTTGAAGGATAACCTAACCTTATAATACAAGGATTTAATTCATATGTACTGACAGTGTAAAGATGTTTAACAGTATTAGTTAATCATAACCACCAGATCTTTAGAAACGATATTATTTTACCTCAACCACCTATGACGTTACACACATGATTGGTCGTAATGGGCACTTTAACAATGCATGGAAATTGAAGCTACAGGACAAATATCAATTGTCAACCAATTTAATACTACTAACTTTCTTAATTCTCGCCGGTTAGTTGACGAGTCCTATATATATCTAGGTTAAGGAGATGGTAATAACTAATATGGAGTTTTACGTAGCTCCAATGAGGATTCGAACTCTAGCGACTAACCTAATCACTAACTTGTTAACATTTGCCTACGAAAAAATATACATCCGTCTATTGGAATGAATATCGTTTATTTGAAGTGCAATAAATAAAATTAGAAATTAAGATCATTCATCATACCTTGTTCAACCTGATGCGAATCCTGAAGAATCGTTTCGAGTGACTGTTTCTTGGAAACTCCACGGCGAGTGCCAGTAGCAGAGTCCCTCGCTCTCTTTCCAAGAGAGGAAGGAGCAACAGCATCAGGTTTCGAATCCTGATTTTCTTTGAGAAGAGCTTCTTGAAGCCTACGAACCTGAAAGGTGAAGGTTTAGTATATGAAAATTGAAATGTAAGAGAAAAGAAAGTAAGGGAGAAACGATACGAACGAGAGTAGGTTTGGTTCCGGTGGTGGTGAGGCCGCGTTGATTGAGTTCCGTTCGAAGTTCTTCCACCTTCATTTTACTTGTCGCCGTCGTCGTCGTCGCCATTTTGGTTTGAGAGGGAAAGGGGGAACAGTAGTGTTGCTCCACTATCGATTTTCAATTTTGAAGAAGAGGGTTAACCGCGTTGGTGTGCTTTATACGATGCCGTTCGACAGTGACTGACACTGAGGTGTGCTCTGTAAGATTGCGCTCTTAAAAAAAATTATTTAAAAAAAAAAAAGAATATCAAAAATATTTGGTCCACCTTTAAAAAATATATATATATATATTTAGTCCAAATTTTAGTATAAATAATATATTTTAGATTTTTAATTTTTTGCTTAATTTTTTAAAGGGTGGAATGTTATGGTGGGTGAATAAAATATCAATTTATTCACTAAATTATCTCTTCTTTTTTTTCTAATTTAATCCTCAAAAATTACAAAATTCATGAATATATTCCCTGGATTAAGATATTACTTGTTAAATTGATGATTTTTCATATGTAATTTGGAAACTCTAATTTTTTTTAAACTAAAATTTCTTTGATAAACTATGTGGAAAAGTAAAGATATCAAAGTTTATACATGCCTTTATGAATGGTGTTGCAAAGGGGACAGAGTAATATATTTACTTTTATCAAGCTTTACTTGTTAATTAATTAACAAATAAAAAAGAAAATAAAGTTCAATTTACTGCTTCTCGTTTTTGAGTTTTTTCTTCTTTAATATTAAGCTATATTTTTATTAATGAAATGTGTTTGGTCTAACTTCTTTCTTAAAGTAGAAGAGAAGTTAAAATTAAGTCAGGCCAAACACTACTTATCCAAAGAAAGCATGATTTGGTGGTGTAAAACATAATTTTGATGGTGTGTTTCAATCCGGGTTCAAGCGAAAATTCTAAGAGTGTGTTTGGATGGTGGAATGTTCAGAAGAAATTCAAATACTTTGAGGTGAATTTTATTGTTTGAATAATAATTTGAAGAATTTTCAAAATGATGGACATTTATGAAGTATTTTGTTCAAGTTAAATTTAGAGAATTTCAAATGACACTTAAAAGTGAAGAATTTCAAAATTCTTCATTGTTATAATTTTTCAATTTTTGCATCATGGTCCTCAATTTTTTCTAAAATTTCAATTTGACCCTAATAAATTTCAAAAAAAATTATAAATTGACCCCTCAAATTTTTTGAAATTTGCAAATTGACCCCTAATTTTAATTTTCAAATTTGGCCCTAAAAAATTAAAATTTACAAAAGTTGTCCAAATATGACGACAATGAAATTTTTTATTACTCCGTCCAAACAAAAGTATTGAGATATAAAAGCATTTTAATTGAATCAATTGAATTACCTAAAATTCTAAATTCTGTAAAATTTTCAATTATCTCATACAAACACACTCTACAGCTTTTGGTTGGCATCAAATTGTGTTGGGAAGATAGGTTTAAGAAACTCGTGTGTTTTTTCATATTCCTTACATGTTTGCTTAGTTGGTCATAGAGAGAACGTTTAAATTTCATTATTACGTTAATGTGATAGAAATTAATCATAGGTCTTTTTGTACAATTGTTTTAATTTGTGTAAATTGTTCAATTGGGTCTATTACTGTATTTTGGAACGGAGACACTATTATACATAAGCACTGTCACAACACATTTGTTTGTTGGGGTATATTTTCTAAAGAATTGGAAGATATGTGTGTAGCCTAAACTAAATTTTTTACCCTACATAAGTTCGATAAGATTCTTCAAAAAAAAGAGTTCGATAAGATTAACATAAATTTTAATTAATTACAGGAATTTTTTTAAAAGTTGTGTTAGATGTGTCAAAAAAATATGTTAGATCAATTTTTATTAATAACATCCAAAAGTTCGTTTTATATTTGAAATTGAATTCTACAAATACATATTTTAGTTTCAATATCCAAAATTCAATTTGTGGTCGAAATCAATCATCTCTATTGAACGATCAAGTCTTCTATAGTTACAAAACTATGAGCACAAGTCTCACGCACATTAATATAAAAATCAAAATATAGAATTATTATTTTTTACTATTTTTACATAATTAAAATAATAGAAAGTAAAATTAGAGTAAATCTTACGTAGTCATAACTCCAAATAAAAAATATTTAGACACACATAACATTTTTTTACTTTTATCTTTTAAATTTTCTTATTTATGTGTGTACTTTAAGAATTTTTCATTCGTATTTGAGATCAACTAAGACTCGTATGTGGGTGTGTATAAGAGATTTGCACGTTATCTTGTGAGCATGTAAGAATAACCTCTATTGAAGGGCTTTAATTCCCGGTGAAAAGTGCTATTTGAACAACCATTTGGATGATAACTTATGGGACAACCATAATGTATAAAGAAAACGTAGGTATTTGCACGAAAACCGTTGTATAAGATGTTAAAAGGAGAAAAAAGAAAAAAGAAAAAAATAATGTGAATATTGGAGAAAAAGTTGTCACAAAATAGATATTCAAATATCATTTCTCTTCCTGGTTGAGTCTGTATCAGTCCCTTGATAGAGAAATGTGGAAATGAGAAAAATTCTAGAATATGAATTGTGAGGAATGAATCTTAAGATACAAGAGCTTTTTTTGGAATTGGTTAGGCTTGTTATTGGTGCCTCCCGGTAAGCTTCATGATCATTTTATTCAGTTTTCTTTTATGGCGGGATTACCGCGGAGCACTCATTCATTTTTGAAAGGTATTTGGTTTGCCTGTGTTTGGATTATTTGGAAGGAACGGAATTGCCGTATCTTTAAAAATGCGGTTACACATCCTTACACTCTCTTTGAGAAAGTCAAGTTGAACTCTTTTTTGTGGGTGAAAGCTAGACAGCCTACTTTTAATTATTGTTATTATGATTGGTGGACTCACCCGCTCCTTTGTATGGGTGTTCACCGGTAACTCAGTTTAGTTGGTTTTGGGTGGTGTCTCTCGTTATTTGGCATCCGATTTTTGTACATTTTAATCGGTGATTCACTTTTAACACGCCTTGTGCAGGATGTATCATCGTTGTTATTAATATAATTCATTTTGGTTTGTGAAAATAAAAAAGAGCTCTCTTTGTATAAGATGAGCTGAGAAGCATATCTAAAGGATAAATGATATTTGAATATCTATTTAATGACAACTTTTGTGATAAATTTTTCTCTCATATCACATTATTTTTTATTTTATCTCTCTATTGTTTTTTCCGTGTAAATACATACCTTTTCTTTGTAAATTATAGTTGTCGCATAAGTTACCAACCAAATTGATTGTTCAAATAAAGATAGGAAGAAGGAAAAAAACAGAAAAGAGTTAGACGTCCAACTCAGCATAACAATTAACTAATGCTTCTCCCTAGAGCTGAAGGTGGGTACAAGGAAACTATCGTTAACTAACTTTAAACTAACACAAGTGGTTGATATTTTGCATCATGATGAAAGTAATTGTCTAGCTCATGATGCTTGGTTTTAGCATGAAGAATGATATTGTGAGAAAAAAGAACAACATTTAAGTTGTCACACAGTAAATTAGGAGTTTGAATAAGAACTTTTAATTCTGACGGTGGAGATTGTAAACACAAAATTAGGTTAGTACAATTCTGGAGTGATGTAAGAATTTAAGTTTGTGTGAGGAAATTGATCGTATTATGACAAAAAAAATATGTTATCTTTTTTTTTTTTGAGAGAAAAAAAAATGTTATCTTAGAGATGGATAAATATATAGAACATATATAGATGGATGGATGGATCAAAATATATTTAAACCTAGATAAATTGTAGGTGTGGGCACAATTCAATTTTAAAAAATGATTGTATATTTAACATGTTAAATATTTTTTTAAATATTTTAACTTTTCGTTTTAGTTTCAAAAAAATTGTTCACACTTTTGGTCTTTGCTTTTGAGTAAGGTCATGTGGACCTTTTAAATTCTTGAATAATGTTCAGAATATTATATGAATCTCTTGAAGATTTTTCTTTTTAACCAAACAAGATTTAAATATAAATTTTTAAGCACCAAGAACATAAAAAATTTATATTTTGTTAAAAAAAATATTTGTTTTAGAGATTTTTATAATATTATAGACATTAATGAAAAAATTCAAATGATACACATGAATTGACCGAAAAGAATAAATCAAAAGTGGTGATGAAAAACTTTTTGAGAGATTAAAAATCGACAAAAAAATTTATGGCTCGAAACAATTATGAATTGCACCCTTGAAAAAAAAACAATTATGATTTGTAAGGATGCAGATAAAATTCCACAAAGTTTTTATTTATTTTTTAGCTAAGGCAAGCATTTCATCATAATCAAAGAGTATAAAATAGGAGATACACCTTGAAAAATACAGGGGTTAGGATCGAATAAAAAAACTCTAACAATACTACGAGCAACCTTATTTGCCTGCCTCCGAATAAATGTACATTACAAAGTCATAATCACGTATCAAGAGACTTTTACATTCACAAACTATATCACTAAATTCATTAAGAGGGACATTATTGACTTTAAGAGCATACATTAGTGACTTGCTATCTCTTTCAAATGTAATGCATACAGTTGAAAATTGTCATTTTGAGATATTTCTAGAAAGAGAAATGATATATTTACGATCATTTAGTGACAACTTTTGTAACAACTTTATTTAAAGAAAATATAAACTTTGTAACAATTTTATTTCTCATACTCACATTATGTTTTTATTTTCACTTTCTATTGTTTTAGTTTTCGTGTCAATACTTACTTTTCTTGTAAATTTATGATTATTCAAATAACACACTTCTCTCGAAAAACAATAGCTTTTGCCTCTAGGGCGGTGATAGTAAAGTTCATGTAACCTGATTTACCAATTATCATATTTCATATATAGTTTCTAAAGTAGATACCATAACCTACGGTAGAATTACCATTAAATATGACAGTATCGACATTGCATTTGATCGTAGCTAGTTGGGGTTTGATCCAAGCGGTGTTGTTGGTAATTGCGCGGCAGATTCTTTGGTTTTTGCATGCAACTTTATTCATGAAGTATGTCATGAACACGAGTGACAATGAAAGTGAGTGAAGTGTCGGTAGTTTCCCAAAATTTTACTCCCTCTGTTTCTGAATTATAGTCGTTTAAGATTTGCGCACGATTATTAAGGAAATAATTGATTGTGTTAATTTCAATGGTAAAATTAATATCATTTACTAAAATACCCTTATTAATTGTAGTTAGTGGATTAGTTAAGTTAGATGAAATTCAATAAATAAAGGTATAATAATGGAAAAAAATAATAAATGCTGCTTTGGTATTCTAAGGTGACAATTATTTTGAGAAAAATAAAAAATGTTAAAGAAACTATTATTGTGAGACGGAGGGAGTATATCGCTACTCTCCCACAAACTCCAAAATAGTATAGCCTTTGCTGATCCGTTAATCCAATAAACAAATAAAAAAACATTGCAGAAAAAATACTTGATTCCACAAAGTTGATTAAACACTTATTTTAGTATATTTTAAAATAGTTGATCCATGGTGGACCAATTCTTATATGATCTATCCGATTAAATCCTTGATTTTTTTTTCTTTTTTTTGGAAAGGAAAACGGTCCTTGAGTTATCTGCAAACTTTTTTGGCACAATTTATTGCTAGCTAGCAACGTGAAAAAATTAACTGATAGGGGTAAGCATGGATACATTTTTCTTGACAAAGTAAACTCATATACATGTTGATATTATCAACTCATCGTCTCAGTCAAACTTCAATTATTTCGTTAGATTTTATAGTTTGACTTGAACCAATTTGATAAGATTTTTTTTTTTTTTTACAGAACCAATCTGGTTAGACTTAAATTTGGTTGATTCGAGTAAAGAAGTAAATTTAATTGTTAAATCTCGAAGTTCTTTTTATTTCCCCCATGCGTTTGGCAATCTTCTTTTTTTTTACAAGATGACAAAAATGAGAAAACCTATTTGGTACGCTAGTTTTCAAAAGCTGTTCTTAAGAAGAAAATAAATAAATATAATTGGTAATGTAATTTTTTTTTTAGGAATGGTAAACTATATTTTGAAATCTATTTTATTATGTTACATAATAAAAGACACACAAATATATATATATATATTGGAAAGATAAATAAAATAAAATTTAAGTGTAGTTTATTTGGTAGGTAAACTTTAGTTTATTAGTGCACAATTTTAATCACTAGATTACCTGATAATGTCTCATATATAAGAGAAAAAAATATTTCTAGGTTTATTGAATAATTAATTTATCTGATCTACGTTGTAATACATATACATTAATTATTCAATGACCTTTAAAAATAATATTTTCTTATATATATAAGGAGGGAGTACAATTAAATTAATCACAAGAACTTGTTCCTTCAATGCTATGACCTTTATTCACTCTTAAATTCTACACGATCCAAATTATGTTTAATTATATAAATAAAATCTTATTGATAATTTACTTGGGTGAAAAGTTAAATTTAACAATATTTTTTTAAGAAAGTGTGATACTTCTCACCAAAATTGTGTTATCAGAATAATAAAAGTAAGATATAAATAAACTTCAAATGGTTGTAGATTGTTTTTTAGGTAGACAAAATACAATAGCCATTAAAAATTCACGCACACAAATAAGAAAGTTAGTGTTGAAACTCCGATCATGATGTTTGAAAAAATGTGTAGCGTTCTCTGAGGCATAAACTCTGACACGAACACCTAACACAACACGAAAATCGACACCGTTAATTTAAAAAACATTGGACATTGGTACCATTACAAACACATAAATCAAAATTTATACATGTCCATCTTAGTTAATCAATTATTTTATTTAAAAAAATTACAAAACAATATACAATAATATTCAACATTTTAGTTATCCATCTGCTATCATGAAAGCTAAAAATGTTGCAATAAAATTTAATATATTTGATCCCTCGTTGGTCAGCATTGCTCCGATATATATATTTAAGATGTCTTTTTTGTTTTTGTTTTGAGAGAATGTATTTAAGATGTCTAAAAACTTTCTAACTAACCAACTAAAATAAAACTTATCGGAACATTTGTTTGGGTGGTCAGACATATATCCAAGGAGTGTTGAAGCAAAAATAAATAAATAAATTGAACATTTATACGAGATCTTTAACAAGTATCCAAAAAATAATATACTAGTGTCGGACACCGCAACGCATCTACACTAGATGCATCTATGCTTCATAGATAGCGTTCCATTTTTTTTATTGAAAAAAATATTATATCATATTTTTTAGGGAAAAAAATTACATAAACAAAAGCAATTTTTCATTTAAAAAAAAAAGGAGAGGAAGGAAAATACAATTATGAAAGGAAACAAGATGTCAGACCAAGTCAACAACATTACATAGGAACGATAGGTAGGAAAGCAAAAAAAAAATAAGAAAAAAATATAATATATTTATTATATATTTACAAGACTGCCATTACGTGTTTTCGCTTCTCGACATTTAGAAAGTGAAAACGGAAATTGAAAATCAAAACAGCTTTTAAATGTTCTCGGCTTTTGCTTTTTAAAAACTGAATTCTGAAACAGTTCTTTATAACCGTTGACGGAAAAATCCTTATCAAACAGATTTTTAGTTTTTAAATTTTTGAAAACTAAAATAGAGTTTTTAAAAACCAATTCAAACAGGCCTTTAATCTTTAGTTTTCGTTTTGTGGACTAACAGAAATTGTATAAACAGTTATGAAATGACTAATTGACGTATGTATTTTGTGATAATAGTTCAATCCAATTGGCATAATTGAGATTAATTAAGAAGTGTGTTGGTCTCTCTAGTGGATAAGAGATTATCAAAATGGGGGATGTACACCACAAATGCAGTTGACTCTCAGATTCATGTCTCCAATTAATTAATTCGACTTTTATATTTTTGTTTAGGTCAAGAAACTATTTTTTTTCTGTTACGGGGCATCAAAACCTCTGACCTAATATTTTAAAAAATATTCTTTAATCGCCACTACATAAAGTGACGTACATTATTAATTTACAACATCAACATGAAAAGCAAATGGAGAAGAATTAGGTCATATCAGAATGGCTCATTGGTAGAACTTGGAGCCAACATATATAGCAACAGTACAGGCGAAATTAAAGAATATATACGACCCTACTATTTTCGAAAGGATTTTTAACCTTTCTTTAATGAGTTTTGCTTATAAGATGTGATTAGGTAATTGATGTCAAGGTGGCTTTTCAACTATATTTTATTTAATAAGATAAACTAACACACCTAAGTTAAATTGAAAATAGGATAATCGAATTTAGAGAGAAACACACTTCAAGTTTCAAACCAACATCACAAACTTTTCAACTATATTAGTGGTGTGAAATATCTACTTAGCTTTAATAAACTTACCTATTGTTTTTTGTAGGTTTGATCTTAAAAATTTTATGTGTAGATTCTAAATCAGTTTCATTTAAACCAAAGCAACATCATTAGCATAATGCGTAAGTAATTTGTTAATTTACATAAAAATGTTATTAAGAGGCTGAAATTTCGGTCGTTATACCATACAAATCGGTCCCTTAACCCTTCAATGACCAAATTAATTCTTATAGTTGATAAACCACTAAAACCACTAATCATTAATGATTAGTGTCTGATTTGAGCAAGGATTTTATCTAGACCGACTTAACTATCAATTTTAAAGATTGATTTAGCGATCGAATTCAAACTTCTCTGATTCTGATTTATTGTTTTTGCTGAGCTCAAATTCATGGCTTATAATACAAAGAGCTGGGAGTGAACCTCTAAGTCAGGTGGACTGTATCCAACCAATTTGTGAAAAATCTTCACACAAAAAAGCCATCTATATTTGAAATTGTCCCATGCAATTGGAAGGTTCATACTATTGACCTTCATTCTTTCTTCCACATTAACTCGTGTGGAATTAATGCCACTATCAAACAAGTTGGCAAAGCCAGAAAGTTTAAGCGGAAGAAGATTCAAAACAAACAACAACCACTATTTGACTTCCGCGTATTTGTCTGTCTTGGTCTTTTCAAGAATACCAGAGGAAAATGGTACAAATGTCTATTTCTTTAGAAATAAAATCATAAAATATTTACTATTAGATTGATAATGTATAATATTAAATTCAATATTTATATTTTAAATAATTTGAAATAATCCATTAGTTACACATAAAATTCTAATAAAATAATCTCAAAGTAAAATCTTCAAGAGTAAATCTTTGAGCCAGTAAAAACTTCACATGTTTATTTGATTTTTTTAAAGGAGAGGACGAGAGACTTCATTTTTTTAGATAAATAAATTTTGACAATTTTTTTTTACACAAATGGTATATCAAAATTAATAAACTCAATAAATAATAAAAGAGGACTTTCATCCTAATTGTTTTTCGTGTCAGTAGTTGAGTATGTAAATGCATTGTCTGATGTCACATTCTCTTGAGAAACAATTATTTTCAACTTACCTAGCGTCGACTTTTCTTTGCATAATTCACCACGGCGGCAGCGCTAGCTAGCAGCGTCACTCTTCCCTACTATTTTTTTTAGGGACATGTTTTTTTTAATATTTCAAAGTTATCCCATCATAGATATGTGATGGTACGTCAATAAAGATGCGTAGACTAATTAAGAGTATGTTAGAATGATGTATTTAAAATTAATTAGAAGTGGCTGATAGAACCTATTTACCACTATTCTATGCGCGGGGCTTATCAATTCTGCACGTCCGCAGAGGAGCCTATGGATAGGGAACTCGTTGATAATGTTTGGCACAATCAAGTCCCTTTATAGGTTTCATTGTTCGCTTGGTACCTTCTACGCAACCGACTTTCAACAAGAGACAATTTAGTGCGACAACATGTTCTTCAAGCAGAAAAAAGTTGGTGTGCAGCTGGTTGTGGCTCTTAGGAGACGACGATGGGCCATCTATTCTTAGGATGTGCGACCTTTGACAGCGTTTGCTCCCTTGTCTAGTAATGACTTCAAATTTCTTCGGCTTCTTCTTATGTGATTCGTGACCACTTTATCCAGTTTAGTTGTTTGGCGGGCATGCCGCGATCATCTTATTCATTCTTGAAGGTTATTTGGCTTGCGTGTGTCTGATTTACTTGGAATGAAAAGAATATTTGGGTTTTTAACAATACGACTTCTGATCCTAATCACATCCTCGACAAAGTAAAGTTGAATTCTTTTATGTGGTTGAAGGCAAATATGATTAATTTTGCTTTTGATTATCATGATTGGTGGCGTCACCCCCTTTCATGTATGGGTGTTATTGTATAATTATCTCATCGTAGTTATTATGTTTTTGGGAGGTGCCATTTTCGTTAGACACCGATGACTTTGTATCATATTTTAGGTGTTTTACTTTTTACACGCCTTATGCGTGGCGTGGTGAATCACTCTTGTTCAAGTAATATAATTCATTTTGACTTGTTCAAAAAAATTAATCAAAATTTAAATTAAATATTTCAATTGAATTTTCTTCGTTGAAATTTTTCTTTTGTTTGAGTAGAGTAATAATAAAAAATATAATTAACTTTCTTGATTTATTTTTTTGAAATCTCAAATAGTTGGGACTTGGGAGGGGCCAATATCAAAATATGAAAGGGACCGGTTCGCATATTTAGATAATTTTAGGACCAATTATATAATTTTTTGAAAGCTTTACAAAATTTAAAAAATATAAAGACCAATTTGAAACAAATGTATAAATTTTTGAAACATATAAGAACAATTTGATATTCACATTGTATAGGTAAGATAAATTTTTAAATGATATTCGAAATTCTCGAAATTTAAATTTGTAAAAATATTCATAAAATCCATTCATTTTGATTTAGTTTTTTTCTTTCAAATTTATCATTCAATAACAAAGAAATTAACATAAAAGAATTTGAATTGCCCTAAAAAATTATATTACCTAAAAAAATCATTTCATTTAAATACATTCCGTAAGAGTTAAGAGTATTATTGTTTACGAATTATATATATACTATTTATACAAATTCACATGAAAACTTACCTTTCTATTCTAATTTCTAATTTTGCTACTACAATTTTATTTTTCTAACTCTCTATTTTTTCTTCTATTAATCGATCGATTTTTGTATGTTAATAACTATTTTGCCGACCTCTAAAAAGGGACCGGTTCTGTTAAAGAAGGCCATGGCCCCAAATCATTACCAAACTAGTGGTTTTTATAAATATTGGACAAATAAAGGGATTTCTATATATACTTATCTTTTTTTATTAAAAAAATGAAGTGGTTGAAATAAACAATGACAAATATAAAACGACTCTAGGAATCAACCAATAGGTGTCACAAAAGGAGAGGTTGTAAGTAGATTCTAATTTTGACGTGGCTCTTATTTCGACTAATTAACGATCGATGCAACGAATTTTATGTTTTCTTATGCAATCTTTCTCATTTCCTTGGCCTATATATGTAACCCCACCGCCTTGTTTCTAAGACACTGCAACCTATTACAACACAATAGCTTCTGTCTGCTGGAAGCTCAAAACACCAGAGGTTCCTAGCTACAAACAAGCACTTCCATCAAATTTCATTTAACCCTTCTCTCACAAAATTTTACTATTTTGAATCATCAATGGCTCGCAACTTCAACAACGTCAAAGTTTTCTCTGCTCTTGTTGCTGATGGATTCTCCAACTCTATTAGGTACTACAATGTTTCAATTTCTCATGTTCCTCATCTCCTAATTAGTTATGAAAATATTTTTTTTGTGATTGGTTCAAATTCAAAATTAAAGCTATTGCAAATTGCTCTACTTTTAGTTTTTGGACCTTTTATTTTAATATGCCATCTTTCTTGTTGAAAGGGTCACTTGATAAAAAAAAAGGTGTCACTTTTCTCTACTCAAAATATCAAAGATTTTTTCCTTTAAAACATAAGAATTCAAAGAATTTTATCAAATTTTATCGTTATAATTGGTTTGTAATAATTGTTGGTATGGTGCAGACGAGGATACGCGACGGCAGCAACACAAAACGCAACAAGAGGAGTAGCAACTTCCACCAAGTCGGGAGGAGACAAGGTGGCAAATGCTAACAAAGTGGCATGGGTCCCTGACCCCGTCACTGGTTACTACAAACCGGAGAACACCAACGAGGTTGATGTTTCTGACCCACAACAAACGGTTATGGGCAAAAAAATAATCAACTCAGAACAGTAATTTAATTTCAACATATTGCTATTAGTGATTTGAAGTGTATGTTTGATACTACGATGATTGAACAAAATTATTGTAGCATGGTGATTTAGTGAGTTTATAACTTACGACGTTTGCAAGATTACAATGTCTCATCCATAATTTTGTAAAACACATTGTGATATAAAACAAGTACCAGATTGTGTCTTCTGGGTCTTGAGGTTGATCTGGCTTGTCCTTCTCTCTCCATTTGTTTTTGTTGTCCTGCAAGTTTTAATTTTAGAAATGGCTAATACATTAAATTATTCTTGAAATTTAGGTGATGTCTAAAAATCAACTCTAAAAAAATGAAAAATAGCTTTTGTAAGAAGTTATATCGTTAAAATATAGATATCCATTATTATAATGGTGAAATTTATGTTTATTTTATACAGGTTGTTTTCAGACCGCACCAAATTACAATGACCATATGATGTACTCCCTTCATCTCATATTATAAGCAAAAAAAAAAATCACACTTATTAAGAAAACTAAAACATAGTAGTTTGTAACATAGTTTTTTGTGTTATCTTTGAAATAAGTTTTATAGAAAGATGTAAAAACAATTTTCATTGATTGTTGGTTATTGGGAAAATGAAAGAGAAAGCAAATTAAATGCACTTTGCATTTAATTTTCCTTTCGAAAAGATAAATGTTAGTCTTTTTTGCTTATAATTTGGGACAAAGAAAATGATTTTTTTTTGTTTATAATTTGGGACGGAGGGAGTATTAACACATTTAGAAATGAAATTTCCCTTAAAATTATGATATATTAGACACACGAGTGTTTTATAGTATTTGTTTTCGTGAATTAGAAAAAGGCTCACACACGAGTTTGGCTGAGCTGTGGCCAGGAACATTTCCTCACATATTAAAGTTACCGATCCGTGACATTCACGTTGGTACTATATGAAGACTCACGGGGCATGGTGAATGTCGTCATCGTAGTTACCACTAGCCTAGAAGAAGTTTTATAAGGTTTCTTAAAAAAAAAAAATTTAAAGATAAAACAGTAAATACTAAACAGAACAACACAAGGCCAGACAAGATAGAATAATACACAGTAAACTTTTATGGTATTCAATATTTTTGATTTCATATGATTTTTTATGGACAAGACTATTTAGATATTTCAAACGGTTTATACGTGGAATAAAATGTTATGTTTTAGTTTAGTGAGTGACAAAAATTTCACTATTTGTTTTTTCAGTTTCAAATCTCACATGGGTATGAAAGATGATAAATGATAAATATTCACACATTTTAAACATAGAAAAATGACAAATGTTTCTTCAGTTTCAAATCTCAACTCTCATATATTATTGTCTATGTAACTAGCAAATGACTTGCACATGGGTATGAAAGACTACCCGTGTGGCCGACGCCGTGTCCCAACTACTGAAGGAGGTCTTGTCCTCAAATTTTCCTCTCACATTAACAATGCCTCTAGGTGGCATTTAAAAATGCTAAGCTGTTCATAACAACGAGAACTACTTCTTAGAAGGAGGTTCATTACAAATAACCAACATAGTGCTCATCTCATCAGGCCATTTCCTCCATTTGGTTAGGATTCAAACCTCACTTCAATGAGGTCATTCATAATTCCATTTGGATTATAAGTAAGGGAACTAACATCAATTTTTGGAATGATAATTGTACTGGCTCCCCTATTTCTGTTATTCTTCAGATTCCTCCTAACATAAAAAGATCATTGGCAATAAAGGTTTATGATAGGATTGTTAATAGCTCTATAGTGGTTCTAGTATTTTAGCAACTAATTTTCCCCTTATTAATACTCTCATTAATCACATAATCCTTTGTGAGATTGAAATGCATGATGCCTTGGTGTGGGAGAATTCTACTAATGGCATTCTAAAAGCTAAATTGGCTTTCTTACATTACAAGCAAAATACAACCCAACCCAAGTTATATGGGGAAATAAAATTTGGCGCAATTTCATCCCTCCCTCTCATTTTTTTATCACTTGGAGATTAATTCACTTATAGACTTCCCACTGATAAAAACCTTTACAAGAGAGGTTGGATTCTTGTGTCTGCTTGCGGATTTTGTCTCAAAAGTGTTGAAACTTCTGCTCATCTTCTATTGCATTGTTCCTTTGCAACTCAATTTTGGTATTGTCTTGCACGAATGGTAGGTGTTACTATTTTGATAGAACTTTTGTTCTTCATGTAAAAAAACTTGCAATTTGGGTTGGAGCAATCAGATACATGATCTCACTCTTTCTGCAATTGTTCACGCTATCTGGATGACTTGGTATTGCAGAAACAAAATCAGATTCAACAATGTGCATACTAACATCATTTTTGCCATTGCTTCAATTAGATCTGCTATTATTTTTAGCATGTCTATTTTTCAAAGCTCCATTTGTCAATATCAAACATAATGCTAGAATGAGTGGTAATATCGTTCAAATTAATCGGTAAACACCTAGTATAAGATGGATCAAAATTAATACTGATGGATCAGCTAGGGGCAATCCTTCAAATGTTGCTTGTGGAGCCATATTTTGTGACTCTAGTGCTACAATTTTGTTAGTTATTTCTCTCATAATTGTGGTTCAAACAATGCACTATATGCTGAGATTCTAGCTATTATTATGTCTCTGAAGCACGCTGAACATAAAAGCTACACAAAAGTTAGGATTGAAGCTGATTCATAAGTGTATTTTAACTTTGGCAAACACTCTTGTGGTTCCTTGGAATCTAAGGATTAGATGGCATAATTGTTTGTTATACTCCAAAACAATTCATTACTACTTTGGCCTAAGAATTATCTACCGAGCAAAAGTTAAATCGTGAGAACTGAGAAGACCCGAACATATCTTTATCAAACGATGATTTCTCTCCTGCCCTTCAACGGTCATAAGTTTAGGATTGTCTAGAGTTCATAACACTTTCGACCATCAGTGTCACCGAATGTTCGACGGTTAACTAAAACCGTCATTCGTAACGTTCTACCAACGTTCATTTCACCGATTGTATAACAAGATCCTTAGACCACAATTCAAGGTACATACAATCTATAATTTAACCTCTCACCAGGGGCGGTTCTATGATCCGGCGACCCCATGCACTCGCCCGGGCTCCGGACCAATTTTTTTGCATTTTCTTATGTAAATCCCTATGAATTTCTTATATAAACCCCTATAAATTGAGAAATTTCTTTAGTTTTTTAATTATTTGCTTGCAATTTCATATGTAAACACCTATAAATGTGTTGCAAATTTTTTTTACCCGAGTTTTACAATAATGCTGGCTCCGCCACTGCCTCTCACTCTTTACTCAATGACTTCAGTGTTGGAGGGTTTGTAGGACACTCTTTTCCCCCAACTTGTGTCTTCGCTGTTGTTGTTCGACCAAAAGATGACATATAATATATATATATATATATTACAAGAGTGTCCTTGTAATGTTCTTTGTTTTTTTATTGTTTATTTTTTAAGTTTGACCCTCATCTAGCGGTCTTGGCACCAGCATTGTGTATATTTGATATGATGACACAGATTTGTTGTGGTGTGTACTGATATCTACCATACATTGTGTAGTTTAATGCCAGTCATTGGTTTCTCTATTATTGGTGCATAATAAAATATATTCGCCTCATAATGTGGGTCATAAAAGCATGTAAAATCCACCAAAAGCAAAGGGAGCACTGCCGGAGCAGGACATCAATACAAAATACAAATATGGCCACATAGACACCTTGGTAATCTCACTTTCAACGATAACAACAATTGCAGATGACTTTTCATAAAGTGAAAAGTTATAACAACATCACCATTGGTGATAAGATATTTCAAATGGGAAGAATCATAAGTTTTAGATAGATTTCTGCAAAGATCCTTCCTTCTGAGATCTGCTAAGTTAAAGACTAGTAGTAGTGTCCCAACCCAACATATGACATGAAGAACCAAAATCACTACTCCGTCAATATATTGTTCAATTCAATCACCATAATCCAATATCAATCTACCATCAAGCATTACACCAATACCACCACTAAGGTCTTTGATCACCATTAACTACTTCAAAGAACGTTAAGTACAATGTTTTTAGAATGTTCAAACTTTTGAAATAAAAAGTGAATGAAGTAAAGATAAACGCACTGAGATAAGAGATAAAAATACGAAAAAATAATTGGGTTATTGATTTGTGTCGAATACAATTTAAAAGTTTAGTATTTATAGGAAAACATTAGTCCTACCAACAACAGATGCACCTTAGTTGAATTGGGACCGTTGCCCCCACTAAGTTTCTCATTTTGTTATCAATAATCAATTATTGAATAATTTAACTTCTTTTCCACTGAAAATTAAGTGTTACCTCCAAAAGAAAATTATTGAATGATTTTGTTTGTGCATAATTAAATGTGTAATGATGTGAGAGAAAAACCCGTCTCCAAGTACACTGTTCAGTGTTAGAGACGTCAAACTTCATGACTAATTTTTAGAGTTGGAAATGAGTCGAGTCGAACCGAACCTGTCTGAGTTCGACTCGACTCGATAAGAATTGGTTTGGCTTGAAACTCGACTCGAGTTTGAAACAAACCTTTTTTTCAGTTCGAGTTCGACTTGTTTAAAGTTCACGAGCAATTCGGTTCAACTCGTTAGGTTCAGTTAAAGACACTAACTTAATTCGGTTCAACTCGTTTACTTTTGCTCTATCCTTTTTTAATGATTTTCTCATTACTTTTGCTTTATCCTGATTTAATGATTTTGTAGGAACGTGGCTTTTTAAAATAAATATTAAATATAGGGGTTGTACAAAAAAGTATTTTATATGTGAGTAGAAATTCTTAAGTATTTTATATGTGAGTAGAAATTCTTCATCAATCGACAAAGTGAAGTATGACTCATTTTATTTTCGAACTCATATATATAATCGAGTCAACTCATGAACCAAACGAGTCAAATTATATATAGTTCAAGTTCAACTCAATTAATTAACGAATTTAATTTTCAGCTCAAGTTCGACTCATTTGGTTCATAAACCAAGTTCAACGAGTTAATTGTCGAGCCGAGTTTCGAACTATTTTCGAGTTGACTCGGTTCATTGCCAGCCCTACTATTTGTATTATATGATTTTGCCTCCACTAATTGAAAATCTTGAATCCGTCCCTAAGTCCTACTAGCTCAAATGACGCAACCTATAGAATTTAGCCTTGCTCGACTATTTACGTGACAATGCGTGAACTTTTCCGGTGTGAGGGGTACATGACACCCTACGTTTGAGTTGAAGTATTTCAGCTCCTAACATTTTCTGTTGAAATAGTCCAAGTTAGTGGTGATATAAACATGAAACACGAGTTAAATGTCCAATTTCAATTCCACCGGGTTTTGACTGTGTCTTATATTTTTATGACCTTCGTATATCTCAGTAGACTTGAGAAAGATTCAACTAACTCATGTTCTGCTATATTTGCGTTTACCTAACCTACCATCGATTGAGGAGAATTCACATGACCCTAACAATTTTGACATATTTATCATTTGATTTAGGATTTGTCGGACTATCATCATAATGTAAACTTGCTACAAAGAATACTTGTGTTCATGATTCAATTGATCTCAATCAATTTGTTACATGAGTGTTTTTTTGTGTGACTAATTTTGTCACTGGAGTTCGCCAAGCCATTCCAAATGAAGAGATTCAAAAGATAGAATTCTACAAAGATCCTTCATCTAAGATCTGCTAAACATTAGCAATCTGTCAAGAAGGTAATATTGTTCAATATTTCAATTCAATGACCATAATCCACCATCAATCTGTCATCAAGCATCACAACAACACCATTACTAAGGTTTCCAATCTCCATTAAAATCGAAAACCAATTGATTTTACACTGCTAGAGACACTAATCATATAATATATCCAATTTTAAAAAATAAACTAAAAAACAACACAGGCACATCTGCAATAAAAAGAAACACAGATGCACATATATATATATATATATATATATATATATATATATATATATATATATATATATATATATATATAAATGATATGGAGTATACATTAACAGTCACCGATGAAGTTGAAACACATACACCAGATAAGACAGTCATCCCTACATATTGACACAGATAATAATTTGTGAAATGACAATTCACATTTGTTGGTGTGACACCGAGACATATGTCAAACACCATACACGTCTTCAATGATAATTCCCAACAGCATGATGCTAAGAATAAAGTGGCCAATGGTGAAAATTGGAAAGTGATTCTAAAAAGATGAAATAGAAGGGTTTTTAGTATTGAATTTAAGTTTTCTAATTCTCAAAGGATCACAATCCAAACCACAACCACAGTGAGGAGATTCAAAGAAATTATCCAAAGGAAAAGCCGCAGAAGCAACACCAACAGAGAAATCAAGGTCATCATGTTTCCTAACAACTTCAAGAATATTCACCCAGAAGAACATCACTTTGACACTTATACCCCTTAGATCGGTAAGTTTATTTTCCGTTATTTTACCGGTGATCGTTGATTTGTAACTCAATTGATACGAACCTTGTAACAAAAAACTGCACGAACGGTTTAGATCAGCGCGGAAATTGCCACTTGATTTGTCTAATTCGTAACTAGTTACTCCTATTGGGAGAATTCCCGGTGGGAAGTTGTAGGTACGCAAGGCTTCGTAGGCTGTTGGGGTTCCGGTGACGGTTATCGCCGCTGCCGTTAAGAGGAGGAGGAGGAGGAGAACGACGGGGCTAGTCATCGGAATTTCGTTGATTGTGTTGTGTGTGTTTTGTGGTGTGGTTTTTTATTTGTGAAATGGATTGAATGATTTAAACGACTGCGTTTGAGGGTGATAATTAAGGAGTGTTTGGTGGGACACGAGAAATGTTCGGTAGATCGTAGATGGAACAAAAGATGAGATTATGGAATCTACGTTGAAGTGCTCGCTTTGTTGTCATTGTTTTGTTCTTTATTGGATAGTTGATCTTTATGATGTCATCATTTTCCTTTTCCACGTTGCAATAAAAAGGTATAAACTACCACGTGTGTCAGTGTTTATTTGTCGCAAAGTTACAAACTCAGAATCTCAGATCCTTGTTATTTCCCTCCAACCGTTAATGTTAGTTTGGATCATTTGAAATATGAGTCCAACTTAGACAAATTTTTCTCACCATTAGATTACACTACTCCACACCCTCGTTAAAGATGAGAATGAAAATAGAGAAATTCAGAAAAAGGTAGACAAATGTTGATTTTTTTTTCTTTCTAAACTAACGAAATATTTAGATGCCTACAAACAAAAACAAAGTGTTTGAGAAACTGCAGCAACAACCGACTAAAAGAATTAGGATATGAAATTTAAGAATTGCTCTTCTTCTTTTTGTTTTTCCTCATTCTCATGCTACATGAGTTAATTCAGGCTGAAAAATACATCTGCATGAATTAACTCACGCTGAAAAATGAATATACATAGATTAACTAATATTGAAAAATACACCTACATGAGTTAATTCATGTTAAGTTTTTTTAAAGGAATGATCAATTCTAATTCTAAATGGGAGAAGAGCAATTCTCATGAATTTCTTTTAAGTAATAGTAGTATGGTGTTTTGTGTTGGGTTGGGATGGGAAAGACTAAAAGAATGTCACTCTTCACCCAGCAACATACACTCCCGTCCAGCCAAAATGACCAAAATGCCCATGCGCAAGTTAAGTCACGTTGCGTGACTTAACTTGCGCACGTTATATGTTCTGCGCAACTTAAGTTGCGCTGCGCATGTTAAGTTGTGCAGCGTGACTTAAGTCATATGACGCGGCCCAGACTTTCTTGGAGTTTGCTCTACATGTCCTCAGCCAACGGAGGGGTGATCCGGTGCCAGAGGACGAACCGTGGGCTCATAGTAGGGGGTACATGAGATGGTTCTATAGAGTGTCACATCCTATTGTGAACCCCCTGCGGCCATTCCTGACTACGCAGCTCAGACACCTCCTCGTCTTGTCCTCCTTACGAGGAGGTTCTTGTTGACCAACAGTGGGCCAGACATCATCCCGACCCATGCCAGATCATCGCCAACATCAGAGCCAGAGTGGATAGTGCTACGGGGCATCCTGATGTGTTTGGTAATCCAGAGGTACTTCACATGATGCAGGGTATACAGTCTGAGTGGAGCATGCTGGAGCAGATGCAGGTTCCACGACGACGGAGCAGGAGTCCACATCAGTAGGGTTTATGCATTATGACTTGTGTAGTTTTATTTATGATATTTTGTCGGATTTGGATGTATATTACATTTGGGCTTTTTAGCGTTTTTATTACATTTTCCCTTATTTTGGTCCTTTATTTTTTCGTAATTTGTTTATGAGTTAACACGTGCTTGAATGAATAACGAAAAATAAAATATAACGAAAAAAAATCTTGACTATTAACATAGGGATCAAAAAACCGGTTTTAGAAATATAAGGATTATAATTTAAAGAATATGATCAAAATTACATTTAAGAGGCCAAAAACAAAATAGATCTAAAAACTCGCTTCTAAGCACAAGGTGTGTCTAGAAGGGATCAAAGAGAGCAAACATTACATACATGCTAGTAAAAATGCCAAACCAAAACAAAAAACAAAACCTCCTTTGTGCACTAGTTAACTCACGCAAGTGTTAAATTTGTGCGCGAGTTAACTTGCGCAGTATCTGGCTTAAGTCACGCAATGTTTAACACATGCGTGACTTAACTCACGCAGCGCATGTTAACTAGCGCACACTTTTACACGTGCGTTAGTTAACATGCGCAGGGGTAAAATCGTCCTGCCTGCAGGGTGGGAGTGTATTTTGCAGGGCGGAGAGCAGGATTCAGACTAAAATTATTTGGGCCTAAGGGAACACCAAACCAGGTTAACCCAATATTTTGTAACGAGCAGCGAGGCTTAAGTGCAAGAAAATTGCTCTTTAGGCTTCCATTTTTTCTTTCAGCCGCTTATAATGACCAAAATATTCTCAATACTAGTTAATTGTCGTTTAAGGCACTTTTTAAATCGGTTAAACTGATTTAAAGTGATTGAATCGATCTAAAAAGTGTTAAATGACACTTGCTGAATAGGCCTACTTTGGAAGGATAAGAGAAACTTTGGAAGCTTCAAGAGTAACTCTCCAGGTACAGGTCAATTATGGTTGAGACCGCTGGAACGGCCTATTTAACCAACTCAAATCGATACTTTAACCCACCCAACCCGAATGACCGATATTGTACTTTTTTTATGCTCGTAGACCAGTTGGATTCAAGTGGATCAACTCAATTTGTCTAACCTTATATGAAACCCATGTGGATCTTAACATTATCTGTAGGATCATGCATAACTTTCACCCAATAAGACAATAAATGTTAAAAAGAGTGTTGTTAGCAATTCTCTCTCATATTTTGCAAGTACATTCCTCTCGAAGATCACCAGTATCGGTAGATACAACTCCATGAAAACTTCGGTGAAGTTATATTTTTGTTCTACCCAAGAACAATTTCTGAACTAGGCAAAAATCAAATTACCTTTCCGTATCAGTGAACATACATATTTTAGCATTTCAAGTTAAAATGATTGTTGAAAAAAGAGCATTGTTCACAATTCTCTCTCATATTTTGCAAGTACATTCCTCTCGAAGATCACCAGTATCGGTAGATACAACTCCATGAAAACTTTGGTGAAGTTATATTTTTGTTCTACCCAAGAACAATTTCTGAACTAGGCAAAAATCAAATTACCTTTCCGTATCAGTGAACATACATATTTTAGCATTTAAAGTTAAAATGATTGTTGAAAAAAGAGCATTGTTAACAATTCTCTCTCATATTTTGCAAGTACCTTCCTCTCGAAGATCACCAGTATCGGCAGATACAACTCCATGAAAACTTCTGTGGAGTTATATTTTTGTTTTACCCAAGAACAATTCCTGAACTAGGCAAAAATCAAATTACCTCTGCTTCCGTATCAGTTAACATACATATCTTAGCATTTCAAATATTCACTAAGATATTTAATTTTTTTTTTATAACAAGCAAAAATGGAATATATTAAAAATCTAAAGAGAAATTTCAAGCACAAGGTGTGCTAGAAAAAACTCAACAGTAAACAATTACATAGTGAGACAAATAGAACAAGCTAGCCAATGCCCAAACAAACAAAAAGGCTTGACCACCACATATGAAAATTATTACGGATAGAAATATTAGTAGCCTTCATCCACCAAAAAGACTGTAATTTGATTTTCTCTACCAATTGGTGAACGATATAGTCCTTATTTTTGAAGACCCTGTTGTTTCTTTCATTATACAGAACCCACACAGAGCACAACCAGATAAGTTGCATGAAAGAGCGAATAGTACGAGAGGCACCTGCGGAATACACAAACTTATAAAAATGATCTGACAGACATAAAGGCTCGACGGTAGCTATCCCTAACCAAGACCGAATTTGCCTCCACAAGGCAGCATAAAACGGACAAGAGCGAAACAAATGTTATGCAGTCTCATAGTCACCGCAACCTACTACACAATTCTGATTATCATGAGAAATAACACCGCGCACACAAATTATCCTTCGTCGGTAGTCTATTCCGTAGAAGTCTCCACTCAAGAATAGAGACCTTCAAGGGAACCTGTTTGTGCCAAATTAAATCCGATAAAACTTCCGATGTCTGGACCGGTTGACTGGTAAGCATTTGGTAAACACCGCTAACTAAGTAACCGCTCGACGGATCAAGTCTCCACACCCACCTATCTGTAGAATTATTCTGCAAGGAAATGTAAGACAGTAAAATCCTACACTCCCCTAACAACTCCTCCTCCCAGACCCACAACCGCCTACGCCATTGCCAAGCCTCCCCTCATCGTACCAACCTAACGCACACATATCAGCCACCGAAATAGATTTATTGACAGCTAAGTCAAACAAATGCCCAAACCGAACACACAAAGGCGAACCACCCACCCACGGATCCAACCAAAAAACCGTGTCTACCCCATCACCAACCTTACGCTCAACATTGTCCCAAAACCACCCTTCACCTACTTCACCTAACCTGTCACGAATACTCGCCACCTCCTGCCATCACGAAGAAACACTACGGCCCCTAACCGCCAACCTCTTATCCTCCTCACCATAGCGCGCTACCAACACCCTATACCACATACTACCTTTATCGACTAGCAACCTCCAACACTATTTTTCTAATAGAGAAACATTAAACTCCCTCATCCTCCTCACCCCTAAACCATTATTAATTTTACTAGCACAAATATTGTTCCAACCAATCCATGAAATTTTCCTATGATCCTCACACCCATCCCAAATTTTTTTTATAAATAAAGATTCAAGGGTAGAGATTATACCTGATAGAGCTCTGAAGAAGGAAAGGGCATAGACAGGAAGAGAGGACATGACAGACTTAAGGAGAACCAGACGACCACCAAAAGATAAAAATTTACTATGCCACTCTGATAGTCTCTTTTTAACTCTATCCACCACCGGCTCCTAAATCGACAATCGCCTCAGATCACCACCAATCGAAAGACCCAAATACAAAAGGGGACCTTTCCCACTTTACAACCAAGCATAACGTTGCTTCATTCAACTAAGAATCTGAAACATTAATCCCCACCAACAAACTTTTATGGAAGTTCACTTTTAGCCTTGACATCGCCTCAAAAAGAAGAAGGACAACCTACAGAGCAGGGCCGTTCCTACGAATTCGGAGGCTCAGCTAACAACTTAATCATTTTAGACTTGAGAGAATTCCAATTTTTGGATCAAATATATCTACACTAATGTGAATGTCATTAACATTATCAACATTTTGATTATCATCTTCATTATCATTAAGATTTTCAACATCAACATTATCGATAGGAATAGGCATAACATCAAAATGTCATCAATAGGAATAGGCATAGCATCAACATTATCAACAAAAATAACATCAACAAGAATAGCATCAACATGACTATCATCAATAGGAATTTGTGTTTCTTTTACAATAAATTCCGCAATGTCGAAGTTGAACCACGTCATTAGACATACAATGTTGAGGTTGAACCATAAAATAAAATTAAAATATAATTAGTAATTAACAATATGATATATATATATATATATATATATATATTCAATTATACACTTAAATTTGAATAATTTTAACAAAAACTTCCAAATAAGTAAATATGCAGAAATCAATTATTACTAATTCTGTTAATAATCAACCAAATCTCAATCAATCTCTATTTTAGCAATTTTAACATTCAACAAAAACCATCCAATTTCATGAAAGGAAGTAAAATAAATTAATGAAAGAGAGGTTATTTACTTACCAAACAATTGTGAATCAGAGAGGTTATTTTAGCAATTTTGTAGTACTACTGAGTATTAAAAAAAAATTGAGGCCCATATTGGGGGGTGGCCCAGCTCGGTTGAGCTGTTTGCACCCCCTTAGGGTCGGGCCTGCCACAGAGCACAAACATTTGCCCAACTTTTTACTCCCACAAAAAGCGTGTCGTCTGCAAACTGAAGATGGGAAACAACTATTGAGTCGTGTGCCCCGATAAAGTACCCCGAGAAAATATTTTTTTCAACCATGGATTGCATCATAACATTCAAACCTTCTACAGCCAGTAAAAAAAAGAAACGGTGATAAAGGATCTCCTTGTCTCAAACCCCTTCTAGCGGAAATTCAGGTGTCGGACTCCCGTTGACCAACACAGACGCTGTAGCTGTACAGATACACTCCTTAATCCACTTCCTCCACAAAGTCGGAAGCCCATTTTATCCATGACTGCTTCAAGGTAACCCCAATCAACAGAGTCGTAAGCTTAAGATATTTAATTATTTATCAATACACTATGATTTATTAATTAAAGTCTATACAATCTGTCCCCACAATTTCATTTTGAGTTTAATGTATTACAACTCATTGAAGCAAGGATCTACATCATACTTCCATACTTTCCTGTTTCCCCTTCCTTTATCCACAAAATCCATTTCCACTATACATGATGTTACGTGGAAGAGGGACCAAGACGTCCAGTATATCATAATTAACAATAACAAACTTATCTACCAAAAAATAAAAAAATAACAAACTTAACAGTTAACAGTCATTACATTTACAGCTCTAGATACACTTTGAAATTTGCCTTTGGTAATGTCCAATTCGTAGCAAACTGCACATTTGGTAAGAAGCCCAACTGGGAAATCATACTGTTGAAGAACATCATTCGCTGCTGTTAAGACCGTGGTCTTCTTTGCAAAGGCTGATAGGATTAAGGAGCTGAAAAACAAGACTATGATGAAACACAGTGGAATTGGGGTGATGGATTTTGATTGAAACTAAACTGGTGGGGTTTGTGAATGTGAATCATGAATGACCACAGATTGTTTTTGTTTATTAACTTTTCGATGCAATACATTACAAGACAGGTAGAATGGTAGTATTATCCAGGCCATGGATTTCAATCAAATACGTGGAGGTTCATTCTAGTGTATCTAATAAACAAACTTAATCTGCAGATTACATCATCAAAACATGACTTAATACAATCATACAGATAGACCATTGCAGATTTTTGACTAGATGATCAATCTCAATCAATAGACGGACAATTATACTTTAAATTGGGGCTATATGCTCAAATTCATCATCACTTATACTATTGATATGTATCCTAGAAACATCAGATAAAAAGTTAGATAGAGTTTATAGCTGGTGATAAGCCATATGTTGGTCCATTGAAAATATACAAGGAACTACAACAAAGTTTAGGCCAAGTACTAGGATCAGCAGACGACGAGACCCCAAACCTAGGAACAAAGTCTCTACGTCTGCAACAAAAGTTGAACACACACTTTTACAAAGTACGAGTCAACTTCTTACTAACTAGACAAAAATTCATATAGAATTTATGCCGTTTCATGATAATAACAGGAGCATTATTAAAGTACATACTTCCTTTATGAAGCTAAAAAGACATAAAACTAAAAGAGATAAACAGAAACGACATGCCCACGGCAGGGCAAAGACAATAGAATGATGCAAGTTACACTTACACTAACCCTAGTTTGGATTCTAACGCAAATAGTACTACTGCAAATCACAACAAAAAACTACTGATTCACCTGAGGGGAAAACAAAATACACCCTCATAAAATTCACCTATTATTATCAATTAATTTCAATTCCAAAAGCATAAAACAGAGAAAGATAAATAGAGATAGATCCACAATCTTCAAAAGAAAAGTTCAATAATCCATATTCTGAAATTGAATCATACAATAAAACCTAAATGGAAGAAACTTGAACATCACCGTTTAACCTCAGAACATTATTGCAATCAAACCCACAACCACACTGAGGGCATTCAAGGAAATTGTCAACTCCAAAACCAGCAGAAGTAATCCCAACAGAAAAATCAATATCATTACCCTTACGAGAAACCTCAACAATACTCAACCACAAAAGCAAAATCTTGACGGAAACACCCTTGAGTTTATAAAGCCTATTCTGCGAAATCACACCACTGATAGTAGATTTGTAGCTAAGTGTATAACTTTCAATAACAAAGCTACAAGTTTTCTCAAAATACACAGAAAATTGACCTGTTTCTCTGTTAAGGGAATACCCAATTGCTCCTTTTGGAAGAAGACCCATGGGAAAACCGTATTCCATTAGAAGATCGTATGCTGATAGATTTTTTGGTTCGATTAAGGTACATGATGATGATATTGTCAAAGAGATTAACAAAATCAACACCAATTTAATCGAATACATAGTTGCAACTTTTGATTTGGTTGTGAAAAGAGGATGTTTAGAAGAATAGGATTTTTGGTTTGTTGTTGTTTGAAGTTTGACGATGCGGTGGATATCGAGGTTAGATGAGTAGATTCTTATTTATTGTATGCTTTGTTTTGGTAGGTTTGGAAATTATTAAATTCTTAAGCAAGAAAATCTTTTATAAGTTAAAATATCTATTTTACATAATTGTCAAAAATCTATTTTAAATTATTTTTTGTGATATTTAGAATTACAAAAATAATAATTGTGATATTTAACCAGCCTGTCCATGATTTTTTTTTTTGACAAAGCTTTGTTTTTTGTCTTTTTATGAGAACTAGTCAAAAGGGCATATATTATATTGTATATTATTTAATTGTGATAGTTTTTTGTTTTATTTTGTAACTTCTATGTTATTTAAATTTTTATTAAAAAACTTAATAAAGTTCAACTTTCAATATATGTATGTTTAATGTTTTAAAATTTAAATTTGAATTGATTGTGTTTTTTTTACCGACTAAATCTATGTTATTAAGGATAAATTTGTAAAGAAAAATGTCTGACAATATTGGTAGCTAGTTTTAAAGTTTTATTTAATCATGGTAAAGATTTAAAAAAATAAGAAATTGTTCTTAAATGAAAATTTATAAAGAAAACAAAAATCTGATTTAATTAATAGTTTCTTTATAAAAAAGAAATCATAGATGGTTATTGCTACTTACTTTTAGGAGTCTATCTTATCTTAGACTCCTTTAGTATTTTGGTGTGATTTTTTTTTTTGATAAATATCATACGTTAGTGTACAATATCAATGGAATAATTTTTTTTTTAAACTCGGTATCTGATCCAAGAATCGACTAATCTGCAGGGATCAATCACCGTCCATTTGCGGTATCCCGTTTAAAGCCAGAGTATAGCTCCATATGGACTTAGCCCACACAAATTGACATTAGAGGAAATCGAACCATTGACATTAGAGGAAATCGAACTAAGACCTTGAGAGGAGTACACTTCAAGATCCCAAACCAACCATTAGACCAATCCCAAATAGGTTAATATCAATGAAATATTAATATTATGTTTCTTATCACACCCTTTAATAATATCCACTTTCCCTTTTTTCAATTATTTTAATTTCTTTTCTTCATTTCTTTTTTGAGTAAATAAGTTATCTTCTTCATGTCCTTAACAAATGATAATTTTATAAAATCAATCATATTTTATGTTTTTCATATATAATTAACTAATTTTTTTAAACACATGGAAGTTACGAAACTATTTCTAGCGGTAGTTAACTATTGCTGGCAAACCGGCAACAATTAACTATCCCTAAGGCCAACGGTAGTTAACTACCGCTGTGTATGTTTATACATCCTTGTCAGAAGCAACCTTCCAGCCACTCTCTCATCACACTCTCAAAATTTCTACTCAAATCACTCAAATATCTCAAAATCATCCAAATTTTTTGCTCCAAAATCACAAGTAATCACTTAGGCTATTATCATACATTTGAGTTGGTATTTATGTTTATAATTTTAGTTAAAGTCTTAATTTTAAATTTTGATTTTTTGTTTTGTTAATAGAGGTATGTTGTAGATCTAAAATGTTATTAACAAGTATTATGAATACTTGTTATAATGAAGTTATGTTGCTTAAATGTTTGCATGTTTATGTTATATTTTTTATTTTTTTAGGGTGTTTTATAGTTTATGTATAATTTGCACTCCAAATGTTTGATGAAATGTTTGAATGTGTTTTTTTATCGATTGTTTAATTTCGTATGGTGTAGATATGCAACAATGGCCAATTTGTTCAGTGTTTGCATACACTTCAACGGTGGAAATCATCAGTTGTTTAAGTTTCAGTGCATTAATATCACATTAAAAGGTCTGAAGGATCAACTGAATGAAATCAACCAAGAACTCAATCCCGGAGACACAAGGAGGGTGGAACATGATGACACCTCGTCATTACGTAATTTTCTATGTATTTTGATCATAATTTAGAGTTCACAAAGTAACTTAAGCAGCAAGAAAAGCAGAAAAACTGAAGAAATTACAGAGGACCAAAACGTGTCACGATTTGTACAAAATGTGTCACGATTTGTACAAAACGTGACACGATTTGAGAAGACCAAAACATGCTCTCTGCCAAGGCAAAAACGTGCCACGTTGACCAAAACATGACACGATTTGAAGAAACCCTAATTTAGAAGTTTGTTATACAAGGAAAATCGTGACACGATTCTACAAAAACGTGACACGATTTTAGGCGAATTTCTGTGCCTATTTAAGCTGAAGGCTATTCTGAAAACAAGAGTTACGATTTGAGAAGAGCAAGTTGCGATTTTGAGACCTAAAGACGGCTGCAGGGGCGATTTCTTCACCTTGTAACCAGTTCATGTATGTATTGTTACCTCTAATGATTATGTTATTTATAAAGTCGATTACGAGTAGCTAAATTCATTAGAGGTTAGGTCTGAGATGATTCTTTGTAACCCTAATTGATATATGTTGTTGTGAAACTCTATTTATTGTGAATGACAATCTAGTTTTTATTCAATTCAATTGTTCTTAATGATTTATATATTCTGATCATATATATATATATATATATATGATTTGGTGAGAACGAATGACTACTGACCATAGCTTTCGACTTTGACCTAATTGAATTGTTCTAATAATTATAATTAGTCTAGGAATGGATAATTCTTTATTAGTGATATTAGGTTAACGTGCTTCAAACCTTCGAAGATTATTAGATCACCTAAGGGATTAGGGGCTGTATTCTAGAAGAGGGTCCTAACTCAAGGGATTGATTAGGACTATTTTGTTAACTATCGTGAAACTAGAAAATCATTCATAAGAATAGGTACAGTGAACCAATTAGGGGAACTCAGATGATTCGAAAGACCTAAACTCATCTCTCTCTTTTCTTTAACAATCAATTTACTTTCTGTTACTAAGTTTTATGCTATTAAACCAATCTACTGCCTAGTGGCAAAACAAAACAACTTTTATTACATCCTAATTTAATAACGTACTTGACTTTTTGAAATTAAAACCAGTCCTTGTGGGAACGATATTTTTACTACTTCGATAGTATTTGGTACACTTGCCAAAATTCTATCAGAACACATTGGTATGAACGTCCAATGTTGGACGAGGGGATGATAATATGGTTCAGTCGGCTAGAATTAACGAACGACGACGACATGAGGAGCATGTTCTCGATTTTTTGTCAGCACAACATGTTCGCGTTGATCGATATGTTTGTTACATTGCTGAGATAGCCTGGAGATATTCTCAACAATTTGATTATGCCAGGACCAGAAGATTATGTTCAGGAAGCATCATTATTATATAGTGTCTTTATTTTGTTGGAATTTAAGTTTAATTCTTGTTAATTTGCTGAATATGTCGGTGTTGTAGTGTCTTATACTGAATGTAAATGTTTGCAAGTCTCTTTGAAAAATCAAAAGAATGAATAAAACATATGTTGTATTCTACCTAATGGTTGTACAATTTTTTTATCAGATTCATTCGTATAAGATGAGTGGTGCATAAGGGAATGCACCTCTAAGAGGTTGTTTTGTGCTTGATCTTGCTCCTCTGTCAATTGAAACTTGTTAGTTGGCATGACAATAAGATTAAGTTCAAAACAACATCTTGGAATGCATTCCTATTTGTCACTACTCATCTTATATGAGGAAGTTTGATCGAAAAATTTGTACAACTCATTAGGTAGAATGCAACATGTGTTATATCCATTCTTTCGAGTTTTCAAAGTGCACTGTAAATATTTACACTAAGTATAAGACACTTCAATGCCGACATTTTTCCCAAACTTTCAACAATTTAATTTAAATCCAACACCATGATAATACCACACATATTTTAGGAGAATGTAATGTAATGTAGATTAGACGAAAACTAAATAAAATTGTGTATTTTTGAATTGATTTTCGTGTACTTGTACAACTTTATTCAAAAATGCCAAAAAAATGTATTAATAAAATTTTTCTTGTTTGAAATGTATTGATAATTATTGAATGTGGTAAAATGTTGTTAAAATTAAACAATTTTTTTTAATAAAATGAAAAAAAGAATAATGGAACGCATCTGTAGTTAACCACCGCTATGCTTTGAGATGGTCACATGCAGTGGCTAAACTATGACTTTGAACCTGTTTTTACATACCAATTTCAACATACATTCTTTCAATCAATTTCATCCAGCTTCACATTCATTGATTCAAATACATATTTAAAACTTAAAAAGAATGTTAACATGATAAATTTAATAAGCAAGAAATTATACAAATACGAAAATGTCATAGAATTAAAATATGTTCGAATATGTCATAATAATACATCACGGTAGTCATAATGTTAATAAAAAGTCTAATAAAAATCAACCTTGCTGCCTACTATGCATGTGCCCCTGCTCTGCCTAGCAATCTGATACATAAGGGTGGGGCGAGCAGTACTGCTAATCTAGAGGATGACCTGCACTAACTCCTCTTTAGTCATCTGGGCGCTCATGGCCACCGCTCCATTCGACATCTGAACGACATCCCTGATGATTGACAATGTGTCCGACATCTTTTTGACATGCTCATCCTCTATAAGCTGCTCCCGGTTCACCGGCTTGGGAGGAGATCCGTCCTCAGGTCCCTACGTCTCCGACTCTTTGGAACATACGGGGTTTTCACCTGCTTCTCCTTCCGATGACTAGCTGTACCAGACATTTTACCTCTACACATCCTAGTATCCTACCCTCTATAATAATACGACACTGCTTCTCGTCCTCCTCCCAGACATATCTGTGCAAAAACAAAATAATTTTTTTAACATATTTGTATTTAGGCATAATCAAACATATAACATTATGTACTTAGGCATTTATCAAACTTGCCTAAAAAAGTTAAAAAATTCAAACTTAGAATCATTATAACATATATACATTATAAAATTTAACATATTTGCAAAAAAAATACGCAAAAAAAGCAAGAATTTTTCACCTAGGCATTTAATCAAACACCTTAAGTGCATTCAAAATTACTAGCACAATTAGTGTTATTTGAACATCTAAACAACTACATTGTATTTATACTTACTCTAAACAACAATTCCAGCATCAACAATACATTATAACATCTAAATCAAGCTTAATTTGCATTTTTCTAACCTAACCTAAAACTAACATATTGCTAAAAATTAAGGAAAATAAAGCTCCAAACAACCTACATTGCATGTAAATAGGAAAAAAATGACTTACTTGTGATTTACTTGAAGAAATTGGCTCAAATTCGTGCAATTTTAGTTTGGAGCAATTTTAAAGAGAGAGTTGAGTTGTGTTGTGTTTCTGTAAAATGAGTTTTTTGATGTTTCTGTTCTTTTTTAATTCCAGATCGCACCACTGAGGCTAGCAGTAGTTAACTACCGCCGGTATTGTTTAACGGTACATCAGAAGTAATTCATGAATTTTCATGTGTTATTTGAAACTTTTTGTTGTCAAAAAAGCAATTTTCTTCACCAATAATCCAAATATTTAGTTTTATCGGTCCAAGGCAGCATCTTAATTCAAAAACTAAAAAATTAATATACTTATCAAAAAGAAAATAAAACTTAAGAATTAATATTTTAACCATGCGAGGAACTCGCGTACCACGTGAGATATAAAATATGAGGGTGGAAATGAATTTGTATCTACTTGCATTGTAGGGCAGTCTTTTTTTGTGAAGATGGTTTACTTTTAGATTTGAATGGAAGCCTTAAAATTTAGATTAGTGCTCTTCCCTTACAAAATACTTCCATCCTGCAGCCAAACCAATTTTATCCCTGCGCATGTTAACTAAAACACGTGTAAAACTGTGCGTTAGTTAACTCACGCTGCGATCTATCTTATATAAGGCAGAACACCTCATTTCCTCATTTCTCATCTAAAATCTCAAAAATTCTCCAAAATCTCTCTAAAATCACCAAATTCAAAAATTCCTTCAAGTTCAAATCAAACAACACTCCAATAACAAGTAAGTTTTCATAATCAAACACCATTAAACTTTTATGTTTATATGTTAGATTTTTTTCTCTTAAATTAATTTTTTTTAGATTTATGGTTTGTTTAAATTTTGGTTTTTTTGGCAAGAAATCTTTACATGAAAATGACTTGTGTTTAAATGTTTAGTTTTTTGCATGTTTATGTTGTAGGTTTTGAGTTTTAGAGATTTTTTTTTGGATTTAGGGTTTGTTTTAGAGAATTTTCATTGATTATTTTTAATTTCTAATTATGTAGATTTGAAACAATACCCGGGTGGAGCGATGTTCGTGCACAATTCAACGGCGGAGAACCTCAGAGGTTGAAGGTTCGGTGTCTTGGTATAACGCTAAGAGGTCTCAAGGATCAGCTGGATGAATTCAACAAAGGAGTCAACCCCCGAGACACAAGGAAGGTGGAATACGTTCGGTATAAATGTCCAACGCTCGATGATGGAATAGTATCATTCACTTGGGTGCAATTGACGAACGACGAAAACGTGACGACCATGTTTTGGGAGCACATCATGTTTCAGTGGATCGATATGCGAGCAACGTTGGTGAGATCAACCGAAGATATCATCAAAAGTCTGATTCCGCCAAAAGATCGTGATTAGGTGGCGGTCGTGATTAGGTAGGGAATGCACCTTCCAACTGCAATAATCATCTTACCCTGAAATGGAAATTCAAACTTGCTAAATGCCAGGACTCTGGCATTCGTCGGGCATTCCCATTGTTCCTTTCAAAAGATTAAATTCTTCTTAGTTTGAAGGTGCAACCCGAATGTATTATATAAGTCTGATTCCGCCAGAATATCGTTATTAGGTAGGGAATTGCACCTTCCAACTACAACAATTGTGTTACTCTGGATGGGGCAATTCAAACTTGTTAAACGATAGGACTCCAACATTCGTCCGGAAGTACTTTTGTTCCATTCGAAATGTTAAATTCTTATTGGCTTCGTTTAAATGATGATATTGAAGTGTCAAGGTATGGACCTCATTCCATTGGCACTTGGATACTATCATTTAAAACCAAGACCAATGAGAATTTAACATTTTGACTGAAACAAAAACACTTCTGAACAGATGGTGGAGTCCTGCTGCTTAGCAACTTTGAATTTGCACCATTCAGAGGTAACTCAATTGTTGTAGTTGAAAGGTGCAATTCCGAATGTAATGTCATGTAACGATAGGCCATATTTAGGAACTTTATGTAATATAATTTAAATGTAACTTTTATTCGAATTTATTCAATACGCAACTTTATTCGATTCCACGCTGAGTTTAATTAGACTTTTTATTCGAATTTATTCAATACACAACTTTATTCGATTCCACGCTGAGTTTAATTAGACTTTTTATTCGAATTTATTCAATACGCGAGGTTATTCGAATTTATTCACACCATTATTTGTTCACTTTATTCTAATTTATTTGTTCACTTTATTCATTAAATAAATACAAATATAAATAAAAAGAAATGAACTAAATTAATATTTATTCAGATTTATTCATTAAATACAAAATTAGAAAATAAAAGCAAATATAAATAAAAAGAAATGAACAAAATAAATACATATAACAACTTCTTATTTTATTAATAGAATTGGTACAATAATTGATACATTTATTTGAATTCACTAAATAATCTATTTATTTTCTTTACCTTCTTGGGGTAATTTTTTTTTACCCACTTGGGGTAAATAATGATCAATCTTGGGGGAAGATAGTGAGCAGCCTTCTTGGGGAAATACATCATCAACCCTTGGGATAAATCTAAATCTGGTTCTTTTTATACCCCAAAAAGATTCTTTTTACCCACGGTAAAAAGATTTTGGGGTAAAAAGAAGCAAATTTAATTTTATCTCAAGGGTCGATCACTTCTCCAAGTCGGCTACTCACCATTTTCCTCAAAATTGATCATCATTTACCCCAAGTGACTGAAGACTATTGAAAAAAAGAAGAAAAAGAAATAGAGGGAGAGAGTGAGGAGGGAGAGAAAGTGAGATGGTGTGAAGAAATATGAAAGTATGGAGGGGTATTTATAGGTGGGAATGTTAGTATATGTTGTAAATACCATCAATGTGGTCAAAAAACGTGTAAAACTTGGTAAAAAACGTGTGGATTGAATGTTGGAAAACTGACCAAAGACCAAAAAACGTTTGTTCTTTAGTTCTGACAATCGGCCAACGTGCGTGAGTTAACTCGCGCACGTGCCAGTGGTGTGTGACTTAAGTCACACAGGGTTTATAGCATGCGTGAGTTAACATACGCTGCGTGACTTAAGTCACCCATGAGCATTTTCGTCAGTTTAGTTGAGTGCGAGCGTTTTGTGCTGAGCGAAGAGCAGTATTCTAAAATTGATGCACCCAACTTTTAAAACATTTCAGTTTGGTTTGAGATGAATCATTATCGGTTTTGTCCAATTTTACTTGTACTAGCAGTTCACATCCAAACCTATCCGAACAAAAATGATTCAAATAAAACTTTAAAAACTTTTATGTTTTATAAAAAGTGAATTTCTATTCGGCCCTCCAACTAGTCGCTCCACCTTTTGGATCCTAAGACACACAAAAACAAAGGGTGAAAGAAGGAAGCATAGGGTTAACTTCATTGGATAATAGAGGAAAAAAAAGGTGTGAATAATAGTTCCCATTATAAGACTAAACATCTTGAAGGATACTTGACTTTGTTACAAATATAAATAATAATGGATTGCTTGTTTATTAACATGCATGTTCATGTTTTGCACACTCATAATTTATGTTATTTCATACCGTTTTCATTAAACTATTTTCTTATAATTTGATTAAAAACATGTTTAAATCAATCAGATTTTCCATTTTATGAAAATATGTGTATCAACCAAAAATTCATTTTTTCTGTCTCTTTGCTGAGACAGTTCGGATTATATAATTTAAACAGTTTATTAACTGTTAGGATTATATAATCTGAAATATGTATATTTCTACACTATAAGTTGTCTCTAACGTAGTCTTCTAGGGTGTTTGACACATTTCAAATTATATAAATCAAATTATTTTAATAGGTTTGAGATTATTTATTCAGAATAGTATGTTATATTGAGACATGTAAAAACATCAACAAAGTGATTTTGTATTCCTTCGGTTTTTCTCCGGTTTAGATTATATAATAAGAAACAATGTTCGGATTATATAATCCGAACAAATGGTAATCGCGCATTTTTCAGACATCGCGTATTTTACAGAGTCAATCTAAAAAATTAACCCTAATTTAAATCGTCTTGGAAAAGCTAATGTGGTACCAAATCCTACGGATTCAGACTACCCCTAACCGCTCACTCTTCCTTTCGGACCCAAAAATTCGGTAAAAATATGCGGTTTTGAAGTTTTTTACGCATTGAGAACCTAAATTCTGAAATACAATAGAGTGACATTATAAGTGTGTGTGGGGTGGATGATTAAGAGATATACCTTTGTGTAAACTTTCTAAGCTAAAATTAGCAAAATTTTTCCAATTGACATCTCACCCTTGTAGTATTTTTATAATTTCATTGGTGACCAAACCTTCAATTAGAACACTTGATTCTTCAAATTCGATTAGACATATTAAACATACTGGGAGCAATTTTCACCGGTGAATAATTTATTTCTTGATGCTCCCAAACATACCTACAATAAAATCAAGTATCCTTGTACATTTACTCTTCTTTTCTTTGAGAGGTTTGGACAATAATTTCTCATGCGGTAATTGATCCTCATATTACTCTTGACAAGGTGAAGCAGACTTCCTTTTTATGGTTATCTTCGAATGTTATTCCTTTAGCTTTTGGTCTTCATGACTGGTGGCGACATCCTTTATTTTGTATGAGTGTCATGTAACTGTATACTGTTCTGGTTTTGTTTTCGGTGGTGACACTTTTAATAGGTGTCTGAGTGTTGTAACAGACTTTTGGGTAATTCACCATTTTAGCACACCTTGTGCGGGGTAAATTTATCCTCCTTTGAGCAATATATTCCATTTTGATTTTTTCAAAAAAAATTCCCATGTGTTACTGACTTCCAACAATCATAGCATGTAATTGAATTTCTCATGTTCCTTCATTTCTGGCTTAATTTTCTGAACTGTACTAGTTTTTTTAATCACTTTGTTGAGTGCCCTTGAGCTTTAAGTGTTTGTTTTTATCTTCAATGAAACCATTTCCCCATCGGTTGAAACATCGTCTTCAATGATGCTAATTCCCAATTGTACTTCCAGTTGGGTCTTGGATCTTGGGGGCCGATGATTCCTTATAGGTCATTATTTTTTAGAGTATTTTTCATTAAGTGTTTAGTCTGTTTTATTAGTTTAGTATTTAATTTAGAATCATTTTTGAACAAATTGTCGTTTTTTATTTATTGAGTCAAATATATAGTGTATCATTTACCATTATTATTACTATTACTATTGGTTGATATCCAAATGAATTTATGAGTTAACTTGATTGGATGGATAATAGAGAGAAAAAAAAAGGTGTGGATCTTATAAGTTAAAGTCTGACCCGAAGTGAGAAAGAAGGAAGCATAGGGTTTTCAATTTCCATGCTAATATAGAGAATTCAGATAAACTAAATTCAAACTTTAACACAGACAATAAAATAAATTCATTGTTGTAGTCAATCATATCCTTTTTTGTTGGTAAAAGTCAATCATATCCTTTGGGGAGATATGTATAATCATCAATTATTTTATAGTAATATTTACAATAAAGTCTCATATTCCCATGTGAAAATATACACAAAAATTATATAGAGAGAAAACACGTTTATGTAAAAAGAAGAAAATATAGAAAATTCAACAACTTCATAGTTCATACTCTAGGTGTTTAAATTTGACTATATCAATCCACTAGAGTATGGAACACCAGTTTGAGGAATCCAATCATCACCACTCAAGAAATTGGACACCGTGAAATTGGCTGCATCGGTAGCACCAATAACATGATAACCAGACCATGTCACTCGATTCACAGTGCTTGAACCCGTTCCTCTGTTGCCGTATTCTGCATAGTACAAAGTATTCAACGCAAAATCACCATTCCATTCATGCCAACCAGCAGGGTTTATGAAACTGTCCATGAAAGATTGCATAAAAACTGTCCTTGAATATTCTTTCCACGGTCTTCCTAGGTATGTTTGAACGGTTCCAACTTTCGGAGCCAAATCATCTGCTGCTTTAATAGTTGCATTTTGTATAGAAGTTCCGGTGTTTTGATTTGGGTCAGTTCGACCTTGAGCTGTGATGGAATTGAATTGTCCACTTAGTGGAAGGCGAGGATAAATGTTACAATTTTGCAAAACAACTGCACCATTTCCAAATATGAAGTCAACTGTTCCGTATATATCGCATTCTCGATAAAACTGCCTTAGAGAATGTGTATACAATGTGTCTTGATACCCTTCAAAACTACAACTATAGAAGGTGGACATATCTGCTCCACTTCTCATTGCAACTGCTTGGTGTTTGCTTGGTCCAGCGGTGTTGCGAAATGTTATGTTAACTGCTACAAACCCTTGACCAACTACAGCTGAAAATTCACAAGAAACGTCAAATTTATGAAATTTTTAATTTATAGATTATCTTCATGCTTGCCATAAATCACAATATAAAAAACATTAACAGTATTTGTGCGAGTAATTGTAAACTTCAAAAAAATTGCGTTTTAGCAATCATTATAAAAGTCGGAAATTTTCAATCACATTAGCGACAAAATTTTCAAATCATTCATCAAATATACATTTAAAAATCGTTATATATAGCTAAACGTTATCTTGACTAAATACCATTTTTTGTTAATAGTATATTTAATATGTCCAAGTATTAAATTTGCTTACCAAATGTGGCTGAATTGAATGTTGTGAAACCATCAACAACATTGTGGTCTCCGGTGATAATTGTTTGATTGATTCCCTCTCCAACCATCATTAAGTACCTTTTGTTTTTGGGTATAGATACATACTCTTGATACACACCTTTGGTGATAAATATGAAGAAGTATCCATCACTAGCAACTGTGTTATTTGGTGCAGCAGCTACTGCGTCATTGATAGTGGTAAAGTTTCCACTTCCATCTTGACTAACAACGACAACATCATTCACCACAACATTATCTTCATTAGTATTAGTTTGAAGTAGTTTTCTCCCATGGCGTCTAGCAGAATCATAAATAGCATGCGCTTTATTTGACATCTTCAATGGCAAACGACCATTCTTAAAATTCAAATGCCTTCCATTTTGCGGCCATGATGTTCTTATTTTATTTTTAGGAACCCAACCTTTCTTGAACAAGGCTAGGGTGACACTATGAAGCTTCATGTCATCAGATAGCGATGAAGTTATGTCGTTCTTCACTCTCTGATCAGAAGCTATAGTGTTTAGACCTTCCAAACATGTTTGTTGGTTAGTCAAAACGGCACTAAGAAAAGTTTCAAAGTCTTCTGCTAGAGAAGTTTGAAGAACATTACTAGATTGATTTGTTGTTGCATAGGTTTTTGATAAGTATTCAAAACTCAATTCAGCAAGGAATCGACAATCTTCAAGAGCACGAATTGTGGATTGAGACAAAGACGAACCACCTTGAAGGTGTGAGTCTATTGAATTCATGAACTTACGCGATTGCGATAAGGATTTTCGAATTGAAATTCGACCGTAGTCATAAATGTTTCCATTTTGATTGGCAAGTACGTTTTTACAATAAGTAGGGTTTACGGTAGAGCTGCAAATGGTTTCTGGTGGAAAACCATTTGCTACTTGGAATGAAACAAAGAACAAAATCGAAAGTAGATAGGCAATGAATCTTTGCTTGAAAGCCATTGTTTTTTGGATGAAGGAATTAAAGGGTTTTTGTTATTGATAGAAAGGATATGAGCTTAAGTGCATGGTCTGCATGGTTTATATAGATCTAGGATGAAGATATTTTTTTGTCGTATTATAATCATTAGTGGGAATATAATGTTGGAAAGTCAACTAGTTTGTTAGAATGAATTTGAATTGTTTCCTTGTATTTCTGATGTTGATATTGTGGCTACCGTACGTGCATGCATTCACCAAGTACCAACCAACATGATATTGTGAAATATTTAATTCTATAATTAGGAATTAAGAGTGAACATAAACATTCCACAAGAAAAGAAAGGATGAAGGCATACAAATATACCTTGGGATTATATATATTTGTGTTGGTATATGATGTTAGTTTGGTTTACGATTTATCAGAAGTATTATAACCATATGGAATATACAAAATATAGTTTAGTTGTTAACGGTGGGGTTGGTTCCCAGCAATCACAAGACACGAAAATACAAATCGATATATTTTTTATGAGAAGTTATGAACGTGGATGCTATATTGTTTCTTGAGGTTTATGATTTTAATTTTAAATAAACAAATGTTTAGGTGCATTACTGAATTGGTTAGTGAGCTCACCAGAATTAGGACAACTTCAACAACAATATTTCAACACCAAGATTTTCTTTAAAAAAAAAAAAAAAACCGCAAAATATTAGTCATAGGCCGTCCATATTTCTGTATGAATCATTAGATATTACTAATACAGTTAAATAAGTTTTTCGTTCTAAAAAATACAGTGAATTTTGATTTTAGCCATAAAATTTAAACAAAATGTTTTGATCAATACATAAAATTTGTTTTGTTTCTAGTTCGTAACGGTCAATTTATGTTTATATTAATGTTAAAATTATCACTCTTTAATGTTTAAGATATGTTCATCTATTATGTTCAACTCTTGTAAGTATTCATATTATTATGATCAAGAAATATCAAAAACTTATCATACTTATATTCGTTAGAGACGAAAAACAAAATGATTATTTTCTTTGGTTACGAAGAAAATATTTCGCTTTTTTTGAGACTAAAATCAAAATTCGCTATATTTTAAAAACTCATTTGCTTTTTTGAGGGACTTAAATTATGGAGGTGTTTCTTTTTTGCGCATCTTGTGCAATTGGAAACACTTTTGAATATTTATCATTTTGATTTGTTAAAAAATAAAATAAAATAAGCTATATTTTAAAAACTTATTAAACCCTAACCCTTGATATGAACACCCCGGTACTAATTAGTATACACCATTTTCTATTTCTTTTAAAAAATGTCTTATAAATTAGGTACATAAGGAATATAATTTAGGAAGAAAATTATTCGATACTTTGAAGTTTTGTTGGACACCAACACTATACTGTAGATAAAGCTGATTCAAAATTTAAATATATTTAAAATAATTAAATATAAAATAAAACATAATATTAAATGATTGAAAGATAGATATGTACCAATAAAAATTCACCGTTTTGAATATTCTCATGATCTCATCAAGAATTTTCACTAATATCCAATTTTAAGAAACTCAACTTGGATGATTGAAATGTTGAACCAGTGATTGCGATTGACTCTATTTAATTTAACAACATCTATGCTATATATAAAAAAAATGACCTCTATCAGCACTTTTAACTTGGATTTTTTTTCTCCAAAAATACGTTTAATTGTCAATATAAATAACATGTAACAAATAGATAAGAATGAATTTAAATATTAAAACAAATGTAACAAACACGATATGAATATATATGTTTTCGTTTTTTTTTCCTTTATCATTTAAAAAATGTAACAAACTAGATGAGTATATTTATACTTACTTTTTCATCATTCCAATTATACCCTTAAATAACTTTTTCAATAATAAAAATGTCGTTGGTGTCATTAAAAAATAATTTAAATTATATTTTCTTTGTTATATTGTATTATTGTCGGTGTCGTTGAAATAGATAATCATGGTTTGTTTGACTTTTTATAACTTGAAAGCAACAAATATTTATATTTTGTGACAATCGGGCTAGGCAGGTGTTGTGGGATTCCTTGTCTTTGCGCCTTGCTCCTTTGAGAGGAGCTCATGTTTGTGTCTGTGGGCATTTTAATGTTGTTCGTAGTAGGGATGAAAGAAGAACCGTGTTGGATTCTCGAGGGTTCCCAAACGTTGAAACTTTTAATCATTTTATTGAGAATAATTTTTTGTGTGATCTCCCGTTATGCGGTAGAAATTATACTTGGTTCAAAGGTGATGGTAGGTTCATGAGTCGACTTAATAGATTTCTTCTTTCCGAGGAGTGGTGTTTGAAGTGGCCGATCTGTCTTCAGGTTGCTCAGTTGAGAGGGTTATCCGATCATTGCGCCTTATTTTTGTCTGTGGATGAAGAAAATTGGGGTTCCAAACCGTCTAGATTTTTGAAATGTTGGTCTGATACAAGTGGTTATGCGGAGTTTGTCAAAGATAAGTGGATGTCCTTTCAGATCGATGGTTGGGATGATTATGTGCTAGAAGAAAAATTTAAAGTGATGAAAGCTGCTCTTAAGGAGTGGCATGTTGCTCATTCTCAAAATCTTTCGGGGAAGATTGCTTCTCTGAAAGATCACTTGGCGGTGTTAGATGGTAAAGGGGAAATTGGGGCGTTGACGGATGCTGAATGTGATGAAATGCATGGTGTGACAGCAGCCATTCACTCGTTATCCAGGTTGCATACTAGTATTTCGTGGCAGCAATCTAGAAATCAGTGGCTTTCTGAAGGTAATGCGAATTCGAAGTTTTTTCATTCTGTTATGTCCTCTCGTTGGCGTCGTAATGCGTTGAGCTCGGTTTTAGTGGAGGGTGTCGAGATTGAGGGCGTGCAACCAGTTAGACATGCAGTCTTTTCTCATTTTGCGAGTCACTTCCAGACGCAAAATGTTGATCGTCCGAGTGTGGAAAATCTTACGTTTTGACCTTTGTCTGTGGTGGAAGGAGGAGGTCTCATTACGCCCTTTTCGGTTGAGGAAGTGAAGGCGGCTGTCTGGGATTGTGATAGCTTTAAAAGTCCAGGCCCAGATGGAGTTAATTTTGGTTTCATTAAGGAGTTCTGGTTGATTCTAAAAGATGATATCATGCGGTTTGTTTCTGAGTTCCACCGTAATGGAAAATTGACTAAAGGTATTAATTCTACGTTCATTTCTCTTATTCCAAAAGTTGATTGTCCGCGCCGTCTAAATGAGTTCCGACCCATCTCTTTGGTGGGGAGTTTGTATAAAATTTTGGCAAAAGTGTTGGCAAATCGCTTGAAAGTGGTGATTGGCAGTGTCGTTTCTAAATCTCAAACAACTTTTGTGCAAAATAGACAGATTCTTGATGGTATTTTGATAGCTAATGGGGTGGTGGATGAGGCTTGCCGTTGTAAGAAGGATCTTCTGTTGTTTAAGGTCGATTTTGAGAAGGCGTATGATTCTGTTGACTGGGGTTATTTGGATGCAGTTATGGAACATATGTCTTTTCCGTCGTTATGGAGAAAATATATTAGAGAGTGTGTTAGTACAGCCACCACATCTGTGCTAGTGAATGACAGTCCTACAAATGAGTTTCAGTTGTCGAGGGGTCTTCGACAAAGGGATCCTCTATCTCCTTTCTTGTTTCAGTTGTCGAGGGGTCTTCGACAAAGGGATTCTCATATGTTTCAAGGTTATAGTGTGGGGGCGGCCAACCTTGTGGTTTTGTCCCATCTTTAATTCGCGGATGATGCATTGTTACTTGGTGTCAAAAGTTGGGCGAATGTTCGAACTCTCCATGCTACTCTTCTTATTTTTGAAGCTATGTCGGGGTTGAAAGTGAATTTTAATAAAAGTATGTTGGTGGGGATTAATATTTCAGATTCTTGGCTTTGTGAGGCAGCTTCGGTGTTACGGTGTAAAGTGGGTAAGGTTCCTTTTGTGTACTTGGGCTTGCCTATTGGGGGTAATCCGCGTCGTCTTAGTTTTTGGGATCCTATTGTGAAGCGTATTAAAGCTAGACTTACGAGTTGGAATAGCTGGTTTCTTTCTTTTGGCGGACGCTTGGTACTTTTAAAATATGTCTTGACTTCTCTGCCTGTCTATGCTCTTTCTTTTTTCAAAGCTCCATCAGGTATAATCTCTTCCCTTGAATCTTTGTTTACTAATTTTTTTTTTTGGGGGGGTGGGGGTAGTGAGGATCATAGAAAAATTACTTGGATAGGTTGGAAAACTGTTTGTTCGAAAAAGGAGTACAGAGGTTTGGGGGTGAGGCAGTTGAAAGAGTTTAATAGTGCTTTGTTAGGAAAATGGTGTTGGCGGATGTTGGTGGTATATGGTTTTAGTTGCCAGGTATGGCGAATTAGGTGGCAGGTTGGAGGCTGGAGTGTTTCTTGTTGGTGGAGGGAGGTGAGTCGATGTAGGGACATGGGCGGTGTTGGGGAGAGTGGCTGGTTCGATAGCCACGTGATGCAGAGGGTTGGAGATGGGACTGATACGTCATTTTGGTATGATAGATGGTTAGGGGACATTCCTTTATGTGATCGTTTTCGTCGACTGTTTGACTTAACAGAGAATAAGTTCTTGACTGTGGCAAACTTGTTCTCTGTTGATGTGGAGCAGTGGGGAGAGGTGTGGAGGTGGAGGTGGAGGCGTAGGTTGTGGCAGTGGGAGAAGGAGATATTAGCGGAGTGTAGGGCTTTACTTCTTGATGTTTTCTTGTTTCCTAATGTTTCAGATAGATGAGTTTGGCTTCCTGCGCCATCAGATGGATACACAGTTCGTGGTGCATATAATTTGTTAACCTCTTTGGATCATACTGGTGAGGCTTCTGCTTCGGAGCTGGTGTGGCATAAACAGGTTCCCTTAAAGGTTTCAGTTTTTGCGTGGAGACTCCTCCGTGACCGTCTTCCAACAAAGTCTAATTTGATTGCTCGGCGGGTTCTGTCGATTGACATGTCCTTATGTGTCGCTGGTTGCGGTCATCCTGAAACGGCACAACATCTATTTTTATTGTGCAACACTTTTGGTTCCCTTTGACATTTGGTGCATGATTGGATTGGTTGTTATGGGATGGATGCTGATAATATTTCCGACCATTTTCTTCAGTTTACTTATTTGAGAGGTGGTGCTAAATCTATATGTTCTTTTATGCAACTTATATGGCTTCTTTGTGTCTGGGTTGTGTGGAACGAGCGAAATAATCGTCTGTTTAATAATGTAGTTACTCCCATTCCCCGTTTACTAGATAAGGTTAAGATTCTCTCTTTAGGGTGGTTGAAAGCTAAAAAAGCTACCTTTGTGTTTGGTACTCAGCAGTGGTGGTCTTGCCCTCTTGTTTGTTTGAGTATAGGCTAGTGTTCGGTTGTTGTGTTGTGTTTGTAATTGATGTAACTCTTGGTTCCTTTTGTAGTCTCTAAGGCACACCTTGTGCTTTTGGGACTGCTTTGTTTTTAATTCCATTTTAGCTTGTTCAAAAAAAAAAACCGTTCATAATTTTTAAACGTTAACGCAATAAAAAGAGCGAAAAGACTATCACAAAAGCATCACAAACTAGAAATTAACCAATGAAAAATTGCATCACAAACTAGAAATTAACCAATAAAAAATTGGATTTGGGTGGAATTCATGGGTCGCGATGGATTCGCGAGATTGCAATTTGCTTTAAATATTTTTTTTTTAATATAATGTACAAAAAATATGTACTATAACTGTAGTATTGTTTTTTAGGTCTAGGTATGACCGAGTTAGACTTTATTAGGTCTAAATCTATCCTGTTAAAAAATTTAAAGTTTAAGTCTGACATGAGTTTCCTCTAAAAAATAAAAGTTCGACTGTTGTCTCTTGTTTGTCATAGATTTATTTATTAGGTTTCAACTTGATCTTTTCGAAACATGATATGGTCTGGTTTATATGAAAGTATTCAAATAATTAATCACATCTATGTTTAAATAGACGGACAAATAAACTAATAGACCATTCAAATTGCACTTCCTTTTGATATTTAACAACACATTTGAACGAAGTTGACTATATATATATATATATATATATATATATATATATAATAATATATATCAATTCTAGTTTAGAAAAATACATATAAATATGAGAGAAATTAATGTTGACAATTAAAATTAAATTGAAAAATTAACAAAGGTATAATTTAATCCAAAGTACCAAAATTAATATAATAATAAAAAGATAGTAGTATTCATATTTACTAAAAATGGCAAGGTCGGTCTTTAGGCCTATAAGGTTTTTCGTATGGCATGTGACATGACCATTTTAGTTAAGTAGACCTCTAAAAAAAAATTTGGCCATACTATTTAAAAAAAAAAAAAAGTCTGTTCTAACATGGGTCTAACCTATGCTAAATTTTAGCCTTACTATTTAATGAACCAAAATTTTCCTTATTTATCTTCAAAAAAATTCAAATAAGTTCCTAACCTTTTGATACGCATGATAAATTAGTCCCTAACTCATTATAACAAAATGACTAATTTGTTCCATGCCATTTTTTTTTGTTGACAAATTGTTATGCGCCAATTTGAAAGTTAAAGAAACTAGTTTGATATTGTTTTTATTAAAAACTAAACCGAACCACAAGAAAATTGTTTGGGATCAAATTAGGTCTTCAGTCAAAAATAAATTAAACCTCATTTAATATAGCCATATTAAAATTTTATTTATTTATCAAACTCACTACCTTTTATAATTTAAATTGCACCCCATTCAACAAAAATGGAAACAATCGAAAAAAAAGCATGTCTTTGTGTTTATATATATATACATTATAGTGAAAGAGCATAACCCGCGAGAAATTGAAATGTGCCATCCCCTCTTCTTAAGGCGATCGGTATGGGAAATAATAGGAAAACAAAGATGTGAAGGAGGACACCCTTTAGAAATAAGATGTAGTGTAATCGTTGAATCTGACTCCAAACCGTTAGCTATTATTATCCCAAGCCATTGAAGAGTAGAGAGAATAGCCCATAGTTCCGCTATAAGGACCAAATAAGAACCAAAGTTCCGATAAAAGCCTTCTAACTGAGCTCCCGTGTCCTCTCTAAAAGCACAGCCTCAAGGAGCACGCTGATCTGTTTTTCTGTATTCTCCGTCGGTATTACATCAAAAAATAAAGATTGGTAGACACCATTAAGTTTGTGTGTTATCACATTTTTTCAGTTGTGTGACCACTATTTAGAAGTTGAAATAATATGGTCACACAATTAAAATGCGCGTGACCACTATTTTTCCACTTAGTTAATCAAATAAATTCTGAAAAACGAGTGGTCACGCAGCTAAAAAATTGTGGTCACACGGACCATATATTTAGTTAACTGAAATTTTCTAGAGTGGTACAAATGGGTGTACATATTAATGGTGTGTTTGGATTGAGGGTTTAGGAGGGGAAGGGAGGGGAGAGTTCACTTTTAATTTTTAAATTATGAACAACGTAAAATGTTTTTTTTAAAAATAAATTAAGTGTTTTTGAAGTATTATATAATCATTTATTCAATTTTGTAAAAATTATTTTATAATGTCCGTAATTTAAAAAAGAGAAGTAAGCTCTCATCTCACTTCATCTCCTAAACCCTCCATCCAAACACACCTTAAGGATGTCTACCTATCATTGCTTTTAATCTAATTTATTCTTGTAGTAATCCATTTAACCTACATATGGCTGTAGCTTCTCTGTAAATCATGTCCGGTAGCACTAAGTTCAGCTCTCACATTCTTTACTTGTTGGCATACAATGGGTTTTAGTTATTTAACAAATCAAACTCTTTTTAATATAAAGAATCGTTCAAACCTAAACACGGACCATTAACTTAATTCATTGCTGAAGTCAATCATATTCTTTGGAGAGATATGTATAATCATCAATTATTTTAGAACTTGTACCTTCAATGACACATGTTAATGAACTTATTATAGAAATATATGTATCAAAAGTCGTGCAGTCAACTTCTTAAATTCCAATGCAAAGTTACCCATTATTTTATAGTAATATTTACAACAAAGTCTTATATTCCCTTGTGAAAATATACACAAAAATTATATAGAGAGAAAACACGTTTATATAAAAAGAAGAAAATACATAAAATTCAACAACTTCATAGTTCATACTCTAGGTGTTTGAATTTGACTATATCAATCCACTAGAGTATGGAACACCCGTATGAGGAATCCAATCATCACCACTCAAGAAACTGGACACCGTGAAATTTGACTATATTAATTATGAATTTTTAAAGTACCTATAACTCAAAAAACAAAATAATTAAAACTCTAACCTAACAATCTAATTTTGAGTTGATTGTTTGCAAAGACATCTATAGAAATACATAAAGAGGATATGCAAAATTTCGTAGCATTTCAAAGATGGTTCAATTATATTTATTTTTCAACCAAAACGTGCGAAATATCAATTTTGTTCCGAGTAAGCGTATACTTATGGGTCAAATTTTCTCTAATTTTGTAGGCATGGTTAGAACATCACAAGAAACTTCACCATTAAATTTTGGAGTTTTTAAACGAGATACGAATTAATTCTGAATTGTTTAAGAAATTCATAGTGATGGTGAATAAAAATTCATAATAAATCCATACTTAGTGAGAAAAATCTATTTTTTTTTGTGTAACGCCATATTTAACATCCTAAAGATGTCTGATAAAAATCATAAAAAAATTCAATATCTAGATCACTTTTTTGGACCGCACGTATATTATAGGTCAAAAATAAGAAGAATCTCAAATTATAGAGTTAAATTATCTATTTTTAAAAATTTTATCAACTGTTAGGATTATATAATCCAAAATATGTATATTTCTACACTACAAGTTGCCTCTAACGTAGTCTTCGAGGGTGTTTGACACATTTCAGATTATATAATTCAAATTATTTTAAGAGGTTTGAGATTATTCATTCCGAACAGTATGTTATATTGAGACATGTAGAAACATCAACAAAGTGATTTGTCTTCCTTCAATTTTTCTCCAGTTCGGATTATATAATAAGAAACAATGTTTGGATTATATAATCCGAACAAATGGTAATTTCGGAAAAAAAATATGATGCATGAGAAAGTCATAGGGTCGAAAAAGAAATAGTTAAAAGGTGATGTAGTACCAAATCATATCGATTCAGACTACTCATCATTTATATCCACGCACTAAGCTACTTAGGCCCAATAATATAAAAATCTAATGTTACTCATCAAAATCGTCCCTTTCAAACTTTAGCTTAGTAATTTTATTCGTCTTAGAAAATCTAATGTGGTACCAAGTCCTATGGATTTAGACTACCCTTAACCGCCCGCTCTTCCTTTCGGACCCGAAAATTTGGTAAAAATATGCGGTTTTGAAGTTTTTTACGCATTGGGAACCTAAATTCAAAAATACAATAGAGTGACATGAGAAGTGTGTGTGGGGTGGATGATTAAGTGATATACCTTTGTGTAAACTTACTAAGCTAAAATTAACAAATTTTTTCCAATTGACATCTTATCCTTGTTGTATTTTTATAATTTCATTGGTGACCAAACCTTCAATTAGAACACTTGATTCTTCAAATTCGATTAGAAATATTAAACATACTGGGAGCAATTTTCACCGGTGAATTATTTATTTCTTGATGCTCCCAAACATACCTACAATAAAATCAAGTATCCTTGTATGTTTACTCTTCTTTTCTTTGAGAGGTTTGGACAATAATTTCTCATGCGGTAATTGATCCTCATATTATTCTTGACAAGGTGAAGCAGACTTCCTTTTTATGGTTATCTTCGAATGTTATTCCTTTAGCTTTTGGTCTTCATGACTTGTGGCGACATCCTTGATTTTGTATGGGTGTCATGTAACTGTTTACTGTTCTAGTTTTGTTTTCGGTAGTGACACTTTTAATAGGTGTCTGAGTGTTGTAACAGACTTTTGGGTAATTCACCATTTTAGCACACCTTATGTCGGGTGAATTTATCCTCCCTTGAGCAATATATTCCATTGTGATTTGTTCAAAAACAATTTCTCATGTGTTTCTGACTTCCAACAATCATAGCATGTAATTGAATTTCTCATGTTCCTTCATTTCTGGCTTAATTTTCTGAACTATACTAGTTTTTTTAATCACTTTGTTGAGTTCCCTTGAGCTTTAAGTGTTTGTTTTTATCTTCAACGAGACCATTTTCCCATCGGTTGAAACATCGTCTTCAATGATGATAATTCCCAATTGTATTTCTAATTGGGTCTTGGATCTTGGGGGCCGATGATTCCTTATAGGTCATTAATTTTTAGAGTATTTTTCATTAAGTGTTTAGTCTGTTTTATTAATTTAGTATTTAAATTAGAATCATTTTTGAATAAATTGTCGTTTTTTATTTATTGAGTCAAATATATAGTGTATCATTTACCATTATTATTACTATTACTATTGGTTTTTGGATGGAGTAGTTGACAGAATAGAAGGGATATGAGCTTAAGGTGCATGGCTTGCATGGTTTATATAGATTATAGATTTAGGATAAAGATTTTATTTTGTCGTATTATAATCATTAATGGGAATATAATGTTGTAAAGTCAACTAGTTGTTAGAATGAATTTGAAATGTCTCCTTGTATCATTGATGTTGATATTGTGGCTACCGAAAGTGAATGCATTCACCAAGTACCAACCAACATGATGCTGTGATATATTTAATTATATGAGGAATTAAGGAGGAACCAAAACATTCATCAAGTTCAATCTAAATTGGATTTAATTAATTTGTTTATATCTTTTTAAGGAATATACGACTTACCTTATAGCCATGAAATAAAAAATTATAGCATGTTAACGGCAGGGCGGGGTTGGTTCCCAGCAATCACTAGACACAAAAATACAAAACCAAAGATTTTCTACGAGACGACATGAACGTGGGTGCAATGTATAATTTTTTGGGTGCAATTGTGGATACATATATTGTTTCTCAAGGTTATACTTGGATAAAACCTCAAATGTGATAAGACCATATTTTTAACAACTACTGCAAATTAGAATTCTGCTTCCCCCTACAAAATACACTTCCGTCCTGCAGGTAGGATCATTTTACCCCTGCACATGTTAACTCACGCAGCAATCTGTCTTATACAAGACATAACGCCTTATTCATCACCCAAATCTCAAAAATTCTCCAAAATCTCTCTAAAATCACCAAATTCAAAATTCCTTCAAGTTCAAATCAAACAACACTTCAATAACAAGTAAGTTTTCATAATCAAACACAATCAACCTTTATGTTAGATTTTTTCTCTTAAATTAGTAATTTTTAAGATTTAGGGTTTGTTTAAATTTTTGTTTTTTTGTCAAGAAATCATACAATGTTTACATGAAAATGATGTATGTTGCTTAAATGTTTAGATGTTTGCATGTTTATGTTGTAGGTTTTGAGTTTTAGAGAATTTTTTTAGATTTAGGTTTTGTTTTAGAGAATTTTCATTGATTATTTTTAGTTTCTTATTGTGTAGATTTGAAACAATGGCCGGGTGGATCGACGTTCGTGCACAATTCAACGGCGGAGAACCTCATAGGTTGAAGGTTCGGTGTCTTAGTATAACGCTAAGAGGTCTCAAGGATCAGCCGTATGAATTCAACAAATGAGTCAACCCCCGAGACCCAAGGAAGGTGAAATACGTTCGGTATAAATGTCCAACGCTCGACGATGGAAGAGTATCATTCACTTGGGTGGAATTGACGAACGACGAAAACGTGACGACCATGTTTTGGGAGCACAACATGTTCCAGTGGATCGATATGCGAGCAACTTTGGTGAGATCAACTGAAGATATCATCAAAAATCTGATTCCGCCAAAAGATCATGATTAGGTGACGGTCGTGATTAGGTAGGGAATGCACCTTCAAACTACAACAATTGTGTTACTCTGGATGGGGCAATTCATACTTGTTAAACGATAGGACTCCTGCATTGGTCCGGAAGTGCTTTTGTTCCATTCGAAATGTTAAATTTTTGTTGGATTCGTTTGAATGATGACATTGAAGTGTCAAGGTATGGACCTCATTCCGTTGGCACTTGGATACTATCATTTAAAACCAAGACCAACGAGAATTTAACATTTTGAATGGAACAGAAGCACTTTCTGAACGGATGGTGGAGTCCTGCTGCTTAGCAACTTTGAATTTGCACCATTCAGAGGTAACACAATTGTTGTTGTTGAAAGGTGCAATTCCGAATGTAATGTCATGTAACGATAAACCATATTTAGGAACTTTATGTAATGTAATTTAAATGTAACTTTTATTCAAATTTATTCAATACGCAACTTTATTCGATTCCACGCTGAGTTTAATTAGATTTTTTATTCAAATTTATTTATTCAATACGCAACTTTATTCGATTTTATTTATTAGAATTCATTATTCGATTCCACGCTGAGTTTAATTAGACTTTTTATTCGAATTTATTTATTCAATACACAACTTTATTCGATTTTATTTATTAGAATTCTTTATTCGATTCCACGCTGAGTTTAATTAGACTTTTTATTCGAATTTATTTATTCAATATGTAAATAAATACAAAATTAGAAAATAAATTCGATAACATTAAATAGAATATTTTTTTATTCAATACATAATCATAAACATAAAATAAATGCAAAAATAAATACAAATTAAAAACAAAATTAATAAATATAACTCTGATTTTATTAATATCATTCAAACATTACAAGAATTAATACATATATTTTACCCTGTTGGGGTAAAAAGTTATTTTCACCCTCTTCGGTATGGGGTAAAAATTTATTTTCACCCTCTTCGGTATACACCAATAGCTCTTGGGGAAAATAGTGATTCGTCCTGTTGGGGAAAGAGACATCAAGATCCCTTGAGGTAAATTTAAATTTGGTTCCTTTTATACCCCCGTGATGATTCTTTTTACCCACGGTAAAAAAAAATTGGGAGTAAAAGGAAGCAAACCTAATTTTACCTCAAGGGAAGACACCCTTTTCCCCAACCCGGCGAACCACTACTTCCCCCAAAAACTACTGGTATATACCTAAAGGGGTATAAAGAGCCTATATACTATAGAAGCAAAAAAGAAGAAGAGAAAGAGAGGGAGAGAGAGTGAAGATGGAGAGAGAGTGAGATGGTGTGAGGGAATATGGAAGTATGGAGGGATATTTATAGGTGAGAATGGTAGTATAAGTTATAAAAAACATAAATGTGGTAAAAAAAAAAATGTAAATGGTGTAAAAAACGTGTAGATTGAATGTTGAACAACTGACCACCGTCCAAAAAATGTTTGTTCTTCAGTTTTGACCACCGGCCAACGTGCGCGAGTTAACTTGCGCACGTGCCAGTGGTGTGTGAGTTAACTTGCGCAGGGCGCATAACGTGCGCAAGTTAAGTCACGCAGCGTGACTTAACATGCGCATGGGCATTTTGGTAAGTTTGGCTGGGCGAAAGTGTATCTTGCTGGGTGAAGAGCAGGATTCTGGAAATTAATACTAACACCCTTCTACCTATTTTACTAAAAAATTATACAGGGTATTTTATTGTTTTTTCCCCTTCCTTTCTAACCAATTGTTAAGTTGGTGTTTGGTACTTGTATAGGTGGGGATTTTAAAACCAAAAGAATATGACTATCATAAATTATTATTATATATGTTAATGATTCAAAGTAATTAGTTTCAGAAATGTAATGTTAGTCTAAGGAGGTAATAGAACCAAAAAAACAAAAAGTCGGGGCAAGGTATGAATCTAGTCATGATATCTCATCAAGATTTGTCACTAGTATTATATATTGAGAAATTCAACTAACCGGTTGGTATAATATAAAAAATAGAACTATGTCAAATGACAAAAATGCCAAAATTACCATGTTAATTGCGCTCGGCGTTTGAACTCCGACTTTTTCACTTATGTGTATACCGTTGAATATATGATTGGTTAAACTGAAGATAGTCATAGTCAATATAACCGAATCTTTTTCAATTGCAAGTAACTCCATTTTAATCCTTTCTTCAAGTAGGTTTTGATATAGATAAATTAATTTGAAAGAATAAAGGTTGGGTAACAACTTTATTCTATTAAGCATTACCAATAGAGAAACAATGCACATGCACAATAGAACTAGCCGGAAAACGTTCCCGTGAACATAAATCAGTTGGCAGAGAGAATACATTGTTATATACAGGATTTGTGTTTGAACCTCGAACACCTCATTATTTACCTTAAAGATGAATTCTACCCATTAATTTTCTTGACAATAAAAAAAAAGCCGAAAAATGTCGAAATACTATGCAAGGACCAGAGCTGTGTGGCAGTAAATAAGAAATTATATATACATGATGCAGGGGATGACAATGATATCACAACCACAATTAATAATCATCTTGACCGTCTCGTTCTATATAAAAATGACATGTGCCTTTTCGTTATCCTTGTGAATATTAATTAGATGAGTATTTACAAAATTTTAAGGGGGTTCGGTGACATAGAATGCGACTCACGTAAGGGTGTCAACCTAGTTGAGATGTCTACGGATTTTCTTGATGTCTGTCTCCTTTGATTCAACCAAGGAAAGAATTTTAAGGCATCCATGAGTATTTGCTGATTAGATGTGTATAATGTTCAAAAAAAAAAAATCATGTAAACAAATTATTAATTTTTATCATATATGTAAAATTACTTCATGTTCCCGTGTGAATAGCTCAGTTGACAGGGACATGAATTATGATATGCAGGATCGGGATTCGAACCCCGAATACCCCACTTATTCATCTTTAAAAAATTGAATTTTAGTCACTAGACTACTTGTGTTGAAAAAACAAAGAGTTACTTCATCCTCTTCTATTGACAACATCAAAAGTAACAAATAAGTATATTAATATATTGCACTCTCACTTCGGCAAAAAACTACTGATAAAAAAATATACACAAATTTTGTTAAACAAGTTAGTATTTTTTTTTTCACTTGGGTAGTTTTATATTTATGTAAAAAAGATATTTTAATAATTTTACTAATTTCAGAAAAAAATGCCGTTACAAAAAAAAAGTATGAATGTATTCGCATGTATAATGACCATTATATCTGTCTCCATATCGATAACTAACGAAGGGTTAAAATGTACGTTTAGTTTAAATGCGACTATCAATTAAGTTACCCACTCTGTAACTAAGGCAAATTTTATCAAAGGATAACTGCGAGTACAATTATTTATTGGTTAAATGGTCACTTTGATCCCTGAATTTTCAACTCGTTGTCTCAAAGGTCCCTGACTCGAGATTAAATACAAAGTAGTTCTTAGATATGCATTTTCTTATCAGTTTAATCTTTGACGTTAAAAACTTTTGTTAATTGATGAGGTGACAAATGTTTTGTGTGATAAGGTGCATGATGTGTAGAAGACCTTATGGTTTGTGTGTAAGTTTGTGTGCAGACCAAAAAAATAGATGTTTTGTTGTAACTTATGGTTTTTCATTTAGGAGTATATCTGTTTCTTTAGATCAATTGACATTGAAATGAAAATTTAAACTGATCTAAGAAAATTAGTTTTTATATGCTACCTTATCTTTTTCTTTAGACTAAGCATCGAGTCTTATTTATTCTAAAACTAGACTTATAATCCTAATTGAAATAAGGAGCTAACCATGGCAATAACTAAATTAATTATGGAGGGATAATCAATGATACCTTGTGGTTGTTGTGATTTTAGAAACTATGCACTATGTCTGCAAGTAATACATATGAGTATAACTAATAATTTAGAGTTTTTCTTATGTATCTCCATCTAATTATTTTATCCTTCTTAAGAATTTTTCAATGTACCTTTTAAATGGAGAAGAAAAGAATCAACATTGCTTCACATACCATGTTCATTTATTATTATTCTTCACTACTAATGTACCTTTTAAGTGTTAAAGTTTTACTTATGTCACCACTATTAGGTGATTTTATCATTAATTTATTTCTGTGAAGGGCATGCATCTAGAGACATTCAAAACTAATACTTTTGTGATAATATTCTTTGCTGTTCATTTGTTGATTTTCTTTTGGTGCTGGTTTGAATGTTTCAGAACTCTAGTACATAATTCGTTTTAGATGCAAGGAGCTCTTTTTAACTTGGATGTGTGATGTTGGTGAATCTTCATTGATACAAGGACATTTTTCTGAGCCTTGGGTGTTTATGCCATTATAAGTGATTTTGGAATTTAGTGTATTTTCTTTCTAGTTGTAGGCTAGTTCCACTTTGTGCCATGCATGGCATTAGGTGTTTTGTAACATGCTATTTGTTCCTTCTTGACTTTAGTATGTAATAATTATGTACTATGTGTTGATGACATTATGTTACCTGATTAAAATTTGTCCTTGCCTTTTTCTAAAAAAAATAAAAATCAAATTGAATGTCTTTGGTGCGTATGAAATATTTGAGAGATTAAATATGTTTTAAAAGTGTTTTCACAATGTTTCAGACTGTTAACAAAGATTCTTTTTTCTTTTTTAAAAAATCAGCATTTAGAGACCGAAATAGTGACCTACATCAGTCGCTACTAGTAGTGAAATTCAGTTCATAACAGCCACCACAATCCGTCGCCGATTCAGACACCAAAGAGCAGTCGCAAAACCAGTCTCTATCTACAGTCACAGAAGCAGCGATCACCGCATTAGGGACTCTTATTTTGTGTCACTATTTCGGTCACTAAGTTCATTAGTGACCGATTTTGATGTCATAGAGACCGAAAACTAGGTCTCTAAAACGCTGGTTTCTTGTAGTGTAATAGCTCGTTTTCCTCATAATCTTCTCTAAGCCATGCTTCTTTGTGCCGCGAATTGTGTGCTAAGTTTAAAAGAAAATCCCTATGTAAATCAGAAGTTTAAATAGTAAACATAGCAGCTAATTTGAAAAAGGAGAAAAAAAAAGTCTTCTCTAGTTTGAATTTGGACTATACAAAGTATAATGGAAACTTGCTAGATCCATTTTAAGAGTGGAATACAGCTTGCTAAATCCATTGTTTATAAGCGGAAGTCTTCTATTGTATCGAACTCAAGTCGAGTTTTGAGTCAAACTAATTCTTATCAAATCGAGCTCAAACGAGTTCGGCTTGACTCGACTCATTTAAAATCCTATATTTATACAATATATAAAGTGAATAGGAGATTTTGAAATGATATTTTTGTTATTCCCATTATAATCTTAAACAAATATTCCTATAATAATATTATAGTGTTGGTGTTATTAAAAAATATATAAATTTTTATTATTTTTGATATATTATTGTTGTCGTTGAAAAAGATAAATATGATTTTTTTTAAAAGGAGATAAATATGATTTGTTGAATTTGTTACATTTGAAAATCACAAATACTTATATTTATAATTTTAATTTATAATAAAAAAATTATACAAAATATCGTTTATAATTTACATACAAAATTTCAATAAAATATCGTTGATAATCTACCCCCGTTAGCATGATAAAAAACGAAAAGACGGAGACACATATATCCGCTGGTAGTAATAATGGACAAGTAAACTATTTTATACAAATCCATATAATTAATATTTCTCACTCTTTTTGAAAGCTTTATCACTTTTTAATTGTTGAGTCATTAATAATTAAAGTCATTGACTTTCTCTAAAAAAAATCATTTACTTGTTTTCACGAAAATTAAAATAATTGACTTGCTAATGTTTACCGGATTTTTTATTTATTTTGGTCAAGATGTTTACCAGATTTATACATTAATAATTTAAAACATTTAATCTCATTGACCAAAATAAAACATTTGATCTCATGTTGACTATACAAAATGTAACAAAAAACAAAATGTTGACTATAAAAAAGGTGTCTTCATTCATCTAGTTGCAGAGTATATATACAAAACTGATCATAAGTTTCAATATCACGATATAAATTAATATATTGAGCAAACAAGATGGCTACGATCTCCAAAACTGTGTTATTTGTGTCTATGTTACTAACAATTCTCTTTGCTTTTCATTTTAAGAATGGTGAAAGTATCTTCTTCATCGTCCCCAAAGTAACCGTGTATGTTACCAACAACTTAACCAATTATGTTCAGCTCGGTGTCCATTGTAAAGACAAAAATAATGATATTGGGTTTCAATCCCTACATTTTGCAGAAAGTTACACCTTCACTTTTAGGCCTGCATACATGGCATGGAGATCATTATACTTTTGTGGTTTTTCATTTAATAATGAATTTCACCGTTTTGACATTTATGTTCAAAAACGAGATCAGACTAGATGCGAAAAAGAATGCCATTGGCAAATAAATGAGTCAGGACCTTGTAAGATTAACGATGGGAGTACAGAATGCTTCCCTTGGGATCCTACTGTTGTTGAAGATAGGCAACTTGGTCATACTGATCTTAATGTGTAATAGGACCAATATATTATTATTTCTTTGGAAAGTATTTTGATTGAAAATAAAACTAATGAAATAATATATTATACGTTTGCTACAATTATTTTTCACCAACATTTTTCTAATAAACCACCATTAATTATGGATACAAAAACAACAAAAATTTAAAATATACATTCAAGATGACTTTTAATTTTTATTTTTATTTTTTGACAATTTTTTTTATTGTTTTCTAAACATTATAATTCTTACCAAGATAGCTTTGGTAAAAAAGAAAGAGTTAACGGTGTTTTACCCTCTGTAATATAGGTCATTTTCGGTTTTTCCTCTGTAATTTTTTTTTTGGATTCCGTCCTTATAATTTGAAGATTATTTGATTTTAGACCTTCATGAAAAATTTTGTCCCCTGTAATTTGAGCAAATTTCGGTGAGAAAATTTCGGTTTACCCCCTGTTAATTTGAGCAAATTTCGGTTTCCTCCCTTGCCAACATATCATCGATTTTGTACCGTCAAGATTCATGAAGGTCCAAAATCAAAAAACTTCAAATTACAAGGACGAAATCCATAAAGAATTCTACAACAAACTTCAGTTTTGTGCTGTCGGTGGCTTCTCAAAGAATTCTACAACAACCTTTACTATTATTTGGATTTCGGTCTTATATGTTATATGGAAAGATCGCAACAAGAGAGTTTTCCAAAATCAATTTGATCATCTTGAAGCTCTTATTGAAAGGGTTAAAATTCAAACGTATTGGTGGTTGAAAGCAAACTTCATCACGTTAGCTTTTGACTACCATTTTTGGAGACAAAACCCTTTATGTTGTTTACAGACTGTTATGTAATATCTGTTTTTTGCTTTATGGCTGGTAATAGCCTTACTGTATTGTAATTAACACTTTTCAGATTGACTGATTGTTTCTTCAATATATTTCGCTTAGTTTCTTAAAAAAAAAAAAAATCCTTTTTATACACAATGATGTTTTTTTTAGGGAACACTCTGAAGTTTTATGTAGGCAACTAACTTGTTTAAAGGTAGATATTTTGTCTCTAATATTTTAAACTAACGGGATACCCGTGCGTACGTATGATGAGCGTGTTGCACTCTTCTTTTTGTGTGTTTATAATACGCTTTTAGTTATGTTATCAGTTAAAACTTAAGATTGATTTAGAATATAATGTATTGTATACATGTAAAAATATAAAAAAAAATAAAAATAGGTACATGTATTGACACATAAGTAAAAATATAGTCATATATATAAAAAAATAAATACAGTTTTGATTCATAAGTAAAAATATAGATACATATATAAATTAAAAAAAAATTGGATACCCATACTGATATATAAATAAAAATTAAATTAGTTTAGAATAAATGATTGTAGCAACACACCACTCACTAAATATAAATAAAAATTAAATTAGTTTAGAATAAATTATTGTAACAACACACTACTCACTAACCTAGTTTGTCTCTCAGACACAGTGGCTCAAGATAGTATCGACTGCATCATTTATTTCTTTTAATTTTCTCTCTTATCTATTCCATCCACCCTTCCATTCCTTTTTTCATATTTTTTCCTCTCTCTTAAAGGGACAAAACTTCTTCTTCCTTACTTTAAAACTTCATCACAATGAATAACCATCTTTTGATCTTCTTTGTGAGACAGTTAAATTTCTCTCTTTCTCCTTAAAAAAACCCACTACATTTCTCTTTTTCATCTGAAAAAAATAATAGACATATTAAAATTGTTTGAGGAAAAGACACCAAATTTGGTCCCTTGCACCGAATATGAAGAAATGGGTATGCAAACAATCAATAAAATGCACTTTTGAATCATAAACAATAGTGCTACTGAATCGCAAAATAGTTGGTTATCACGTGGCACTTATCCCCCATAATGATCAAGAAATTGAGTGAATGCATGACCTAAATTATCTAATCATTGTATACTTAAGATTTTATAATTTTAATTAGGTTTAAGTGTTATTTAATCATTTTGAACTAGTAACGCTTGTTTTGGATCTTTGATGGAATAGGGTGAAGAATAGCACTGGAGATCTGGGAAGTTACAACATGGATCATGATGTTTTGATGATGATATCGAAGGATGTAGCGCCCTGGATCACCAGTCGGGTTGTACAATAGTACGAACTCATGGGACTCTTCTTATCATTGCTTAATGGTTAAGTTCTATAAGTTGGCGTCAATAATTGGTAGTACATGGAATAAAAGGAATATGCTTGGAGTAGGTAGGATAAGATAAGGATGGTTCATAAAGGAATAGCCAAGGGTATAACTTGTAGTGGTTGCCCTTGTACTATAAAAGGACAGCCACGTGTTGGTGTCAAGGGTCCAAAATTTTACATAGGAGTTGAGAGGCCAAGTTCCATCTAGGGTTAACAATACTAGACTTATCACCCATCTCATCTTATCCATAGATGAGCATGAGTGTTATTTATTAGTGAATTAGAGTTAGGATTACTTGGTGATGATTTTAGCTCACCTATCTCCTTCAATTCAGCTCATCATGAGTTAAACCACTTCTTGTGGTATAGACATTATGAGGTAATGATATTATTTGCTTAAGATTTATAAAGTTATATCTTCGCTCTTCTTTCAAACAAATTGTTGTATAAATTTACATTATTTTTGATGTTATAGTTCCCTGATATCGATTGGGTAAGGGAATGTAAAATGTTTGTTTGATATGAGTTAGTCATTATGCACTGAAAGATGAAGGGAACAAGAGAGACTAATTTGCATGAGTACTAGATCTTGGAGGAGCCTTTTAAGCGTTGAGATCTAACTAGGACTCTTGTTATAGGTCAAAGGCTCAGCAGAATAACACTTTAGTGGGAAATATTGATGATCTAACCTAGCAGCGTAGCATGTTAAGACTATGTGACTACACTTTGATTGGACGTCTTCACGTGCTTAACATGAAGGTTGAGTTGTGATATACTCCCAGAGGCCACCAGGTTGCCATAAAGCCATAGAAAAACTATAGCTATGTAGATCGTAGTAAAGCTCTGTCATAACTTAATATTTGTTACAACCATGCTTTTAACTTTGAGAACTTCTAAGTCTTTATTAATAATTTTTCAAAACCTTCAACTTTATTTTATTATTGTGACAAAATGATTTATTTTATTTTCTTGCAAACAAGTTTTTTACAAGAAATCTATAGGAAGCTATAGCTCCTCCGTCCATGTGGGATCGATATCTTTTTATACTATAACTTGGACATCACATATTTGTAGTCAGTCTTTCCATATTAAAATACTCAGTGTTTTGGAAGACACCAGCTACAAAATAAAAAATTGTGGTTCCCATATAATTTTTCTATATCTCTATTTTTGTCTTCTTTTTTTTAACAAACCAAAATGAAATATATTACACCAAGTCATCTCCTTTGCACAAGAAGTACACGAGAAGATAACCCAGACAAAAGCTACTTACACTAAACCAACCATGATAAAAAAAAAAAAAAAAACAACCGCTAAATGGTTAATCCGATGAACATTAAATGATCAGTCCACCAAAGATTAATATCGAACATTAAACAAGGATAGTGACCTTTCATCCAAGAAAATGACAAAGATTTAACCTTATCAAGCATTTTAGGTATCATTTCAACATTTTGTCTAAAACAATTGGTCAAAATACACTTTTGCCCCCCCAAGTTTCCAAAAGTTGCGATTTTAGTCCCCCTATTTTAAAAATAGAACTTTTGGCATCTCAAGTTTTAACCCCTTTGCAAAACAATGGCCCCCCTTTGATTTTGACTTAGTCAAAACTAACATATCGCGTTTGTTTTTTCTTTTTTGGCCACGTTGGATATTATTAAAATTTAAATTTTGCCAGCACTTATTATTAGAATTAAAATTAAAATAAAAACCTATAAAAGGTGAGATTTCTCATGTGACCCTCCATTCCAAATTAGAACCCGAAAAATAATCGGGTATTAGGGTTAAATTCCAAATATCACTCTCATCTCAATCGAACCAGCAAGGTTAACTGAAGAAGATGAAGGATCAATCTCCAAAGGGAAAATCAAAAGCAAAAACAATGAATATGGACGCGAATGTCACATATCCGAAGAAGGCAGAAGCGAAGGTAAGGGTTCCGAAGAAGACAGATGGAGTGAAGAAGGAGGATGAATGCAGATTTTGGTGTGAAGAAGAAAAATGGTTATAGAGAAAAAGAGAAATGGTTATGAGAAAAAAAAAATAAAGGAGTGATTTATGGGGAAGAAGAATACAACCGTTCTACAACGGTCACATGACGGTTTTTAATTTTTTTTTGTTGCAAAAATCCATGTAGGTTGTCTATATGGTACAAGATAATAATGAAAAAGCGTCAAGTCAGCTTTGACTGAGTCAAAATCAAGAGGGGCCGTGGTTTTGCAAAGGGGCTAAACTTGAGGGGTCAAAAATGCTATTTTCAAAATAAGGAGGCCAAAATCGCAACTTTTAAAAACTTAGAGGGCCAAAAATGCATTTTAGCCAAACTAACTTTGATTCCTTTCTTTTCAAATTACTCAAACAAGCAAACCATATAATGTGCATGCCGATCTTTTTCTTTTTTCTTTCAAGAATAACCATATAATATACACATCCATATATGCGAATACTCATGGATGCTTTAAAATTCTTCTAATACTCATCAAACGAATATTCACAAGGATAACATAAAGGCACATGTGTCATTTTTATATAGAATGAGACAGGTGGAGATGATTATTATTTGTAGTTTTGGATACCATTGTCATCCCTGCATCATGTATATATATAATTTCTTGTTTATTGCTGCACACCTTGGCCCTTGCATAGTATTCTGACGTTTTTCAGCTTTTTTTTTTCCTTAGTTAAGTAAACCAGTGGCTAGAATTCATCTATTAGATGAATAAATGAGGCGTTTGGGGTTCAATCTCAGACCTCCGTACATAACAATTCATTATCTTTATCAACTGATTTATGTTCATATTGACATTTTTATGGCTATTTCTACTATGCATGTGCATTATTTCTCTCATGGTAGTGCTTAATAAAATAAAGTTGTTACCCCAACCTTTATTCTTTCAAATGAATTTATCTATTTTCAAACCTATTTGACGAAACCATTAGAATGGACTTAATTGCAATTGAAAAAGATTCAGTTGTATTGACCATGACTATCTTCAGTTTAACCAATCATATATTCAACGGTATACACGTAAGTGGAAAAATCGGAGTTCAAACACTGAGTGCAATCAACGTGGTAATTTCAGCATTTTTGTTTGTTGACTTAGTTCTATTTTTTTATTTTTTTATATTATACCAACCGGTTAGTTGAATTTCTCAATATATGATACTAGTGACAAATATTGATGAGATATCATGACTAGATTCATACCTTGCCCCGGCTTTTTGTGTTTTTCCATGTATGACCTCCTTGCTAGTTTTTCTTGGACTGTTACATTAACTTTGAATCATTGACATAATAATTTATGATAGTCATAATTCTTTTGGTTCTTAAAAACCCCACCTATACGAGTACCAACTTAACAATTGGTTAGAAAGGAAGAGAAAAAAACAATAAAATACCCTGTATAATTTTTTAGTAAACTAGGCACAAGGGTGTTAGTATTAATCTTCAGTAGTTGTTAGAAATATGGTCTTATCACATTTGAGGTTTTATCCAAATATAACCTTGAGAAACAATATATGTATCCACGATTGCACCCAAAAAAATATACATTGCACCCACGTTCATGTCGTCTCGTAGAAAATCTTTGGTTTTGTATTTTTGTGTCTAGTGATTGCTGGGAACCAACCCCACCCTGCCGTTAACATGCTATAATTTTATATTTCATGGCTATAAGGTAAGTCGTATATTCCTTAAAAGGATATAAACAAATTAATTAAATCCACTTTAGATTGAACTTGATGAATGTTTAAGTTCCTCATAAAATTATATCATGTTGGTTGGTACTAGGTGAATGCATTCACTTACGGTAGCCACAATATCAACATCAAAGATACAAGGAGACAATTCAAATTCATTCTAACAAACTAGTTGACTTTCCATCATTCCTTCCCACTAATGATTATAATACGACAAATAAAAATCTTCATCCTAAATCTATATAAATCATGCAAGCCATGCACCTTAAGCTCATATCCTTTCTATCAATAACAAAAACCCTTTAATTCCTTCATCCAAAAAGCAATGGCTCTCATTGCCTATCTACTTTCGATCTTGTTCTTTGTATCATTCCATGTAGCAAATGGTGTTCCACCAGAAACCATTTGCAGCTCTACCGTAAACCCTACTTATTGTAAAAACGTACTTGAAAATCAAAATGGAAACATTTATGACTACGGTCGAATTTCAATTCGAAAGTCCTTATCGCAATCGCGTAAGTTCATGAATTCAATAGACTCACACCTTCAAGGTGGTTCGTCTTTGTCTCAATCAGCAATTCGTGCTCTTGAAGATTGTCGATTCCTTGCTGGATTGAGTTTTGAATACTTATCAAAAACCTATGCAACAACAAATCAATATAGTAATGTTCTTCAAACTTCTCTAGCAGAAGACTTTGAAACTTTTCTTAGTGCCGTTTTGACTAACCAACAAACATGTTTGGAAGGTCTAAACACTATAGCTTCTGATCAGAGAGTGAAGAACGACATAACTTCATCGCTATCTGATGACATGAAGCTTCATAGTGTCACCCTAGCCTTGTTCAAGAAAGGTTGGGTTCCTAAAAATAAAATAAGAAAATCATGGCCACAAAATGGAAGGCATTTGAATTTCAAAAATGGTCGTTTGCCATTGAAGATGTCAAATAAAGCGCATGCTATTTATGATTCTGCTAGACGCCATGGGAGAAAACTACTTCAAACTAATACTAATGAAGATAGTGTTGTGGTGAGTGATATCGTCGTTGTTAGTCAAGATGGAAGTGGAAACTTTACCACTATCAATGACGCAGTAGCTGCTGCACCAAATAACACGGTTGCTAGTGATGGATACTTCTTCATATTTATCACCAAAGGCGTGTATCAAGAGTATGTATCTATACCCAAAAACAAAAGGTACTTGATGATGGTTGGAGAGGGAATCAATCAAACAGTTATCACCGGAGACCACAATGTTGTTGATGGTTTCACAACATTCAATTCAGCCACATTTGGTAAGCAAATTTAATACTTGGACATATTAAATATACTATTAACAAAAAATGGTATTTAGTAAAGATAACGTTTAGCTATATATACCGATTTTTAAACGTATATTTGATGAATGATTTGAAAATTTTGTCGCTAATGTGATTGAAAATTTCCGACTTTTATAATGATTGCTTAAAGGCAATTTTTTTTTGTAGTTTAAAATTACTCACACAAATAGTGTTAATATATTTTATATTGTGATTTATGGCAAGCATGAAGATAATCTATAGGTTAAAAATTTCACAAATTTGACGTTTCTTGTGAATTTTCAGCTGTAGTTGGTCAAGGGTTCGTAGCAGTTAACATAACATTTCGCAACACCGCTGGACCAAGCAAACACCAAGCAGTTGCAATGAGAAGTGGAGCAGATATGTCCACCTTCTATAGTTGTAGTTTTGAAGGGTATCAAGACACATTGTATACACATTCTCTAAGGCAGTTTTATCAAGAATGCGATATATACGGAACAGTTGACTTCATATTTGGAAATGGTGCAGTTGTTTTGCAAAATTGTAACATTTATCCTCGCCTTCCACTAAGTGGACAATTCAATTCCATCACAGCTCAAGGTCGAACTGACCCAAATCAAAACACCGGAACTTCTATACAAAATGCAACTATTAAAGCAGCAGATGATTTGGCTCCGAAAGTTGGAACCGTTCAAACATACCTAGGAAGACCGTGGAAAGAATATTCAAGGACAGTTTTTATGCAATCTTTCATGGACAGTTTCATAAACCCTGCTGGTTGGCATGAATGGAATGGTGATTTTGCGTTGAATACTTTGTACTATGCAGAATACGGCAACAGAGGAACGGGTTCAAGCACTGTGAATCGAGTGACATGGTCTGGTTATCATGTTATTGGTGCTACCGATGCAGCCAATTTCACGGTGTCCAATTTCTTGAGTGGTGATGATTGGATTCCTCAAACTGGTGTTCCATACTCTAGTGGATTGATATAGTCAAATTCAAACACCTAGAGTATCAAGTTGTTGAATTTTATAATGGAAATATGTTTATAAGTGGAAGACATCGCCGTCGACTTGTTAAAGAGATATATGTTCATTGATTGTATCTTATTTGCAAATTTGATGCCAAACACAGCAGCTAAGCAGTAGTTCTTTAGAAATCTTTCTAGCACTGAAACTCAAATTTTGCTTAATAGTGAGTGAGATGGTAATCTTATTTTTGGCGTGTATTGAATAACGATCTGCAACATTAATTGCAGAAATTCTTCTAGCACTGCAACTCAATTCCCATTTTGCAGTAACAAATAAACTTTATTTGTTAAGAAAACACCTTAAAAATGCATGCTGTGTTCATTCTGATCATTTTGTTTATGTTTGTGCTTTACTTTTCATATGCCTTAATGATTGGTTTGTAGAATATTCAAGTTCAAAGTAGTCAAGCCAATTTTGCATTTTCTTTAACACTAATTTCAACTCAACCATTATTTACACTTGAATAGAAGGCATGCGAACAAGAAGCTGCGCCGCTAGACCTTTCGATTAGAGGCGCTACAAACATAGAGCCCGGGTTGGATGCTTTATTGTCCAGTTCCAATGAGCTTTGACTAAGCTTGATGTCTCCAGGATCTTCATATTCTCCGGTAGACTCAAGAAAGAATTGATTGACTCTTGTTTGGCTCTAATGGCGCTCGTCTAACCTACCAATAATCGAGGGAAATTCACTTATTTTTGCAATTGCCTTTCTGTCGGTTTTGACTGTAACAAGATAATTATTTTTAGGATTAAATAAATTTTTTCTCCTTACAATTATATCTCAAACTTCGTTTTTAATCCCTCTAAAAAATTCATCAAGTTTTGGTCTCCCAAATATCATATGTCACGACTTTTCGTCTTTGCTTTTAAGTAAAATCACGTGTAGCCTTTAAAATTTTCAAAAACTTATTGCACTCATGTTCAGTACATTATAAAAATCTCTCTTGCGAAAGTTTAATTTTTTTAATAGCGAATGAATCAAATATGAATTTTTATGTTTTTAGCACCTTTTTTTAAGGAAAATTTTTAGCACTTAAAAATTTATATTTAATTCATGTTTCTTTAAAACAATTCTAAAATTTTGTGGAAGAGATTGTTGTAATATTCTAAGCATCTCTATAAAATGTTATAAACATCTTTGTACAAATTTATTCAAAAAAGTGAAGGGTACACATTAGTCGACTTAAAAACAATGACCAAAAATCATGACTAAAAATATTTGAAGACCTTGTTAAAATATTTTAGAGAAACTAAAATCAAAATTTAAAATAATAATATGGACCAAAAGCTTTTTTAATGCTTGTTTTTATGAGTAAACACATTTAAAAACACAATAGTGTAGATTTAAATATGTTTTTGTCTCTTCTTTAAAAAAAAGAAGAAAAATATATATATAAATATATATACATGATTTATTTCGAATAAATTTTCCAACTTTTCATTTTAATCTCCTTTTAAAAAAATTCTTCAACTTTTAGTCATTTAAAAAATTTCCGTCCACACTTTTGGTTCCTATTTTTTAAGTCAGATCATGTGTAACATTCAAATTTTTGTAAACATGCTTAGAGTATTATAAGAATATATTCCCTAAAGAAAAATTCAATTTTTTCACAAAACATGGATTAAATATGAATTTTTAAACATCAAAAACACAAAAAAAATAAAAAAAATTGATTCATATTGTGTTTAACAAATTCTTCTTTAATTTTGGAGACATTTTAATAATATTCTAGAAATGTTCCGGGAAAAAATTCAAAAAATTTTAAATGATACACATTAGTTGACTTAAAGACAAGAGTCAAAAGTTGTGATGCAAAACTTTTGAAAGACTAAAAATCGTAAAAAAATAATAAAAATAAATAGGGGAAAGAAAACGAAAATTTTTGGAATATTTATTGGGATAGAATCCTATTTAATATAATATTGTGTAACATTTATTATAGATCTATCAATGACCCGAACCAACTCGAATATAGTTCGGAATTCAACTCGACAATTAACTCATTAAAATTGGTTCATGAACCAAGTGAGCTAAACTTGAGTTGAATATTAAGTTTGTTAAATAAATGAGCCAAACTTGAGCTATATATAATTCGACTTGATTGATTCATGAGTTTTCTCGATTTTATATATATATATATATATATATATATATATATATATATATATATATATATATATGGGGTTCCTAACTTACTCCCGCCTAAAAACATGAAGAAGTAAATTAGCAAGTCTACTCTTGAAATTCTAACGTACTTGTTTTAAGATGTTCTATGCGATATTTTAACGTTTATAATGTTCCAACATCATGAAGTAAACAAAAAAAAACAAGAAAATAAATGACAAGTAAGTAAAAGGCACAATGAGTTTGTTGACCCAGTTCCGTGACAATCACACCTACTCTGGGGCCTACCAAGTCAGGAAGGAAATCCACTAGTGTAGTCCTTATTCAAAAGCTTTCAACAAACTCCTCGTTTACACTTTATGACCTAGGACCTACCTGTCTAGACTTCAACCTAGGAACTCCTAGATCTGAGATCTCATCTCACTATCTTACAGTCAATCACAGCCCATGTGACCTACCAGACTAAAAACAAACAAACGGTGAAGTTACCTTCAAACACAAACAACTACAACCTTGCTTAAAAAGCTTTGGTGTAGCACAACGAGTTTACCACTCAACACACAGTCCATAACATGTATCAAGATGATACAAGAAAGGCTCACAAATAAAACAGGACTAAACTTACATCAAACGATACAAGAGTAGAACACACAAAGACTCAAAACCCTAAAAGCTAAACTTTTTAGTATGCAGCTTGAATACCTAATTAGGTCTTGAAGTCTTCCTTTTATACTGAAGCAATATGGACTAACAAACCTTGTTGGGCTTCAGAACAAATTGCAGATCGATCTGATCTACAAAACAGAATCAAAGATAGTTATGGAAAGTCCTAAAATGTAGGAACATGCTAAACATCTTCAAATATTCCCTAATATATTCTTGATCTTTTGGGAATAAACCAAAACTGATTATGTACAGATATGTACGTTACTTGGTCATCAAGTTAAGGAAAAGTTGTTTCCTTTTAAAAGATAAGGCGTGCGTACAAATAGGCATGAACTCAGGCACACTGAACCGTATCAGGATGTTGGAACATTCTGTCAAACATCTCATATGGATGCCTAAACCATTTTGGAACATAGTATCCAACAACACACTAAATGGATATTTGTTTTATTAAAAATACAGTCAATACAAATACCCAACAATCTCCCCCTTTGGCAAATTTTTGGCTAAAACAAAGTAATGTCAGTTCTCATAAAACAGAGGGATGCAAAACAAATTCATTTCCTCAAATAGCATGACACTATACCTATGAAGAAACAGCCAGCACACAAGTTCTAAAGAGATACCTTAGATACACTTCTTTACACAGTCTTCAGTCACAGCTTGAACTAACCAGAAAAGAAGAAAGGAAGCATCATACTCTTAACCATCAGAGTTTAAGAGATAAGAAGGTATTACATATGTTAGAAACATGCAGCAGCGGATAAGATAATAGCACAGTCTCACAAGAGTAGAGGAAAAATAAATTCCTATGCTACACTTAGGGAAAAATAAATTCCCACAAATGAGTTTGGATGTTTCAACATCCTTCACCACATCAGACAGTAGTACCTGTCACAAATTATCAAGGAAAAAATAAATTTATCATACAAACAAATAGTTGACAGTTAGATGTTTGGCACATTATACTCCACATCGGTCAGACAGCTTGATCATTTTCAAGCACTCATCATAGTAGCACTCCCTCTTAATATAACATCTTATGAATGACTACCAAAGATATTCCACTATTCCCCCTGAAGACATGCATATATATGGAAGAAATTGGAAACCCAAAGATATTCCACTATTCCCCCTGAAGACATGCATATGGAAGAAATTGGAAACCCAAAACTGCATAAAGAAACTTCAGGGCCTGGTTAGATAATTCTTTAGGGAATATACATCAGCTAGCAGACCTATTAAGGTCACGCAGACATGTTCCAACATTCTAGAGAACATTAGCAGGGAACGTGTACAATAAAAAAATACTGAGAATTTAAGCACATTCTCAGAACAACATCAGGATGTTGCAATAACAGAGACAACATCCACAAGAACTAGTTGCAAAATAAATGCAACAACAAATAAGTATGCAATAAATGCATTATAGCGCACACACACACACAACAGGCATATAGAGAGTATAAATATACCATTTTACTCCCCCTTTTTAGCCACAAAATATGCCAACAACACAAAGTCCACTTCAAGAGTATACCAATACAGAGTATACCCTACAAATAGGAGAATAAGCATAACATTTACTCTTCCTTTTTAGCCATAAATTCTGACAAACTAAGGAGAAAACTCCACACACTTTGGTCATCACTTTCTGATCCATCCTTTCCATCACCAACAGACACAGTATTACCATTCTCATGATCATCAACCTTCTTACTTTGAGACTTTTCACTATCAGAGGTTGACTCATCCACAAACTTTATTTGATCAGGTTGAACCAGGGATGTTGTAACATCCAACGCAATATCTGGTGCAATAGCAGTTTTAAAAGCAGACACAAAAACATCTTTCTCAATAGTATTATCAGCATCAGCAATATTCAAAGTAGACTGACCTAAGTTTCCAGACTTAGTCAAACAGATGGAACATTAATCGATGCAGAGGAAGTCACGGGAGAACTTACATTAGGAGTTTTAGGTTTCCATTCTTTCGTAGCTTGAACACTCTTACCGCTGACCTTTGGTTGAACATGAGGTTGAGGATATCCATACAATTTATAACAGTACAGCCTTATGTGACCATATCTACCACAATGGTGACATATCCAATGTGATTTCTTTTTGTTTCTTGGATGGGGGTTCAAATGTCGGACAGGATGTTGAGGCATGTGATCCAACATTACAAACTCAGTCTTCCTTTTAGGAGGAACATACTTCTTTGTGGGAATTTTGATTTCTTTGTTCACAGTTCCATAGTCAAAGCTTATTCCTTTCATATTTCCAGATGACTTCCCAACTTGCAGTATTTCATCTAACACATTAGAACCATTATTCAACATCCGAACATATTTGGTCATGTTTTCTAATTTGGATTTTAACAAGGTGTTTTCCTCTTGTAGACCAGTGATGATAGGCATAAGTTTATATTTTTCAAGACAAAAATCATTGATAGTTTTCTTCTGTTTCTCTAGTTTGGAAGATAGAAGAGTTACCTCATTTTGAAGGTCAAATTTAGCTAACACTAGTTTGTTCTTTTCAGCCAGCAGTTGAGCAATCACTTCTTCACTTCTGGTATATAGTTCTTTGCAAGATGCAACTAAATCTTCATAAGTTAATTCTCCTTCATCAGACTCTTATCTTCTTGTTAATGTTGTCACATGATTGGAATTTTATCATTTTTATCCCTTCTTTGAGACTCACTGTTTCTACTGATGTTGAACGAGATGTTCTAAACATTTGGCCTGGAATTTTTGTCAATAATCTCCAACACTTTGTTAAATTCTCTACCAAGATGTATAATTGCATCAAAAATAATTTCATCAGTCTCCATTTTACATTGAACATCTTTTTCCATCGATGTTAGAAACGAAAGCTATGTTTTTCTTTTTATATCCATTGGCTAATTCAAAAGTTTGAAGTGATCATATTAGCTCATCAACCTTCATATTGGAGATGTCTTGTGCTTCTTCAATCGCATTCACCTTCATATCAAATTTCTTAGGTAGAGATCTGAGAATCTTACGAGCTTTTCATCATACATCTTTTCCCCAAGTGAGTCAAAAGAGTTAGCCATGTCAAAGACATTCATGTAAAAGTGTTGTATGTTCTCATCCTCCATCATTTTTAGATTTTCAGACTTTGTATTCAGAAGTTGAAGCCTTTACATTTTAACTTTAGATGTACCTTTGTGTGTAGTTTTGAGAATTTCCCAAGCATCGTTAGCTACAGTGCATGGCTTGATCAATCTGAACATGTTCTTGTCCACTCCATGGAATAAAGCGTTCAAAGCCTTCGGGTTTTCAAGAGCTAATTCATCTTCTTCCTTGGACCACTCTTCTTCTGGTTTCAGATCAACTGTCTTGTTTCCATCTTTGGCAAGCACAACAGGATGTTCCCAACCCTTTAGAGCTGCTTTACATGTCTTGCTATCTATGGATTTGAGGAAAGCACTCACGCGTGATTTCCAATCATCATAGTTGGAGCCATCCAACAAAGGTGGTATGTTCAAAAATCCTCTTTCCTTGTCCATAATGCTAGAAAGTATCTTCCTTGTAGCTCACCCTAAAACAAGCAGGGTGTCTGCTCTTATGCCAATTAAAATTCTAGCGTACTTTTTAAAAAATGTTATATGTTATGTTTCAACGTTTATAATGTTCCGTTTAAAGTTCCAACATCATGAAGTAAATAAAAAAACAAGAAAATAAATGACAAGTAAAAAGCACAATGAGTTTGTTGACCCAGTTCGGTGACAATCACACCTACTCTGGGGATACCAAGCCAGGAAGGAAATCCACTAGTGTAGTCCTTATTCAAAAGCTCCCAGCAAACTCCTCGTTTACACTTTATGACCTAGGACCTACTCATCTAGACTTCAACCTATGAACTCCTAGATCTGAGATCCCATCTCACTATCCTACAATCAATCACAGCCCATGTGACCTATCAGACTAAAAACAAACAAACGGTGAAGTTACCTTCAAACACAAACAACTAAAATCTTGCTTAAAAAGCTTTGGTGTAGCACAACGAGTTTACAACTCAACACACAATCCTTAGCATGTATCAAGATGATACAAAAAAGGCTCACAAATAAAATAGGACTAAACTTGCATCAAACAATACAAGAGTAGAACACACAAAGACTCAAAACCCTAAAAGCTAAACTTTTTAGTATGACGGCTTGAATACCTAATTAGGTCTTGAAGTCGTCCTTTTATACTGAAGCAATATGGGCTAACAAACCTTGTTGGGCTTCAGAACAAATTACAGATCGATCTGATCTACAAAACAAAATCAGAGACAGTTGCAAAAAGTCCTAAAATGTAGGAACATCTTGAGGAACATCCAAAACATCTTCAAATATTCCCTAAATTATTCTTGCTCTTTTGGGAATAAACCATAACTGATTATGTACAGATATGTACATTGATTGTCGTACCCCAATTTTTGACCTTAGATCGTACATTCATACACCGACACGTGTCATTTGACCCTACACTCGTACGCCGTTTGATATTGATCAGTCGCTGACTTTTCGGTAAAAATTTCGGCAGAGAGGTATTTTAAAATACCTCATTTTTTGGTTCCGAGTCGGGCCCTCTTCTCACTTTTTTTTATTTATCGTTTATTTTTAATTTCCATCTTTTATTTTAATTTCATAATCCTTATTTTTGATCAGTCGTCTTATTTTAATTTATTTTAATTACTTTCATTTTTATTTTGTTTTATTTAATTGTCCAAAAGTCCAAAATCAATAGAGTCAAAAAGGTCCTGATCCAAAAAAACGGTTCATGCCTCATCTGAGGCAAACACAGCATGTTCACATCCAGATTTTCAGTTCATTCTCATCCAAAGCACAAATTTTTCTCTGCTTTCCCAACAAACCCTAAACCAAAAGCCTAGGACTATAAATAACACTTTACAGACACACAGAAGGGGGCCGAAAAATTCACATAAGGAACCTGCAATCATAACAACAATTTACAAGCACAAAAATCATCCAATCTTCACACCAACCTAGCGTATCAGGACCGCAAATCCAATACATCAAAATCCCAACACAATCCATAACCAAACTTCATCCAATCGGCCAAAGCGTCACACCCACATTGCAACAACCAGAATCAAAAGATTACAGTGATCACCACTAAAACCACAAGTAAATTCGAGTGCATCCAACAAAGGCCAAACGCACTGGAATCGAACCAGTTCACGGATCAACACCATCACTTTGAAATATCCGTACGCTCAAGGATCTAGAGGTATACGTCCCTCTTTCTTTAAATCTAGTTCGCTCAGGCTTTTGTGTCATTAAAACTGAAAACAGAAAGGAAAAGAGAGATTAAACTTTTAGAGAAGAGAAAGAGGAAAGGTAGTTTGTTGTTTTTTTTTCTTCTTCTTTTTGTAGATCTAGGGTTTCTTGAATCTGTTTTGGGAATTGTGAGTAGAAAATAGAATAGAGGAGGAGGAAAGAAAGAGAAAGAGCAAAAAAAATAAAGAAAAGGAGTGATTTTCAACTCCGGTGCGGCGGCGCCGCCGCGATGGCTTGCCGGCCACCACACCGGAGTTCACTCCGGTCACCCCCTTCTCCGTCGGAGAAGATGAAGAATCTAGAGAGAGGGGAGAGCGTTTTGCTCTGTTGAAAAGAAGAGAGAGAAGCGAGTTTGGAAAATGAGAGGAAATAAAGGCTACAGCCTTTATATACCCTCTCTGAATCCTGTGCGCGCTAACCTGCGCCCTAGTATACACCCTCAGACTCTGAACCTTTTGATCTTAATCTGATGGCGCTGCTGCCTTGTTCCCTGACCAAATCAGGGCTGTGTGATATTGATCAGACGGCCCAACCCATTCCTTGCTAGCCCACACGCTTTTGCACCCCCTGAAGCCCAATTTCACCTTTTTTTACGTTTTGCACACCCCACCTTGTGATTGGACCCCCTGCATTTGATTTTATTTTATCTGCATACATTTTATTTCGCTGTTTAACATTTTATTTTCCATCTTCTCATGCATATTTTAGGATTAGATTTATTATTTCGTTCATATATTTATTTATGTCATTTATTTTTACAGAGAAGATTTTAGAATGTAAATAGGTGCTCATGTAATTTATTTATTCAATTTTCTCGCAGACCGTAGCGTGTATTATAGGTTTAATGTAATAGTCGTAGGTGCATGTGTGCATGTGTGCATGTGTGTGTGCGCATGATTTATCTTTATTGTTTCTAGTTTAGGGTAAAGGTTTTTGCGGTGACCCAACGTCACCACAAAAACCTACGTTTTACTTTCTCGCTCCGTTAGATTTAATTTTCGTCTAATTATTCAAAAAAAAAAAAAAACATTGCAAATAACAAAGCACAAAAAACATTTTCATAATAAACCTTGATTGTTTAAATCAAGTGACCCTTTTATTTTATCATTTCATCAATAAAAATTGCAATCAATCTAAATTCTATTTTCAGTCATTTTCTTTAATATAAAAAACACAAACAAATTTATTTTGCCAATCAAACGTCAATTTTTACCCCGAACTACGAGGTTTTGATCCCTCACAGGTACGTAGGCAAAGGACACTCGTCCTCTCAAATCAATAAAAAATGTAGATAATTAGGTTTTTTTTTTAATCATTTTAAATTTCTTTTTTCAAAGCAAGTAAGTTATAGCACAAGAATTAAATAAAACCAAGAGGTTCCCCTAGAGTACTACGGACATAAAGGGTGCTAATACCTTCCCTTTATGTAACTAACCCCCGAACCCTAAATATTTTTTTAAAGTGGTATTTGGACCTTTTTCCACTTTCTTTTAAAAAATAAAATGTTCAGTCGTGAAATAAAATAGTGAGTCAAACGCTAATCAAATAGCATTGATCTCCAAAAAATGACGCGACAATCACTAATATTTTTGAAATTTGTCGTTAAACTCTTTAGAACCAGAATATTGCAACAAATATAAAGAATGTTTTTTTTTAACTCGAATTGAAAAAAGATTTGAATATTAAATGTTGGAATTTTTTTTTTATAAATTTTATCTAGATTAATAGAGATATAATAGTATTCATAATGATACTTTAGAGGTGGTCTCTTATATGTCTCGACTGAAAGTCACGAAAGAGTAATTATAGACCAAAAAGGTACAACTCTTAACGATATGCTCATAAGATTTGCAACTCTAAATCTTTAATTAAGAACTTACTGGCCAACTTCTTGTCTTTGGTGCAAGTTAACCAGCAAAAAATATTAATTTTAGCATCTTGACCAAACCCTCATTCATATGTTGAGGATCTAATTTGGAATGAATGGACATAAAATCTGAGTCCTAGGCAAGGGTAGACATAATATATGAGTCCCGTAGATGGAGCACTAGACATGATAAACAAGTCCTTGGACATAATAAGTAGAGCAATTGCCATCTTAGTTTTTACTACAATTTAAGTATACTGGAACAGTGACCACATTATTTTTTCATGAAAGGAAACAATTCTACTAAGCTCAAAATAAGTTATTATGATGATATTATGGATTCAAAGTAACTTGGAACCAAGGAGAATGTAGCACAGCATTAGACATCATAAAATAGTTCAAAATGACAAATTTTGGAACCAAGGAGAATGTAGCTTGGAAATTTAACAAAACACTCATGAATTTCTACACAAGAGCAAAACAATTTCAGTACATGCAATATAACCCATTTGTTTTTAGGCCTTGTTTTTACTATGTAATTTCTTAAAACATAATCACTTTATAGAAATAGGAGAACATAATTTCACCCAAAACCCACCTAAAATTGTGAATTGCGAAGAGTAATGAAGATTTCCCCTTCTTTTACCTCTTTTCAAGTTCTTCTCTCTTTGAAATTCTGGCGCGATAGCTTTTAGATGTTCTATATGATGTTCTAACACCATACACAAAATAAGAATGTTGAATGTAATGTTTAGAACATCGTGCTAACAGAATTAAACAAAAGATGCAAACGTAAAAGACAAGAAAGTAAATGGCACATAAGGATTGTTAACCCAGTTCGGTGACAAACACACCTACTCATGGGGACTACCAAGCCAGGAAGGAAATCCACTAGTGTAGTCCTTATTCTAAGTTCTCAGCAAACTCCTCATTTACAACTCTAGACCTAAGACCTACCTGTCTTGACTTCAACTTAGGAACTCCTAAATCTGAGATCTCATCTCACTTCCTACCAATCAATCACAGTCCCTGTGATTGTACGATTTCAACTCAATATGGTGAAGTTACCTTCAAACACAAGAATCGAGACTCACTCCAATAAACAAAACTTTCTCTTTGCTTCAAAGCTTTAGAGAAATTCACAACTAACAACTCAATAAAAACAATCTTTAATCATGTATCAAGGTGATACAAGAAAAGGCTCACAAATAACAAACGACTCAAAACCCTAAAAAGCTAATTCTTTGAAGACGGCTTGAATGAAGAATTAGGTATTGAAGTCTTGTATTTATAATGAAGCAATAGCGGACTAAAATAGTCTTCTTTGGGCTTCAGAACATTGTAGAACATTGCGCTTATCCACATAACAGGAATCAATAACAAATAAAAATACTTCTAAAATGTAGAAACATCTTTAGGAACAAACCAATCACAACCAATGATTCCTAAAATAAAGGTAATACTTTAGGAACAAATCTTCACAGCTGATTTTGGACAAAATAACGTTACTTGGCCAACATGAAATAAGACGTGGATTCCTTAATAAGATAAAGTGCGCTAAAGCCAAGGCACATAAATAGGACACACTGAATCGTGCCAGGATGTTGGAACATCGTATCCAACATCTTGCATGAATATTTGTTTTAGCAAAAGTGAGGCCAACATACAAATATCCAACAATCTCCCCCTTTGGCAAATTTTTAGCTGAAACAATATGAGATCATACAGACAAACTAGAGGGATACAATCATACCTTCTTTCATTTTATCACAAAAACTCATCTTGAAAGAAAGTAACAAATTTCAACATTACTTCAAAAGAGCGTCTTCAAAAATTATCCACAAGAAACATTGGAACATCTCCAAGAACATCAGAGGCATACGCAACAGCAGAATAGAGATAGAACTCAGCCTCACAGAAAAAACAAAATCTGAATGGGAAAAATAAATTCCCACACACATACATGCTAACAGCTGGATGTTTCAACATTCTTTAGCACAACCCGCTTATCACAAACACAAATCACAATATCACTCCCCCTCAAATAAACAACCACAAAGTGAATACTAACACAGACCTTTCTACTACTCCCCCTGAATACATGCATGCATAATAATAAAGAAAACTTCAAAGCAGGAAAACTTCATAAACTGACAGATGAAATGTTGCAACATCAGGCACAACATTAAGTAACAACCTACTATCATACAAGTACTGCCATAATCTAACTACTTCCCCCTTTTAGCTATAAATTCTGACAAACTAAGGAGAAAACTCCACACACTTTGATCATCACATTCTGGTCCATCCTTTTCATCACCAACAAACACATAATTAACATCATCATGATCAGAAACTTTCTCCTCCTCATCATCATCAGTTACCATCTTACTTTGAGATTTTTCATTTTCAGAGGCTGACACAGCCACAAACTTTATTTGATCAAGTTGATCCAGGGATGTTGTAACATTCGACACAACATCCGGTGTAATAGCAGTTTTAAAAGCAGACACGGAAACACTTTTATCAACATCAGCAACATTCAAACTAGACTGAACAAGGTTGCCAGACTTATTCAAAACAGGTGGAACACTAATCGACACACGGGAAGTCATAGACGAACTCACATTAGGAGTTTTGGGTTTCCATTCTTTCCTAACTTGAGCACTCTTACCACTGACCTTTGGTTGAACATGAGGCTGAGGATATCCATACAATTTATAACATGAGGCCTCATACTTTTATTGATGTATCGCCATGTATTAACGGGTTGTTCTCTAATGAAGTACTATAAGCATCGTTTTTTTCAAAAAAGATTGAAAAATCAATTTGAATGCGAGATTTCAGGCTAAAATTGACTTATACCTTTTTTTAAAGGAAAGTTGACTTTAAACCTAACGACCAGTGTTTGGCGAAGAGAAAATACAACAACATCGTGTTCATGAATCCATTGAAATCGATGAGTAATTTCATAAGTAATTTTTTATTTCAGGATTATAATATTTTTCAATGAACATTTTTTTAACTCAAACCAATTGATCTATTCAACAAATTTAAAGTATTTAGTCATTGTTGCGTTTATAACACTTTTTGAGATGTTACCTGTTTGAAAAATTTCAATAATTTTTTTAAAACTAAAACAGTATACAAATGATCAACAGAAAGTAAAGTATTATATTTGCAAGGATAAAAAAGAAAATTACTTTTCCCACCCTTAAAATTATATTTGCAAGGATATAAAAAAAGTACTATATTTGCAAGGATAAACCTTAAACTTCTAGAAGAAAAAAATGGGATTTACTTTTCCCACCATATCTACTTCTCACGCGCCATATAACTTTTACAAAAATGTCTATGAAATTTTGAATTATAAAATCCGAAAACATTCGAATTGTGTTCGGATTTTATTATCCGAAACATGCTTATTTCTTGAGGTTTTCCGATTATAAAATTCAAATTGATGAAAAAACTCATTTTTTCACCCCATAACAAATGAAAAACTCAATTCGGGATTATAAAACCCCAAAATCACATGAACATGCACCGGAAATTGGTAGGGTGGATAAAGTAATAGAAAAAAAATAGCTAAAAGTGGGCTTCTATAAGCCCGGTTAAAACTGGCCCATAGATGCATCATGATTCCAAATTTCCAGTAGGTTTAAAAAACCTTCTCTTTGCTTGCGTTTCCACAGTTCATCGCTTCCAAAACCTTCCTTCACCTCCTTCCTCTGCATTCACTTAGGTAACCTTCCTTCTCTCTTATTTCGTTTAATTGTAATCGTGCATGCTTGTGTTGTTCTGCTTCCACCGTTGTTACTGTATGCATGTATTTGTTTTTGTTATCATCTTAACATCAGTTTTAATGTATGACCCTGTTTGGATAAACAGCTTATTTGCAGCTTACGGTTATGTATAAGCTATTTATAGGGGAAAAAAGATAAGATTAAGTTGAATTGTTATAAGCTATAAGCTGTTTTAATAAGCCATCTTGGAGAACTTATGCAATTAAGCTGACAACAGCTTATGAATATTTCTTAAGCTGGTTTCATAAGTTCTCCCAAGCAGTTTCAGAAAACTTATGCAAGTAGATAAGCTAAAATAAGTCGATCCAAGCAGGCCTAAAATTTTAATATTCATGCACTATGACTATATCTCAAGCAACCGATCATGTGTGTGACTTTTGAAGTGATTATGATAAGCAACAAACTTTTTTTAACGTTTTACCAGTTATCATTGATTGACAGTGTAACAGCTCTTTCCACTAATGACGTATATGAATTGAAAATGATTTAATTTATATTTTGTGATAGATTTGTAGCCAAACCACATGGGGAAGAGAAAGCGAAGTGAAAAGGCTGAAGCTGTGGCTGTGCCCAAAAAGGATGATGTTGCTCCAGAGAGACCAGTGAGGACCCTTTTGGGATGGAAGGATAAGCAAGAAAATGAGAATGAAGTTGAGGTTACGTATAATGGTGTTTCACCTGTATTCAGGAATAAAGAGAAAGTTTTGGTTACTTGCTCTAGGCGTATTGTTTTCAGGTACAACTCTCAAAACCCAAATATATTTTGCTCTATTCGCACAGTTTGTGCTTGTTTTGAGTTTGGATTTGTTTATTTTGGCTATGTTTGGCTAACAACTTAGTTAAGTTATTATGCTGTAAGGGTTTACCGTGTAAGTGCTTATCTATAAGTTATTTATGTAACAAAAATTAAATTAATGTCAATTGGTTTTGATATAAGCTATAAGTTGTATTCATAAACTATCTCGAAGAGCTTATGGAAGAAGCTGAAAACAGTTTATGGACATGTCATATGTTGTTTCTAGATGTCCCAAACAGTCTTACAAGGGTTTATTCCAGTAGATAAACTTAAATAATGCAATCCAAACAAGCCCTTTGTGTGCAATAAAAGATGTATCAGAATGCTCTTGTTTGTATGATATTATGGTATTGATCGTGGGTTATTGGTTTTTGATTATGGTATTGATCGTAAACTTATTATAGGTACAGACATTTGATGTTGAACTTGGTATCGCTTCTGCCTCATTGCAAAAAGGATAACAAGGTTGAATCGAAAGAAACTAAGGGTGCCACCTTGAACGAGCTTGTTGAGCTCAAAAACTGTTCGTCGTGTTTATTTTTTGAGGTATTCTTTTTAATTATTTTTTATGACAAAGTTTTTCAGTGACAACTATGCATTATGTTTATGAGCTAATCCATGTTGTTGAGTTAGAAAATTCACTGTTTGTTTATGGTTTGAAGAATTATTCCATTTTGTTACAAATGTTGATATTTAGATCTAATGCAATATGTTATTGTTGGTTAGTTTCAAATTGATAAAATCTCTTTCCTTTTTGTGATGGATTACACATCTGATTCTTGTGCTTATAGATTTTTGTTTTATCCATTTTAAATTGTAAAGTGTAGATCATTTTCACTCCTTTGTTTCCCCTCCCAAATTGGTTTTCCTATGTATCTACACAGTTTACTTATTTTAAATCTGGCGATTGAAACAACATTTTCCATTTAATCTCGAGTTTGAGTTCCAGTTCTTAATCTCGAGCAAGTGTAGTTTATTTGTGACATTTGGATAACTATCTTATATCTACCTTCTGTGTATGTGAATTTCAGTGCAGGAAGGCAAAAGATCTTTATCTCTGGATGGCAAAATGCCCCAACGGCCCATCTGTTAAATTTTTAGTTAGTGCCGGTAATATTCTCATCTGTTTGTTATCTTAAGGTTACTACATAAACCAATTTCCTTGCTATGATTGTATAGTATTCTAGGATCAGTAAACCAGTTCTTCATTCGTCTTTTGAATTATGACCGTTTCTCTTTCTCTCCGAGGCCATTTTACTAGTTTCTCTTTTACCTTCACTGCTTTCCAGTGCACACGATGGAGGAATTGAAGCTTACTGGGAACCACCTAAAAGGCTCCCGCCCTCTTTTGACATTTTCATCAAATTTTGAGAAAGATGCATACTGGAAACTGTTGAAGGAGATGCTGTTGCAGGTATTTGGTTTGATTACACTTCTATGCACTGTTTTGGATTCAAAAGTTAAGGTTATTTTGATAATACCATCTTAGTTTGGTGGTGCTTTGGGGGTGTTGCTTTGTTTGAGTTACTAGTATTTTTGATAATACAATCTATATGCTTATAAGTTTCTTAATCTGTCACCGTTGACTTGAGAAGTTCTATAAATGTTATTTTTGGCTCATGACATAGTTTAAAATTTAAATTGAGTAGAATGTGGACCAAGCATTTATTCCTGTTCACAATTTTCTCTAGTTTGGTTCTTGTACCCGAGTTATGTATTTGAATAGGGATTTGGATTGTGTGCGCGGGTGCGCATTGTTTTCTTGGTTATTAGAATAATCAAAGTATACTCAATTTTGATTATTGCTGACGTAGTCTTTCTTTTCTTCATCCAGATATTTGAAACACCGAAGGACCATAGAAAGGCTAAGCCTTTCCATGACCACGTTTTTGTTTTCTCAATTGTTGATGACCATATATGGTTCCGAAATTACCAGGTGTGTGTTTTCATTTGCAAAAGATCTAATTAATTGGCATACCATTGTTTTCAAATTTGCATTATTTTTAGAGTTTAAACTTCAAAATCTGTTGGTTTGTTGTTTTCAACATCACGCTACTAAAAAAAAAATAAGCGCAAGCATCTTGGTCATAATTATGCCAATTGTTTTGGTTAGCCATAGTTTTTGACTTGAGTGAAATTGAGATGACGAATCTAAATGTTCTCTTTCTTTGCTAACATTGCCGATGGATAAATTGGGTCTGTGAGCATTTCAAATTTTTAAAGCATTAGCCTTAGGTTCCTATACAAATAGGCTTTAGTATATGAAATAAAAATATACTTAAAGTCTTAAACACAATTACTGTGAAGACCAATAGAAATATGATATTATGAGATGAGTCTAGATTTGATGTAAAATCAAACCAAAACCTTATATACTATATCAATGAAGAAGTAATATGATTGTTTTACTATGGTTACATGGAAAGCTTTCAATTGATTTTTTTGTAAACCACTGGATGCTTTTATTATGTAATTACATTGTCTATACTTCTAGTCTAGGAGAAAAGAAAATGCAGTCTTCACATAGGTATGCTTGTCTTAAACACCATGACGCTACCACGTGTGATTGAGTGTGATTGATGGATCTACAGTGTTCATATTCATGCATCAATGACTTTTTTACTAATCCAGTGAACTTAATTTTGGTTATTTTATATAATGTATAGAGGTCTTAATAATTTAAACAATATAGAGGTACTATTCTATGCTGGTACACTTGTATTTTTTGCAAATGTGGCTTTGCAATGCTATTCTCATTTTCTGCTTTATGTTGTCATTGATGCTTAATTGCTTACTGAACAATGTTACATGATAAACCACATTTTTATTCTCATGCAGATCTCTGTTCCTCACAATGAGTCAGACAAATTACCCCGAGGAAGCCTTGATAAAATGACATTGATTGAGGTCTGCAAATTGGCTTATTGATTTATACTTGATCTCTCAATTCCTAAAATTCATTTAACTTATGTGTGCAAACTACATGTTTAGGTTGGTCCACGGTTCTGCTTGAATCCAATTAAAATATTTGGTGGCAGTTTTGGAGGCCCAACTTTATATGAGAATCCATTATACGTGTCGCCAAACCAGGTAATGACCAACATGTTCTCAGTGCTAATCTCTGTAATTTTCTTCTGAAAATAACTCCATATTGGTTATGATTTTAACCTTTTTATGTTGTTGTAGATCCGAGCTTTGCAGAAGAAAAAGGCTGGAGGAACATTTGCAAAGAAGGTCAAAGCAAAGACAAGGAGGAAAATGCATGAGATGGCCAATCCTCTGGAACCTGATGAGTTTGCAGATATGTGGAAAGATTAATCTTAGTTCACTCGCCTCTTTTCACTAAAACTAAGAATGGACATTTCACTTTATATTCGACATGAATGGTGATTTTTGGTTGGCAGTCCATTCTTCGTAGGGGCATTTTGACGTTGCGAATTGCTTTATATGTTCAGTTGGAGATATAGGATGTACTTCTATGTGATTGTTCCCATCAAACTATGATCTGTACTGTTATTTTCTTTAATTATACTGTGATCTGTAATGTTATTTTATTTAATTATTGTTTTTCTGGTGACTGTTTCCTACCCTGCCTTACTTGTACTGTATATTTTTGCTATATTTATATTCTTATAAGGTGTTTTTGAAAAGTAGTATTTAGCAGACAAGGTTGTAGTTTTTAGCCTAAGATTGACTTGGCTTATGACCAGCTTATTTTTTCCATTAATCTCACGAGAAGTAAGAATTATAATACTTAGGAAGCTATATTATTTAATAAAAAAAAAACTTGGGAAGCTATATATAAGGTTAAATATGGTTTTGGTCTCTGCAAATATGTCTCGTTTTGGTTTTAGTCCCTGTAATTTTTTTTAGTTTTTGGTCCCTTCAAATATGCTTCGTTTTGGTCTTGGTCCCTGTAATTTTTTTTAGTTTTTGGTCCCTTCAAATATGCTTTGTTTTGGTTTTGGTCCCTGGCCCTATTTTGTGATAATTTGCACATGTGTCACATGATAATTGTACCCATTTTGAAGAAAAATAGCCCCTACAAAATATTTTGATTTTTAAAAAGGTCCGATTTTTAAAAAGGTCCTGCAAAATATTTTGTTCTTGAAAATAGTCCTTAAAGGGACTATTTTAAAAAACAACATTTTGCAGGGACCAAAAACTACAAAAAAGAAATTTACAAAGACTAAAACCAAAATGAAACATATTTGTAGAGACCAAAACCATATTTTAGCTTATAAAATAACACTTGGCTAAGTTGGCTTCCTTTTTCCATTTAGTAGCTTGTCTAACAAAGTGTGCGTCTCTAGGCTAAGGGTATGTTTGGTTTGCGAAATTGTTTTTACTTGTTGATAATGTTTCATTATGTTGTTTTGAAAGATTTGTGCAAGGAACAGTAAAAATTACTTCTATTTTAAAGCAAGAAAACATTGAAAATAAGGTGACATTTTGTATTGAAATCCTACATTTTAAGTTTAAACAATATGCAACCAATTTTTGTTTTGAAATTTTACATTTTAAGTTTAAAGAATATGCAAGACAAGTTATTCAATCATTCATTTCTCGTAAAAATTAACAGCTTTTAGAGAAATTAAACTAGTCCCTTAATGTCCCAAAATTTCATCCTATTTTTAATCACAAATGTTATATTATATTCTTCGTTTGAATTTGATAAATACTTATTAATCTAACAACTAAGTATTAACATTTGTTATTAAAAACACGTTTGAAATTGAAAATATTTTTGAAAACAACAAGTACAGTATTAGATTAATTATAAGTTGACACCCTTTTTTTGTACCATCCTTGTACACCCCACATGTGACACTAGGGAGAAGAGAGAATAGGAGGCAAAGTTGGTGAGTGCGTGGGGGCCACATCATCACATGTCACTTTTGTGTGTGGATGTACAAGTGATGTATGCTCACGGAATAATTAGTCATCAACATGGATATCAATCTGCAGACACATAATACTAGTAAACTATGAAGTATTTGTTTGTTTTGTCGTTACTCTTAGTATTAATTCCCTAGCTTGCAAACCGAGAAGCAATACCTAGCAATGAAGCACTACTAAACACGACATTGACACTAAAACGTAAGTACCGATAATAATTTAAAGAAAGAGAAATTATGAGTTGACACCCTTTTTTTCCATATCACTCATATACCATTCCAAAAGACATTTTTTATTTATATTTCTCTTCTCTTTTATCAACTCATTTATCTCTCATCGACTAAATATATGTTACATAAAGGTGTACAATGGAGGGTTGCCACATAAGGTGGTCTATGTATCATTACTCTTAAAGAAAAAGGAAAACGATAGAGTATAACCACATCATGTGTTAATATTGGATACCACACACCTTCAACATGAAGTATTGGTACTAGATAGATAATTAGTTCGTTCCTGGTTAAATGTGAGTTGACCTCTTTTCTAATAGATTGCAAAATACAATAATTCTAGGTGGTTAATTGGAATAAGAGAAAATTTTGAAAACCCTTCAACGTTGGTTTTCAAACTACTAATATTTAACAAAGGGTTCTATATACTCAAGAACATCAATGAATGACAATGAAAAAGTTACTACTAATCCTGTGATGAAAAATATATTTAAATCTAAATGCAACATAGGTTAAGGTTATCAAGATAACTACCTGTTTTTCAAACTTGACTACACTTAACTTAGGAACAACTTCATTTTCAATAATACTGGCATTGCCATGCACATAATTGTTAACCAACATCTTAAAGACATCGGTAACAGGTAACTAATAAAACAAACAAGTACATTAAACATAATACTAACATATGAATTTTGGCATTTAACAATTACTCTATACCTTCTCACCTACTCAAATGAGGCCGGTTATCAATTTTTCTAACATTTAGTCACTATGTTGTATCCTTCCTTACAACAAAAGAAAATACTCAATAATTATTTCAGAGCTATCAAGCATGGATACGGACATGGACGCGACACGGACACCGCTAAAAATATAAGAAAATCACATCATTCAGTGTAATTATATGCATCACTATCGTGTCAGTGTCAGACACAACACATATTCGATACCGGAACACGCTTAATTTGAGGAATGTCCGTGCTTCATATTTTCGGAGTTAATTAACAATCAACAAAAAGCTACATTGAGGAGTGATATATGTATCTCACAATTCTCAATATTACACATTCTGTTTTATTATGCAAGTTTTAACATGACCCAAAAATTCCTTACACAATCATTTTCTGCAGTTTTCTATGCATGGAGATTTGGATAATTCAAACATAGTGAGAATTTGCCATCACCAGCAGAAACACGATAACGATTATCCAATAACAAGTAGAAAGTTATGTAATGTAAGGTGAAAAACAATAAAACCGTTGAAATATTATGACATGGTATCCCAGAACATGACTTTTGTGTCAATCTCGGGGAACCTGTATCAGAGAATGACCTAACTCGTGAAATTTCAACGACCATTGTTTGTAGCTCCTTGTGATGAAACTTGTCCCTGAGAAACCATTTGTGAGCGCCCAGGATCTTGAACATAGTTTTGACCCCTTCCAGCACCAACCATCTGTTGCTGCTGAGGAAGTTGTTGATGCTGGGATAGCTGCTGCATCTGCATGTGAGAAAGCTGCTGCTGTTGAGATTGCATCTGCTGGTGCTATTGTTGCATTTGTTGCTGTTGAATTTGATGTTGCTGCTACTGTTGACTGGACAATGGTGGCTTAGTTACAACCATGTCCTTAGGAAAAATCATCCCGATCAAGCGGCTAGGTTTGTCCGAAACAGACAGTAGCAACGTCTGTGATGGCAATTGAATAACTGCACATTGCTTCTTTTCCTTCAGCTGACCAAGAAAACCGTGCTGGTTCAATGCCCGAAAAACTAGGTAATCTGCCTTTCCTACATACTACTTGTTATTCATGTGTTCCTGAGGTATAAGTCGACCTATTTTCATACCAGTAGGCCAGTCAGCTGTAAGTGTCTCGGATGCAGAATAACTCCTATAACCTTCGAGTTTGGTGATAAATACCGGCTGCCCTTGTCTTAAACCCGATAAGCTTCCCTCCCAGGCCTTTAAATATTTGGGATGTGCAGAAGTTGTCTGCTGTGATAAGGGCATATTAGTAGCAGTTGTGTTATTCACAAGTGGCTGCATGCCTGATTGTACTTGTTGAGGCATTTCTGGAGTAGGAATCATCCTTGCGCCAGTTCCAGAAGAAACACCAGATTGACCGACGCCGTTCAATACATTTTGGTTGACGTTAGCTCCACCGTGCAGCATTTGGGCCCCTGAAAGGTTTCCTGGGTTCATTCTGGGAACCTGTTGTCCCATGCTAACAGCTCCTTGAATATTAGCCAATGGTTGTGAAGTGGCTGACATTAGTAAAGCAAGACTTGAGTGTTGTCCAACCTGTGTAGAAGCAGTAAGATATCCCGAACTAGTAATTACTGGCTGTCCAGATGAAAATACATTTTGACCCGTAGGTCCAGAGGATGTCGTGCCACACTCAACTTTTACTGGTACAGGCACTAGCTCAACTTTTACAGTAGCAGGAGTCACATTCCTTGTAACTGGTGCGACAGATACATCGTCTACTTTAACATGACTTTGATTTAAAGGCAAGTTTGTTCCGGAAGAACTCAAGGCACCACGGGCTTCCTTGAAACCTTCTGATATCAAAACAAGAGGGGTTTTAGCATCAATCGGTGGATCGACACTTGGTTTCCCCGCATTATAGATGGCTTTGATTTGGGGAAGTTGTCTTCGGCAGATGACAGATAGAGACATAGAAAACTGCGGAAATACTTTAGCAACAGCTTCAACATCATAAAACTGGTTACCTGATTCTGAGTCAACGGATTCATTCTCCTTGGGAACATATACTGGTCTCTTCGATGGATAAGGATTGATGGCTGCCATAAGAATACAATGCATAGGCATATCAACATTTTGTTGATTAGGGTTTTCATTTTGAGACGGGGAGAACATCATCAAAGCTTCAGCAAGCCCTTCAGCGATAGCAGCGTGCCAACGTCATCAAAACCACCACCGGAAAAGGATATAAATGATAACCAATCTAAGAAAACCTCTGGATCTCTTGTCCAGCCAGAACGTTGCACGAGAACAGGAGAATAAATGCCATGAGTATGATAGGTGACTAGGCAAAACTCAGCTTTGGAAACAGAAGGCTCGTTCCCACAAAGGGACTTGACGATTTTGTTGAGATAATCCACTTGAAGAGTATCCCAGTAAGGTCCCATAGCAGTGGTGCTTTCGGCGACAATAACGATGACCTTCTTCTCCGCCATGGTGTTGAAAGTTTGAAACAAGAACGCAAAAAGAACACAATTGTTAGGATTTCTGGTTTTATATCAGATGAAGTGGTTTTGGTTTAGGATTTTGGGGGAGTGGGTGTATTTGTTTGAGATTTTAAAAGATTATTTTGACAAAATTAATTTAAAAAAAGCTCAATGCTACTTGTACCAAACCAAAATATGAATTAACAACAAAAAAAAACCAAAATATCAGGATAGCATCACCACATGTATTCCACAAAGATTTTACCGTTGAAACGATAACATCGTCAACTGTATTCCACAAAGTCTTTACGGTTGACTTCCTTCTCCTTTTCAACGCACAATTCGTGAATTTCGCAAACTCTATTTTTTCATTGGTTTATATCTCTTTTGTTATAATTTCTTTCGCATGATATAACACTATTGTTTAAAAAATTTGTGGGTTTTTATTGACTGTGAGAGATTTAAGAGAATTTGTTAAAAATATTTTTTACAATTAAGATTCTTAACACACATTTTTAATATATAAAATATTTTTAAAAGACCGGAGGATCATTTTGGTCCCCAACAAAATTGCATAGGCCAAATTAGTGTACGACAAAAAAAAAATCACCACATTTAATCTCTTAAAAAGTTAAACCGAGACAATTTAGTCCTTTTGTCAATTTTTTTCTTCAACCGACATTTTTTCTTCCTATTTTTTAACCGTGATTGAGAATATGTGACAATACAGTTATCTTACTGACTACCTTGTGTATTGTTTACGAAAATAAGGGACAATTAAGTCTCTACTAAATTTTTTTGGGATAATTTGGTCCCTATAAAAATAAAAAATGAAATTAGTCATTATTTTCGATTTCTTCATGACAAAAATGCAATTTGTTAAATTTTATTAAACCAAATTGATACTTTTTTTTGTAGGTTTACTTCTTCGGTCGAAATAGCTACCGTCGTCTCTGATACTCACAAAAAATGGAAAACGGAGGGGTGTGGGAGAAAATGGAAGGATGCGTTTTGGGTTTTCAATTACTCAATTTATTCTTTGTTTCTAGTTTATTAAGTTTCTTTATGTGTTAAACACGACCATTCATTCTTTTATTACACAATCAGAGACTATTTTGAAATTTTAATATATCGAAGGACTATTGTGGCTACTCGTTACACATTAGGAATAAAATGACTATTACCACTAAATATGAGCTAGGTGTCAAGGTCGTTGATACTTCTTTTTAAGCCCCTTTAACATGTGGGTTGGGGCTCAAAAGTTGAAACCTCCTCAAATTGACAGCTCTAGGTGTTCCTTTCTTTGATGCATGATATAACGAGATCTTAAATTTTCCGATTACAATTTGTTTTTCTTTTAAAAAAGGTCATGTTCCATATATATTCCAAATGACATTTTTTTATGACATATGTTAATTAGATCTTAAAATATCATTAGTTTAATAATTTTACTATTTAATATTTAATCTTTATTAGTTTATCTATAACTTTAAATTAAAAATTAAATTGTTAAATATTGTTAAATTTAAGATTAAATATTTAAATGATTAAACTAATGATATTTTATGCTCCTATCAATGATATATAAAAAAAAAAGTTTTTCTAATCACCAAACATGTGTTGAGACAAAATCCTTATTTGATGTTTTAAAGATTACAAACATATATTTATTCAATCTTGTTATCTACTAATTCGTTTTGTGAGAATTTGTTTCATGAGAATGTACTGAGAACGTTCTGGCATATACGAAGAAATCAAAACAGTACATCAAGTATGAACAAGACCACACAACGTGTAATCAAGGCTGATCATATTTAAGAGATATCTTTTGGGCCATAAGAAAAGGTTTTGACCCATTTGAAAAAGGCTTTAAGCCCATTAAAAGAAAATATCTCATTCATAAGAGCACATGGCTTATTAAAGCATGACATCACTAAAGCAAAGGACAATGACATAATCAAGCATTGGGCAGCAAGTAAAACAGCTCATCACAGCTGTTCTCTCACTCGCAAGCAAGCTACAGTGCTTTGAAAGCTAGGCAAATCAGATGGAACATTCTGAGAACGTTCTGGCTATTTTGAAGAAGAAAAGAGAAATCAAATGAGACTTTGGACAGCTATCAAAAACGTGTCCAACAGCTCTATTTTCTCCCTTGGTCACCAAGACACTCCTCACCTATAAATACAAGTGGTCTTGAAGTTCAAAGGCAAGAGTTTTGAAAGCAAATATTCTCTCAAGTGAAATACATCACTACATACAAAGCTCTTCTCAAAAACAAAGCAAATTCCAAGCTCTCTCACTATATCTCTTGGATCTTATCTTTCGAATTTGCTATTGTAAAACTCAAACATGTGTTGAGTATTTTTGATCCAAACAAAACTCACTATACAAAGTGTGTTGTTTTTTTTTCTCAAGTCTATTGGGCTTAATAGTTTGAGATAGAAAATTCCAACCTTTCTTTTGCTAGTGTGCAAAGAATTGTAAAAGCCTGCTGAGGTTGATAATACAGGTGTTACGGACTGATCTGGTGTGATCAAGATCTTATAGTGCTAGTCAGAAGTTTCTGTTAGCAAGAAAACTATAGTGGATAATCTCACACGAGGTGTGGGGACTGGAAGTAGCCGGGTTTGGTGAACCAGGATAACTCTCCTGTGTTATTCTTCTTCTCTTTCTCTTTATTTAAAGTTACACATCACACACTATATCACATATATTAATCCAGAGCTCTCTGGTCCTTAATTAATCATTAAATATTGTTGTATAAGTTTATTCAATACTAAAACTACCTCCAGAACATTCTGGTCCAAGATAAAACAATTGTTTAACTACTTCAACTAAAGTTTAAATTAAACGTATAAAATTGTTTTATTTTTTCATATAACTAATCATTCTCCAGAACATTCTGGTCCCTGTCAAAACAATCTTTTTAAAGATCATTTTTCTCATTCTGTTTATAAACTTTCTCCAGAATATTCTGGAACAAATATTTTAATTGTTATATATTCTAATCTTGTTAAACTAATATTTACCAAGAACTTTCTTGAGTATATCAATCTTTGTTTAAAGCTTTCAGGAATAATATTAAAAAGGGTCACAATTCAAACCCCCCCTTTCTTGCGACGTTTATTACTACTTCAATTGGCATCAGAGCACGGGCTCTAAACTAAACACCTAACAAGTGTTGGAGAAAAAGATTCAGGAAGAAGGCAATGTCAAAAGAAAAATACATACCAGAAGGTCTGTCCTGTACAAGACCACCATTCTTCAATGGAAAGAACTATTATTTCTGGAAAGGAAAGATGGAGCTATTTCTTAGATCACAAGACGTGGATATGTGGAAAATAATCACAGATGGAAACCATGTTCCTACTACAACTGATGCAACCACAAAATTACAAACAATCACACCAGAAGCATCATGGTCAAAAGAAGACAAAGAAAAAGTACTCTTAAACTCTAAAGCTCGACTCTTTCTATCATGTGCACTAAGCATGGAAGAAAGTGAAAGAGTTGATGAATGTGATACCGCACAAAAGGTTTGGGAGACTTTAAAAATTCATCATGAAGGAACAAGTCAAGTAAAAGAAACAAGAATAGATATCGGTGTTAGAAAATTTGAAATCTTTGAAATGAATGAAGATGAAAACATTGATGAAATGTACTCCAGATTTACATCTATAGTAAACGAGTTGAGATCACTCGGAAAAACTTATACGACTCATGATCGTATAAGAAAAATACTAAGATGTCTTCCAAGCACATGGAGACCCATGGTCACTGCAATTACTCAAGCTAAAGATTTAAACTCTTTAGCTCTTGAAGACCTCATTGGATCATTAAAAGCCCATGAGACACTACTTCAAGATGATAAACCAACAAGAAAAGGAAAGATGATCGCTCTCAAGGCATCTCAAAATAATCAAGAAGATACATCTACACAAAATGAAGAAATCAAAGAAACCAATGAAGAGGAAAACATCCAAGAAGAAGCAGAAGATGAACTAGCTCTCATCTCAAAGAAGATTCAAAGAATGATGAGAAGAAGAGATCAAATAAAGAAACATTTTCCAAACAGAAAGAACAACACTAAAGGAGAAGTTGACAAAAGTCAAGTAACCTGCTTTGGATGCAACGGACTAGGGCATTACAAAAATGAATGTCCACTAAACAAAAAGAGTCAGAAGAAATCTCCCTACTCGAAATCCATGTTTACATGGGATGATCCTGAAGAACCAAAAGAAGAAGACGCTGAAGCCAACATGTGTCTAATGGCAGATTCAGAAAACGAAGAGGTAATTCTTTTCGACCAATCCCTAGTATATAAAGAATTAGAAAATAAATTTGATAGTCTTCTATTCGACTCAAACTTTTTAACTAACAAATGTCACTCTTTACAAAAAGAAATTTCTGATTTAAAGGAAGAAAAGGAGAAACTCAAAACTTTGAATAATGATCAAAAGAAAATCATTCAAAGTCTACAAGACTCTTATTTTCAAGCAACTGAAAAATTAAAAACTTTTGAAAAAACCAAACTTCCTGAAAATCCTAAAAATGAAAATACTATTCTTAAAAGAGAAGTTAAAGAACTTAGAAATGATCTCTCACAGTTTATAAAATCAACAGAAACATTTCAAAAAATTATAGGTTCACAAATGGCAGAATTTGACAAATCTGGTTTAGGTTTTAATCAAATTTATGAAAATTGTCTTATACCACAAAAATTAAAATGTTCGTTCTGTAAGAAAAATGGACATCATGAATCATACTGTTTTCATAAAAAAAGGAAACCAGTAGTTAACCTAGAACAACCTTCTTCAGAACATTCTCCAGAACGTTCTTCTTCTTTTAAAAGAAAAGAATGCTCATATTGTGAAAGATTAGGTCATCTAGAATTAAATTGTTTTCTCAGGATTAAACATCTTGAGCTTAAGAAAACTAACCTCGAAGGACCCACATCTTCATGGGTACCTAAGGAACCACTAACTCAACATGCAGGGATCCTCACTAGATGCAAGAACAAAGCCATGGTACTTGGACAGTGGTTGTTCTAGACACATGACAGGGGATAAACAATGCTTCATCTCTTTCGTAAAAAAAGAAGGAGGTCAAGTAACCTTTGGAAATAATGACAAAGGGCAAATTAAAGGTAAAGGTATTATCGGTAAGAAAGACTCTGCAAAAATTGAGGATGTTCAATATGTTGAAGGTTTAAAACATAATCTACTAAGCATAAGTCAGTTATGTGATAGTGGCTTTGAAGTTGTTTTCAAACCTAACATATGTATAGTAAAACACATATCCTCAGGTAAGATTTTCTTTACTGCCTCTAGAAAGAAAAATCTATATGTTTTATACTTAGATGATATTCCAGCTGAAACATGTTTTATGACTCTTGAAAAGGATAAATGGATTTGGCACAAAAGAGCTGGACATATAAGTATTAAAACTATTTCAAAAATCTCTAAACTGGATCTTGTAAGAGGACTTCCAAAAATTAATTTTGAAAAAGATAGAATATGCGAAGCTTGCACAAGAGGAAAACAAGTTAAAAGTAGTTTCAAAACCAATGATTTTGTTTCAACTAAAAAACCTCTCGAACTACTTCACATAGATCTATTTGGTCCTGTTAGAACCGCCAGTTTAAGTGGAAAACAATATGGTTTTGTTATAGTTGATGATTTCTCCAGATATACATGGGTTTTATTTTTAAAACATAAAGATGAAGCTTTTGAAACATTCAAAACTTTTTGTACCTTAGTTCAAAATGAAAAAGAATCCAAAATCATTTCAGTAAGAAGTGATCATGGAGGAGAATTTGAAAACACTTTCTTCAAAAACTTCTTTGATGAAAAAGGAATCTTTCATAATTTTTCATGTGCAAGAACCCCACAACAAAATGGGGTTGTTGAAAGAAAAAATAGAACACTTCAGGAAATGGCAAGAACAATGTTAAATGAATCAAATGTAGAAAAATATTTTTGGGCTGAAGCCATCAACACTTCTTGCTATATCATAAATAGGGTTTCAATTAGAAAATTTTTAAACAAAACCCCATATGAACTCTGGAAAAATATAAAACCTAACATCTCATATTTTCATATTTTTGGATGTTATTGTTATATTTTAAATGATAAAGAAAATCTAGGAAAGTTTGATTCAAAATCAGATAAAGGAATATTCTTGGGATATGCAACAAATTCCAAAGGGTATAGAATTTACAATTTGAAAAATCAAACCATGGAAATTAGCATGCATGTTATCTTTGATGAGTTCGATGATTTGATAATCAACAAAGAAGATGAAGAAGAAATCTCTCAAAAAGAAGGAGATAGTATTCAAGAACAATCTTCACAAGTTCTTCCAAGAAGTTGGAAAACCGTTGGTGATCATCCTCCTGAACAAATCATTGGAGATACATCTGATGGAATAAGAACAAGACGATCATTTATAAATAATGATAGCAACATGGCCATGATCTCTCACATTGAACCAAAGAATATACAAGAAGCAATTTGTGAAGAATCCTGGGTAATAGCCATGAAAGAAGAACTTTCTCAATTTGAGAAAAATGAAATATGGAATCTTGTTCCTAAACCTCAAAATCATTCCATCATTGGAACAAGATGGGTATTTAGAAACAAGCTAAATGAAGAAGGAAAAGTCATCAGAAACAAAGCTAGACTAGTAGCTCAAGGATATAATCAACAAGAAGGTATTGACTACGATGAAACTTTTGCTCCGGTAGCAAGGTTAGAAGCAATTCGAATTCTTCTTGCATATGCATCTCATAAAAATATTAAACTATTTCAAATGGATGTCAAAAGTGCTTTTTTAAATGGATTTTTAAATGAAGAAGTTTATGTTCATCAACCTCCTGGTTTTGAAAACACAAACAAACCTAATCATGTGTTTAAACTCACAAAAGCAATATATGGTCTCAAACAAGCTCCTAGAGCTTGGTATGAAAGGTTAAGTACATTCTTAATCAAAAATAATTTTTCTAGAGGAAAAATAGATACAACTCTTTTTAGAAAAGATGACAGAACAGATTTTTTAATTGTTCAAATTTATGTGGATGACATTATTTTTGGGTCAACAAATGAAAAAATGTGTGATGATTTCTCCAATCTCATGCAAAGTGAATTTGAAATGAGTATGATGAGAGAATTAAGATTCTTTCTTGGCTTGCAAATTAAGCAAGAATCAAATGGCATTTTTATTTGTCAAAAAAAATATATAAAAGATCTTCTCAAGAAATATAAAATGAACGAAGCCAAAATAATGGCAACTCCCATGCATCCAACATCTAATTTAGATAAAGATGAAAATGGAAAAACTATTTCTGAGAAAGAATACAGAGGTATGATTGGATCTCTATTGTACTTAACTGCCAGTAGACCAGATATTGTTTTTGCTGTTGGTTTATGTGCACGTTTTCAAACATCTCCAAGAGAATCTCATTTAACTGCTGTAAAAAGAATTTTTAGATATCTAGTAGGTACTACTGATCTTGGCCTTTGGTATAGCAAAGGTTCTTGTTTTGATCTTATAGCATACTGTGATGCTGACTATGCTGGAGACAAAATAGAAAGAAAAAGTACAAGTGGAGCATGTCAGTTTCTTGGGAATGCACTTATAAGTTGGTCATGCAGAAAGCAAAACACTATTGCTCTGTCAACTACAGAAGCAGAATATGTGTCAGCAGCCAACTGTTGTTCTCAAGTCCTCTGGATTAAAAATCAACTTGAGGATTTCTCCATAAGGTACACAAATATTCCAGTATTTTGTGACAATACAAGTGCAATAAATTTATCAAAGAATCCCATTCAACATTCAAGATCAAAGCATATTGAAATTAAACATCATTTTATTAGGGATCATGTTAATAAAAAGGAACTTGAATTGATTTTTGTTGATACAAAAAATCAATTAGCTGATATCTTTACTAAACCATTAGTTGAAGATCATTTTAATTTTATCAAGGAGAAATTACACATTATTCAAAATCCTTGCATAAGAACAAAATAAGAAGAGTCTTCTCTTCACTAGAATGATATGAGAACATGCTTGAAAGAAATCCCCATTAAAAGGAGACAAACTTGATGGCCACGCTTAAACCATGACCTTTCAATTTTTTTTCTATTTAAACTAATCTCTAGGTAGAAATGAAATTACCTTTACCTAGAAAAATTACAGCTAATAAATGCTGTTGTCTCTTTTACCATCATTAAACCACTAAGTGTCACATCTAAACTTTTCTCCTCTTCCCAAAACTGGTTTTCTCTCTCTCTCTCTCTCTCTCTCCCTTAAACCGTCGTTCTCCCTCTTTTCTTCAAAACTTCTCAACTTCCTTCTTTCAAAAATCAACCAACTTCATCTCTACCAAAATGGCAAGAACCAAAGGTGTTGGAAACATGAACCCAGAAAATCCATCTTCTCTGTCACCATCTCCAAACCGCTCACCATCTCCACCATCTCCTCCGTCAAAGAAACCATCATCACCATTGTTCGATTCAACTCCTCCACCAACCAAGGAATCCACTCCTTTTGAAACTCCACCACAATCTCCGCTCAAAAACTCTAACGAACCACCCATGCAAGATGGTTATCTCACCACTGAAACCTCACCTGAGAAAACTCCATCGAAGAATGATGAAGAAACTTCATTCGTTCCTGACCCAGAATCCTTCCATCCTCTCGCAATGGTTTTATACGTTGAACCTCAAACTACTCCAATCAACATTGATCTGAACACTTCACTTGAAGTTGATAACGATCATCAAACCACTCCTCTGGAACCTCCAAACCAGAAACTGGGACCTCCAAACCAGAAAAGGATGGCTCCTCATCTTAAAAACGTCAACAAAAGGAAAATGACTCCCAAAAAGGCAAAATCTGCTCCTAATCCAAGACCTAGAAAATCTATGAGGATTCGCTCTGCTATTGGAACAAAGAAAATCAATAGTGTAGACACAACTATCCATGAAATCTCTGATTCAGATGAAGAAACTGAACCATCCACCCCTTTGGCTGAGAAAATCTCTTCTCCTCTGAAGCCTAAACCTAAGAGTGACAAAAAGGTTTCAAAATCCTCTGTCAAAGTTTCTATACCAAAGCTAAAGCCTACTGTGAAGGATAAGGGAAAACAAAAGAAAACCATCCAACCAGAACGTTCTCCAGAAAGTTCTCCAGAAAGAGATGAAGAACTCTCTTCAGATTATTCTCCAGAATGTTCTCCAAAGCGCAAAACTGCTTCAAAACCAAAGAACATTAACATCTCTCAAGGAAAGAGGATGCCTCTTTTTGATCCATCTCTGAAAAAGGAATTCAAAGAAAAATGGGGAAACAGATCTATTGGAATTGGAAGATATTATGATTTTGTCAAATTGGAAAATGACAAAATTATTCTTAAAGAATATGTTGATGAACAAGGCTGGACCAAGTTCCTACAGCTTCGAGAGAGACACTACCCAAAGCTCATTCAAGCTTTCTACTTCATGGCAGAAGTCTACCCTGAGGAAAGCCTAATAGTGTCTAGGATCAAGGATGTTGAGATACGTCTCACTCCACAGGTAATCTCTGATACTCTAGGTATCTCTAACACTGGTCAAACTGTCTTTGGTGACAATTGGTTTGAAAAACTTGATATTAGTTCTGAAAATGTTTACAAACTCCTTTTCAAACCAAATGTCTCTGAGTTTGTTTCTTCGAACCTTCTGCCAACTCCAAAAATGTTGAATGGCATAAGTCAACATTGTGTCTTGCCTAGAAATGGAAATTTTCAACAAGTCAATCCAAATGATCTCTTAGTCATATATCATCTCTTCATGAAAGAAAAATTGAATCTTCCTCATATTATCATTCATCATATGATAAATGTTATTCAGTCTCGTAACAAAAAAGCCTGTCTGCCATATGGAATGGCTCTTACCAAAATCTTCATTAAGAATCATGTCCCTTTTGAGGGAGAAAAATCAATTTTTGAGTACTCTCAATTCACCCCAAAAAATCTTAGTCATATGAAACAAGAATCTGGTGTTGAACCTCAAACTAACTTCAAAAGAAAAAGGGAAGATGAACCTGCTCTGACAACACCTGTTCCAGAAAATGCTTCTGATGAAAATTGCATCCCTCCAGGACATTCTCAAGAACGTTCTCCTGTGTTGGAGACAGATCAGGAATTGCTTGTTAATTTCGGCAATCATTCATCTTTTTCAAATATCAAAGCTTCAGAGATTCTGAAAAGTTTTACTGAAAAACCACCAAACACAAAACCATCAAATTTGTTTGTCTCTCCTCAAAAGCATGATTATTCTGCTTTGTTTCAATCAGATTCAGTGGACAAATTCTTTGTTCCACAAAATTATGAATCATCTATACAAATGGATTCTTTTAAGTCTCTTCAAACAACTCTAACCTTTCCCTCAAGGTTTACTGATTCGCCTTCAATGGCGCAAAGGATTGTTGAGAACAATGAAAGGCCAACCAAAAGGTCTAAAGTTGAGAAGGACTGCAGCAAGACACACGGTGATTTAACCAGGGTAATTGAAGGAAACAATGCCATTTTGCATTACTTGTCTTGGATGACATATGAGATGTCTCTGTCAAGAAAATGGAAAAACACCATAAGTGACAAGAATGAAGTTGCTAGACCAGAACATAATCCTTTCCCTGTTCCAGTGTATTCAATGTTTATGCCCACCATCTCGTCTTCTTCTGATGCTTCTTCTCCAACCCTGCCACCAGCTGCTGCTGTTGCCCCTTTTCGTGATGACAAAGGGGGAGATGATTTAGGGGAGTATGAGTTAGGAGGACCAGGAAAACAGTTAGGATCTAGGGAGGAATAACTTAGATCTTCTGATAACTGTTTATGTTTAATTATGCTATTTTGATGTACTAAAAACTCTGTTTTTATTCTCTCTTTTTATGCTTTCTAGTATGAATGATCTAGGATCAAACTGCTGCTAGTATATGCGCATATGAACAAATGCTGCTTTTTGATGTATTGAAATACTAGGTTTGATACCTTGGAATGATCTTCATGATCTTTTTGAATTATGTTGTTTATGTTATACATTCTCATATTTCATATAAATCTTGAATGCATGAATTGAGGGGGAGTTCTCTGATAAAATTATCAAACTCAATTGTCTATAAACAAATTCTGGAATACTCTCAAAAAAGGCACAAAATTATAGTTGCTTAAATTGAGGGGGAGTTTTTAACAAATATTTCAAAAACTCAAAATCAAAATCAAAATAAATTTTAAATGTTTGTCATCATCAAAAAGGGGGAGATTGTTGAGACAAAATCCTTATTTGATGTTTTAAAGATTACAAACATATATTTATTCAATCTTGTTATCTACTAATTCGTTTTGTGAGAATTTGTTTCATGAGAATGTACTGAGAACGTTCTGGCATATACGAAGAAATCAAAACAGTACATCAAGTATGAACAAGACCACACAACGTGTAATCAAGGCTGATCATATTTAAGAGATATCTTTTGGGCCATAAGAAAAGGTTTTGACCCATTTGAAAAAGGCTTTAAGCCCATTAAAAGAAAATATCTCATTCATAAGAGCACATGGCTTATTAAAGCATGACATCACTAAAGCAAAGGACAATGACATAATCAAGCATTGGGCAGCAAGTAAAACAGCTCATCACAGCTGTTCTCTCACTCGCAAGCAAGCTACAGTGCTTTGAAAGCTAGGCAAATCAGATGGAACATTCTGAGAACGTTCTGGCTATTTTGAAGAAGAAAAGAGAAATCAAATGAGACTTTGGACAGCTATCAAAAACGTGTCCAACAGCTCTATTTTCTCCCTTGGTCACCAAGACACTCCTCACCTATAAATACAAGTGGTCTTGAAGTTCAAAAGCAAGAGTTTTGAAAGCAAATATTCTCTCAAGTGAAATACATCACTACATACAAAGCTCTTCTCAAAAACAAAGCAAATTCCAAGCTCTCTCACTATATCTCTTGGATCTTATCTTTCGAATTTGCTATTGTAAAACTCAAACATGTGTTGAGTATTTTTGATCCAAACAAAACTCACTATACAAAGTGTGTTGTTTTTTTTTCTCAAGTCTATTGGGCTTAATAGTTTGAGATAGAAAATTCCAACCTTTCTTTTGCTAGTGTGCAAAGAATTGTAAAAGCCTGCTGAGGTTGATAATACAGGTGTTACGGACTGATCTGGTGTGATCAAGATCTTATAGTGCTAGTCAGAAGTTTCTGTTAGCAAGAAAACTATAGTGGATAATCTCACACGAGGTGTGGGGACTGGAAGTAGCCGGGTTTGGTGAACCAGGATAACTCTCCTGTGTTATTCTTCTTCTCTTTCTCTTTATTTAAAGTTACACATCACACACTATATCACATATATTAATCCAGAGCTCTCTGGTCCTTAATTAATCATTAAATATTGTTGTATAAGTTTATTCAATACTAAAACTACCTCCAGAACATTCTGGTCCAAGATAAAACAATTGTTTAACTACTTCAACTAAAGTTTAAATTAAACGTATAAAATTGTTTTATTTTTTCATATAACTAATCATTCTCCAGAACATTCTGGTCCCTGTCAAAACAATCTTTTTAAAGATCATTTTTCTCATTCTGTTTATAAACTTTCTCCAAAATATTCTGGAACAAATATTTTAATTGTTATATATTCTAATCTTGTTAAACTAATATTTACCAAGAACTTTCTTGAGTATATCAATCTTTGTTTAAAGCTTTCAGGAATAATATTAAAAAGGGTCACAATTCAAACCCCCCCTTTCTTGCGACGTTTATTACTACTTCAACATGAACTTTTTTTCAAAAATAAGGGCTCGTATTTAAAAATAAAATAAAATAAGGGCTCATATTCAAAACATCAAATTTATAACGATAAAAATCTAATTTTTTTTAGAGGGACTTCAATTAAAATTTGTAGAAACAAAATATCGAAAGGGATTTTTAAATAACCATCGGGGGTTACAATCCGATACAATTTTACTCACAAAAGTGTCATCGAATATTTCCACGGATCGATTGAACAATTTAGGGACTTATATTTAGGTTTAAGTTTTTCGTGTCATATAAGACTTAGCTCGACCCAATCTAGTGACCAAGAAGCAGTTTTCCCTCTGTTCTTTTCATCATGTTTGTATCCTCACAGGGCAATAATCTTCAAACAATTCTCCAATCATTGCATAAAGTAACAATTATTTTTTCTTCTCTCTCTCTCTTTTTTTTTTTTTTTTGCTTACTGTAAATATATTTTTATTGAACAACTTTGATCAATGATGATTATGCACTATATATAATGATTCAACACAATGCCTTTTGATTTTTAGTTTACTTCACTCATGTCAGTAAAGTTATATTACGGCTTTGTTTGGTAAAAAGTAGCGGATGATAGATAAACTTTCTAAACTTCACAATCTTGATTATTGAGCATAGAATCAGTGATATGACGTACCGTTACAGATCAATTCTATTTTGGTCATACAAGCTTATGTATTATAAGCTATCTGATATAAGTTAACAGTTTTACATTGCGAAATAGATGTTATGTAGCAAGAAAAATGAAGTTGAAAGGATAAAAATGGATGCATGTTTGTCTTTTTTATATTTTATTGAAAGGTTATTAACTTGCTATTAACAATCATGGTTTTATATGCTTGGTAGTTGATTGCACTTCAACATTCTCTCGAGTCTGAAAACCTCATCTCAGAGCTTGTCCATTTCCTCGACTCTTTATCGGATGTTGCTCTCTATGATCCATACAATGAACATAAAGAAGTCAGTGCAGTCAAAGCTTTGTCTGAGATTCACCGATATATTTGTTCCCCGTCTGTTGACCAGGCAAGTTTACCGTTTCAGTCATGTTTCATAGGGTATCTGGACACTTTTTCAGTAAGTGTTTATCATATAAGAGCTTATGTATTCATTTTTTTTATTACCATCGAGGAGTTTATTGGTGCAAACTCTGCACAAGCTATTTATAAATTGTTTATATAAGCGAGCTTATGAAAATAAGATCAACGCAGTTTCTTAACATGTCATAAGCAATTTTTATCAGCTCTTTTGATTACCTACGAAAGTGTTTGTGACTTTGTGTCATAAGCCCTCAAAGAAAGTATTTCAAACCCTCTATAAACTTTCAAGCTCACAATATCATGTAAGTACTATTGAAGAGAGTGAGCAACTAAGAGTGCCTTATTGATCGTTTGTTGATTTGACAGGAAGTTGTTGCCAATCTTTCCATGGAACTGCCAAAGGCTGTTTCAAAGTTTGCTGGCATTTCGAGTTCTTGTTTGGACATTGCAATTAGCATCATTGATCAGTTTATAGCAAAATGTGGTCCAAAGCTCATGCTTTTTATTCTCTGTTATGTGAGTCTTTGTCCTTGTTTATGATTAAATGCATACTTCAGTGCTTAAAAGATATACACAAAATCACATTAGTCTTCCATTAATTAAATATATCAAATTGGTCCATGTCCTTCACGGATAGTTAAATCCCATCAGTTTCATCCTTTTAGGGACCGATTTGATGTCACTGTAACAACTAATTTGATGGCACGAGGCATTAATGGTGGGTTAATTTGATGTATTTCTAAATGGAAGACTTACCAGATGGCACATTTATCTTTGAAGTAAAAATTGAACATTTTTCGGATTTAACTAGATGTTGCTTGTTGTTTATATCTTCAAATATATGTTTGAATACTGCATAGGTAGAGTTGAAGTATGTAGGTTGAGTGAAATGTTTACTTTCTATCCATTGCGTATATTAAAAATAAGTACAAATTTTCTTGCAATCATATCACAGTGCCATCATCATTTAATTTTTAATTATTTTTGGCTAATGTCTTGATCTTATGTTTATGTGAATTAACTGAAGCAGACATTAAGCCATGCAAGTGAGGCAACCAGCGCTGCCGCTTACATTATCCCTCCTTTATCAAGGCTCTCAAAGGGTAATTTTGCAGTGAAATTTTTTAATACTGGATATAATGTATTACTGTAATCTTGGTTCAATAAAGAGGTATGTCAGCCATCATCTTGTCATCTCCTTGCTAATGTAGGGCTTTGAAGGATGATGTTCTTTTTCTTCTTTCTTTTAGCATTTGAAACTCATGATTGGATTAATTTTAAGGACACACTTTTGGTTATCGTGAATCTTAGCTACTTTGTGCTTAATATAAAGAAAACCCCTACAATCCTGGCTCATTTTGGTTTTCATGGTTGAGTTGTATCATATTGATGATCATATTAATATTTTTATATAATATTAATTGAATACCATGTAACTTTTTTGTTTACTTCGCTTGGTAAGATTCCTTGAATACCATAAATCATATTTTGAAATTTGAATTTTATATCAAATCACCAGATAATAGTAATAACTTTTAAGGTCCTTAGCTTCAACTTGATATCAAATCATTAATAGTCTCGTTAGTTGTCGATTAAACATCAGATGTTATTTTAGTGGGCTCGTCACCAGTGGAGAATTTGTCTATCCACTTGAGCTATCATGTTCAAGTTGAAGGCATCTTTGTTGATGAAATACAAAACCAAAATGCTACTTTTGGGCTGAGAAGTTTTGTCTTACACTTTCAATGAGTTGAAGTTGACACCACATTCCTTGGATGTTTTAATACATAGATATTTTTTTCATTTTCATTCCTTATCTCTGCCCAGAGGCATCAGTTTGAGCACGTAAGAGCAGTTGTTCCTTCGATTCTTAGTTCATTGAAGGTTGTACATTTGGAGATAGATGAAGAAATTTATGAGGTATATTACAGTGTTGTTGGGATTGCAAATTCTATATATGATAATTGCAATAAGTTGGTGGTCTGTCTATTTTAAAACATTTCATTCTTTTCTTTTTTAGGAGAACATAAATCATTGATTAATTTTCAATTTCATTGCGGATATTTTTTCACTCATACAACAGGATAATGATGCAAGAGAGAAACTCCGAGCTCTTCTTGGCCTATATGTCCTGCAATTCTTGGTAGATTCTCTTCATTACATTAAAATTTTATAAGTATTCTTATTTTTATTTCTTTCCCATCCACTTCAGTAAATTCATTACTCGTTGTTTTATCTACTGTAATATGATTTAATATGTTGTCATGCACTGTTCAGGCTCTTCTTTCAGGTAGCAATATCTATGACGCTCCAAGTTACCATTCGCTAGTACTGCAATTGTCACGAATTTCATCGAATTGTGGTTTATCTTATCTCAGTCTAGTGACAACTTATGACATCGAGGTTGTGGTTAGTACCACTTTTGGAGGTAGTACTCTTAGGTTTTGATGTGTCTACTTTGCTGTTTATTTATTTCAATGTTTACTTAGCACCGTTTATTTATACAATTTTTTTTCATCTGTGTCAATTTCCCAGAAACTAAAGATGATTGTATGGGTTGTTTTTCTCATGTCAAGCATGGTGTCACTCTTGCAGGTTAGAGTTAGGAATTAGAATAATTACTACTATCAAATCCTTGCCTTTTGTGTTATGCTTTTGATTCTCACTAACCCATCAAATTCCATTTTTCCAATGGTTTGGGGGCATGTCTCAGAGGAAGTTGCTCATGCTGCTAAAGAAGATATCATTGCATTCAAAGACAAGCTTCGTAATAACCAGATCAAAAGGTGGCAAGCAATAGGGACATTAACACATGTACTTTCCTTTTCTATGCTGACGTGGGCATTAAAGAAACATACTATCAACTTCTTGATTAGCGTCACAGATGGAGATATCCGTGGAAACTGGGATGACGAACATTCCCAATGGTCATCTTATATGCTAAATCTTTTATCAGCTCTGCAGGTACTGTAATTCCTAACTTCAGTTTGTTTCCTATCGTTCGATCTTTAACTTTTTCAACAAGGAAGATGCTGACATGTTCTTTACTTTTTATTACACTATAACCTTTCAGGCTGTTATATTGGCTATCATGGATGCTTTAGACCTAGAACACAGTAAAAAAATCCCTTGCTGCGTTAAAGGGAGTGAGTTTCCACTACTATACAATGGCTTTTGTTTTTCAATAGGACTACACAATGCCTTTTAAGTTGAAAATATTTTTATAGTTTGCGTAAAGTATTGTTACTCAAAGGTACTTGCTCGAGGAGTGTTAGCAACAGACCATCTAATACTCTTTTCTAACACATTTTCTCCCATTGATTGAAATTTATTAGAGTCTCACTATTTTGAAATTGGATCTCACTGAATCATATGAGTCTCACATAAATTTGGCGAGACCTATACAAATTTCAACTAATGGAAGAGTATTGGAAAGGAAGTGTTAAAGAGTGTTGCTAACATGTCTCTTATCTTAATCATAGTTCGTTTAAATACATTGTTTTATTTAACTATCAAGAGTCGAATCATCTAGTGGTGGTCTTGCATCTTTTTTTAGATTTCTGTTTTAGTTGATCTTATCCGGAGGGAAATGCATGCAGCAATCTGCAGTTGTACACCATTAGTAAAAAATGTCCAACAAACTAATAACAACGCACATTTGTATATATCATTTTGGGTTCCCAGTGTCTTTGAGTTGGTGGAGTTGGTTCTAAAACCTCCACAAGGGGGACCACCTTCCCTACCTGAGCAACATGATATGGTATTCTTTCTGTTGCATGTGTTCTTTGTAATTTATAAAATCCTGATATCTTCAATAATTTCAAATGCATTTAGTTGAAGAAGCATTCTGCATCTTCCTCTTTATTTTTTGGGGTTATGCACTGATTTGAAAAGAATTTAATTCATAGCATTATGTTTACAATCTACAGGTGTTGTCTGTTCTCAACTTATACATATTTGTATTAATGACAGAATCTGCAGGTACGTAACATCAACAAATTGTCAACTTATTATACTGTCAAAAAATGGTGAATACCACATTACAAAATTTCTTGACAAAAATATATCCAACTTCAAAGAGCGATTTATGAGAAACAAATATTAAGTTAATAGGCCACTTGAATTTCTAATTACTCCTAAACAGAAACATTTTTACCTGGATAGTGGTTTAATAATTAGTAGTTGTCAAACTTTATCAAAATTAAAGTATTATTCAGGTTACGCAATTTTTTTTTGTAACAGGAAAGACAAACTATACTGGAGTCTTGTCAAGGAGCAATTTACTCAAGGTCTGCAATGAATGGTTGTTTTCTTTGCAGACCCGAGTGACATGTATAATGACAGATAACAAGAGTTCTGTGTGCGACCTAAATCTAGTTGAAATGGTGTTGTCTCGGTGTATTGAGCTTGTAGAAGAGAAGCTAAATCAAGTCACATAAGTTGTCTTCCTGACCAAAGTATCTTTGAATTATTTTTTGGTACATGTAAGTTTTGAAATATTAAAAGTATTAATCATCTCAACGATAAACATATAGTTTCAAATTCAGTAGTATTCAACTTGCCGATGCAGTAAAATTGAGCACATTATTTTGAGTCGTGCTTTGAATTTACACTGTTTTTTAGGAGTTGAACTTTGTGTGAAGTAGCAATTTGCGAATATCAACATACATCATTTCCTTTTCACTGAAGTCATTAAAATACCTTATTTGAAAGTCGATAAAATATTTGTAAAGGCAATTAAGTGTGGATTAGTAATGAAGAGTTGCTTAGTTTAAGGGGATCATACTATTGTAATTTGTATGTTGTTATTTGTTAACTACTACATATCGTAACCAAGTTTGCAAATTCACCAAAAGCTTGTACGGTCTTGAGCAAGCAAACATGCCTGGCTTTGTGACCATCATATCAAATATACCTCGATACCACCCCCCCGAAAATGACCTAGGTCTAAGGCCATGTAAATACAAGAGGGCCCGACATGTCTATTATCCTACTTATGAGTGTATGTCTCATTGGTTTTTGGTGTCAACTTGCAAGTGTACAACATAACTCTTGTTGTATGTCACAGTGATCCAATAGATACATAATGACTATATTTATAAAACTAATTTGACTAATCAACTTGAGTGGCACGATCCAAATCTCAACTCAAACCATCTAAAATGACATGTTAAACTAATTGATTAGCTGATCTCAACCCATTTTATCATCATAATTTTAACACATCAACGTTAATAATGGATTGAAAATATAAAGAAACCATCTATTTAATTTCTTCATGTTATGAATTAACCAACAAAATTTTCAAAGTACATGTTTCAAAATTTTTATCCCGAGTCTCTCTCTTTCGAGGACTATAAATTCTAGTTTTCAAATTTTACCCAAACATCCTTCAAGTATGTTTATACAAATTTAGTTCGAGTATGATTGCATCAACTATATTTACATAAGCTTTAAATTAAGTACTCTTGTAATTCTAAGTTTCTTGATCTTACTTAAAGTCATTTCAAAGTACGTTTACTTAAATGAAATGTTATACGCCTATAAATATTGAGTTTTGAGATCCTACATAAATTTAATTTAATTACATTTATGTAAACCGTGTACAAATGCCTTTATGCAAACTTAATTCAAATGTTTATTAGACAAAAAAATTGATTTTTTCTTGTAAGTACAACTCATATAGAAGGGGAAAAGAAATCTGAGACATTTGAGATGTAGGGGTGCGAGCTCGAACCCACAATTTCCCACTTCTAACTATTTAGTTCAAGTGAGTTCTCCAACCTTGAGAGTGTGTGAAGATCCAATTTGATTTATCACAATTTTCTTGCTATCCAACTCCGACCAATAATAATCTCTAATATAGTCAATGACATTTTCATATTGAAGACAAATTAGTCCATATATTATAATCAATAAGAGACTATTTTGTGCCATGTATAAAAAATTCAGGAATAAATTATCTTGTAATTGACTAAATTGTACTTCGAGAAAACCACTCATTTTGATGTATAAAAGCTCTGAAGCATATATACTCGTAAAATGGTGAAGTACATGCATGTACTGAGTAAGTATAATTACCAAGTACATGTGTGGTACTCACACCGTACACCCATTTTTACTTGATTTATTTAAGGTGGTGGGTACATTAAAAACGTGTAGGCGGTGAATAAGTAGCTTGAAAATATTTGATACTTTATTGTTAGAGATGTTAAAATCCAAACCGATACAAAATTAAACCGTAAAAAAGTCTAAAAAATCCAAAAACCGTAATAGACAAGATATTTTTAGATGCGTTTGAATGTTGTTTTTTAAAAACCGCTAGGAGCGGATCAAAATTTCATATCACCTTTTCAAAACCATACCGCAAATGTAAATTTTAATAGTTATTTTTTATCTTGTTAATATTATATATTGCATTGATATATTGTTTGTTGGCTTTTAATCTTGTATATTGCAAACAATCTTGTTAATAGTTAGTCATGACCATAATAGACTATCATGTTGTGAACAAAAATACTTAAGTGAACTATACCATGAACTAGAACCTAGTTAATCAAAATATGTGTCCTGGAAGGGAAAAAAACAACTATATGAGTACAAATGTGTGGTCCTTTTTCACTTGTCATATCCTTGATAAACTTTTTCAAATTTAAAGGAGAAAGTGACCGTGAGGGAAGAATAAAATGTTTAGTTTTAGTGTGTTTGTAGAATGTAAGTTTTGACTTTCTATGTATTTGGTGGCATGTACTTGGAACAACAATAGTTAAGAGAGGAGAGAAGAAAAAAAACAATTTTCAAGAAAAACTCATAATTTATAAGATTTAGAGAAACTCATAAATGATGCATTAATCACCCTTTCATCATGTGCAATTTTGCATATGTTAGAAAAACTCTTATAAAAAATATATGTATTTATTATTCTGACAAGTGTTTAAAACAATTTTTTTTTAGATCCTAACAAATGCTCCTAAGTCATTGTTAGTATGACCATTTATTTTTAAAAGGAGGGTATGACCATTTTTTCAATGTATTTTTTCCACATTATGTATATGCTCTTTTATTGCATGCAAATGAACCATGTGCGACCAAGTTATCAAACTCAAATTCTCAATGACTAATTTTAAGGTGCAGTCGACTATTCATCCTTAATTTAAAAGAGATAAAGCACATTTCACTTAATTTAACAAACAATTCATATAAAGTTGATCACAGAGATCCAATTTGTAAATCATCATGATGTCATCTGAACTAATTCTAAAGATTTTTTTTCAAGTAGTTTAGTGGTTAAAAATCCATTTTTTCCAATGAATAAGTGAAATGTTCGAAGTTCAAACTCCCAACTCTTACATATATTATGCAATGTTTATTAACCGAATTAAACTCATATGATTAATTCTAAAGAAAGTTATTAAACTAACTATAATTACCTTATCCATAGATCAAGAGGAGGAGGCAATCATATAGATCCAAACGTCAACATATAATAGTTCATCTCAAGTCATATATGAATTTGGTTTTTAGACGTGGTGTCAGCTTTTTCATTGAGTTATTGAGTTATATGATAAAATGCGACTTGTAGTAACATGTGTCTACCATCTTTTGCTGCAAAGAAAAAGAGATACGATGAAAATGAGAACGAAACGCCTAATATTGCATGTGGAAGGACAACAGGAGCACATGGCGGTGTGCCACTTTGTCAAATCCGTCAATTCGTTTCCAGGCTAAGAGGATACACATTTGATATTTTATCTTGTTGCAAGTCTAAAAAATCAAATAAAAAACCAAAAAAAAGTTAAGTTCAGTTTCTCAGCTAATTTTTCTGCTTTATTATATAATTGAACAGTCCGACTATAAATAATGGCATATGCCATACATATATCACTCCAATCATTTATAAGAGAATCATGGTGTAAAGTTATTCCTCTCCACATGTTGCTGATCAAATCTTTTTGCTAACACAATGCTTTTAATCGTATGTTTTTGAGGGGCATTATATTTTTATTTTGATGAAAATGCTTTTATTTGGGACAAAAATATGCTTTTATTTTGTTTTATTTTAAAAGAGTCTAATGGCAAAAATCACTAACTAAAAGGCTGGAAAGGGAGAATTATAAATTTGAACCCGCACTTTAGCTTACAAGTTGTACTTACAAGACAAAATACAAGAGAAAATATGTGCTTTTAATTATAGTAGTATTATATTGGAAGTTTGTGCAGTTAATATCTAGGTCAAAGACACAAAATAAATAAGTCCATGTGTACAGATTTTGTAGATAAAATAAACTTGTACCATATATTTCTCTTTCTTTACTATATAGGAATTTTTTTTTTGTTAACGTTGATAAAAAAAGGATTTTGAGAGATACATCTATGTAAGGTCGAAAAGAAAAAAAAAACAAATCACAACGGTGTAAGCATTGTTCAAAAACTTAGGACAACTCATATAATTATATCATAAATTGAAGTTTCATCATAAATTAAAGTATCGATCCAAAGAGTATTCTATATTGAAAAAGAAAAAAATCGGTTGCTAGTATATAACAACACGAACTCTACATGATTGGTTTGTCTTTTCGTAAACATACGTTAATTTACGTTCAACTCATTTAATCAATATGTCTATGACTCATAACATAATATTATGTTTACGATGATTAGTTTTGTCATTTAAATATGAATAGAGATTAACTACTTAACAAAAATCAATATCAATCCACAATCATCTTACAATCTGTTTCAAGGATCACAACTTGCCTTTACCAATTTATACTTAGGGGACAATAATTGCCAATTCCATAAGTTACGATACTGCTTTTTTTTTTACAGAAATAAGTTACGATACAACTATAAACTCTCTCCGATATGATCCATTCAACCGGGACATTTTCATTCATTTTATTGAAATTGAAAGGTATTGAAAACAACATAAGAACGAGAAATGCGGTTGAAATACATACATACATACTGTAATAATGTAATAGCACCCCAATTATAACATGTTGAGTCTATCCTAATGGGAGGATATGTAGGGTTTGGCTAACATGCAACTCGAACTAAATGCTGAACTTGCTTTCCCTATACATCCATGGATGTTCCATCAGTGTGTATGGGCCTTCTTCATATGCCCATTCAAGAAAAGTTTGGTTGGACGGATTATAACTTGCAAGAGACCGAGTAAATCAATCTCAAAATGTTATGGATATTTAAATACATTTTTGAAATTATAATGCGTAAATAATATCTTTTTTCGTCTCACAATAATTGACTTATTTAAAAAGAATTTGTACTATGATCGAGAATCATATATGGGTTAAAGACAAGTGAAACTTGTAGTACAAGGTTTTAATACCAGGATTGTTCTTACAAAGATCTTTGATTAAGAACATATGTTTGTAAGGCCTAGCTGAACATTTTTGAAAGTGTGGAGCGTGATAATGTGTATTAAGGTGTACAGTATCTAGGTGAGGTTCAGATCTATCCAAAGCTAAATATACTCCCTTTGTCTATAACCCATATATGATTGTGTCCCTAAACAAACATAAACATAAGACAAATTGCAAACTACCAAATATATTTATTATTCTTTTTTCAGAAATATTTTTTTACTGATACTACCGGTTTATATTAGAATATTAAAAATCAAAATTGTATACATTATGTTAGAATATAAGACGGACAATGTTGTACGTGATAAAGTGTTAGCCGGTGAAGAAGCAACATGAATGTAAAGTAAGGATAGCTGAAATGAGAATGTTGCGTTAATTATATGAAATAGAATTAGTAATGACGATATTAGAGAGAATTGGGATAACACTTATAGTAGAAAAGATGGTAAAAATTAGACTTAGGTGGTTTAGGCATGTAGAGATAAGACATTAAGATTTTGTAGTTAGGAGAATAGATCATACAGAGAGGAGTCGGATCACCAAAGGTAGGGCTAGATCTAGAAAAACTATAAGAGAAACTATTATGAAGGATCTAGAGATAAATGAGTTGGAGAGACAGAGAGACTTGGTTTGCAATAAAACATGATGACCCTACTTAGTGGATAAGGCTTGATTGTTGTTGTATACTTTATACATAAAATGTATGTTCTGGTATACCTTAAAGTCCCGCATTGTTTGGGAATCGAGGTTAAAAGTGGTTTATATACTACACTCACACTCCTGTATCTAACGAGACACCTTTTATAAAGAACGAAATCGATAAGAGCTTCCACCAAAAATGAACAGTACCTCTGAACGTAGTGTGACTTACTTAAGGGTGGAACAAAATATTATTGACTTTATTAGGAAGAAGCAAACCCTGGGGGCAACTGCTTCGATACACCTTAAAATCACACAATGTTTTATAATTTAGGCTAAGGGTAGTTTATATACAACACTCACATTATTCAACCTAACAAAAGGGCAAAACCGTGAAGGGTTGATATCTAAAGGAGATAGACCTCAGAACATTGTGTAACATACTTACTTAAAGGTGGAATAGAACAATTTAGTTTAGTAAGAGTGATACACAAATTATACACATTAATTACACTATTAATTTTGTTATCTATTAGGTCCCAAATATTTTTTAAGGTCTTGCTAATCAGTGTCCTCATGGAAATGGTTAAGAAAACTATAAATAGAAAATTTGTCTTGAAAATATAAGTTTTAACTTTTGATTAAGTAATAATTACACTACTTTTATAAAAAGTTACTTATTTTTATTGCTTAATCAATGCCCGAAGGGCATTGTTTAACATTCTCCTATTTTTAACATGTTGTGAAAGACACTTGTTAAACTTATTACTAGCATTGTTCTAAATTACACAATCAATTTTTTTAGGATCATATTAACCGGTACCTCCAGATCTCTGGTTAAGCAATTAAAAATGAAAGAAAAGACAAAGATAGCATTAAAAGCAACACTTTTTCAAGTTTCAAAAAGTAAAATACACAATTTCCAAAAAAAAATATTTCCTTTTATAATTCCTTAACTAGTGCCCCGAAGCATTTTCAATTTTTTTTTTTTATGGAAAATGTTGACGAGTGCCTCCGGAGCACTTGTTAAGGGTTTTAAATAATAACTTTTTATAAAAACATATTAGAAATTGATCTATTTGAGTTTTTTAAAGAATAATTTCTTAATTTAGAATGCTTAAAGGTTGCTCAGGAGCACTCGTTAACGAAACTTTTTTTTTTTTTTAATTTACATGTCCCATATATTTTTTACATGTTGTGAAAGACACATGTTAAAGAAGTTAAAACAATGCATTGTTATACGTAAAGTTCAAATGCAGAACACCGTATTTATTTTAAAAGGTGAATTCTAAGCATTAAACTACTCGGGAAAAAAAATCAAAAGTTAAAGATTTTTACATTTAAGAAAACCAAAATTTTGTCTCAAAATTAAATCCACGATTTTTAAAAACACAACTTTTACTAGAAATTTTTTAACATGTGTCTTGAAACACTTGTTTTTGTTGCTTAACAAATGTCCGAAAACTATCATAAACCCGTTAATTTTGTTTAGCTTTTGCACGGTTAACTAGTTAATTTACCCAAAACCAAAGCCATGACATGAGCCTGCTTACTGTAGAACCAATAGGATGTGGACATAATTATTGTTGTCTTGTAACAAAGCAGGACATTACAAAGGCAGCTTTTTCTTTTTCTTTTATAAATAGCAGAGTTCGTTCCAAGCATTAAACAGAGCACACTCTGTCTTGCAGGTACCACTTTGCTCTTTGGTTGGTTAGTTTTCTTCATTTTCCATTTCACACTCTTCAAAATGACCCTTTCCCTTTCTTTCCTCTTCCTTCTTTCTCTCTTCTCTTCTTTTCTTCTCCATACCCATGCCTTCCCACTCCATCGCCACCACCCTCACTTTGCCACTCACAACTACAGAGATGCACTCACCAAATCCATTCTCTTCTTTGAAGGCCAAAGATCAGGGAAGCTCCCTTCTAACCAGAGAATGTCTTGGAGAAAAGACTCTGGTCTCTCTGATGGCTCAGCAATGCATGTATGTAAACAAATCATACCATAAATCTTACGTTATCATATATTTGTATAGTTTTTGTTGCTTATTTTGGTTTATATTTGCAATGTAGGTTGATTTGGTTGGAGGATATTATGATGCTGGTGACAATGTCAAGTTTGGTTTTCCTATGGCTTTTACTACCACTATGCTTTCATGGAGTGTTATTGAGTTTGGTGGGTTGATGAAAGGTGAGTTGCCTAATGCTAGAGAAGCTATTCGTTGGGCTACTGATTATCTTCTAAAAGCTACTGCACAACCAAACACCATTTATGTTCAGGTTAGTTTTTCTTCTTTTGTTCATGGTTTTTAAGTTTTTGTTAAAGAGAAAACATGGTAAATGAGTTTGATTTTTGGGTTTTTTGTTTGCAGGTTGGTGATGCTAAAAAGGACCATGCTTGTTGGGAGAGACCAGAAGACATGGACACACCAAGAAGTGTTTTCAAGATTGATGCAAACGCACCTGGTTCTGAAGTTGCTGCAGAAACTGCTGCAGCATTAGCAGCTGCTTCTCTTGTTTTCAGAAGAACTGATCCAACATACTCCAAAATTTTAGTGAGAAGGGCTATTAGGGTAAGCTTGATTCATGGTGAAAAAATAAAAATTGCTTTTTTTTTTTGTTGTTGCATAAATCTGAGATTGTGTTTGTTTTTGGGTTTAGGTTTTTCAGTTTGCTGATCAACACAGAGGACCTTACAGCAATGTCTTGAAACCCTTTGTGTGTCCTTTTTATTGTGATTACTCCGGTTATCAGGTAAAGTTTTTATTTTTCCATTGTGCCAATTTTTTTTTACTATTTTGAGTCATACTCATAATTATAGTACTTTTGATTGATGGGTTTGTAATGACTTGTTAGGATGAGTTGTTGTGGGGTGCTGCTTGGTTACACAAAGCTACGAAGAATCCAATGTACCTAAATTACATTCAAGTTAATGGTCAAATCCTAGGAGCTGCAGAGTTTGACAACACATTTGGTTGGGATAACAAACACGTTGGAGCAAGGATACTTCTTTCAAAGGTCCTAAATTTCACAACATAGTATCAAACAAATTAACAATAATGTTTTAAAACTAACTTCCTTTTTATGTTGTTTTAGGAATTTCTAGTTCAAAGGGTAAGATCCCTCCATGACTACAAGGGTCATTCAGACAATTTTGTTTGTTCTTTAATTCCTGGAGCTGGATCCTCTTCTGCACAATATACCCCTGGTAAGGTCCCTCTTTCTTCTCTTTCAGTTTTAATAACTATTGGTTTCATGTGGTCCAAGATGTAACTGTTTTTGAGCTTGTAAAACTTTTTAGGTGGGCTTTTGTTCAAGATGAGTGATAGTAACATGCAGTATGTCACATCCACTAGCTTCTTACTGGTAGCTTATGCCAAATACTTGACCAAATCACATTCTGTTGTGCGCTGTGGTGGTACCATAGTAACACCAAAGAGACTCCGAACCTTAGCCAAGAAACAGGTACAAAAATAACTAATAGTATTAATAAAATTTGTCTTAATTTAAATATCATTTTGGTCCCCCCAGAATTAAGAATTTTTCAAATTTAGTCCTATAATTGTTTTGTAGTTTTGTACATTTAATTTTAGGAAATTGTGTACATCCATGCTAATATAGAGTGTTTTTAGTCTCTACCAAAGAAATAAGAAGAAGTCTGTTTTTATAAAATAACATACTAAAAGCATATATTTTATAAAAGGTGGATACTAAAAATTGATAAAAATTTGTATAGACTAATAATTTTAACCTTATCATCACTATAGAATTTTACTCTTTTGATTAGTTCAACTTGATTAATTTTAATTTTTGTTGGTATTTTTTATTAGGTGGATTACTTGCTAGGAGACAACCCATTGAAGATGTCATACATGGTGGGGTATGGACCAAGGTATCCACAAAGGATACACCACAGAGGATCATCTCTTCCTTCAATGGCTGTACACCCAGGAAAGATCCAGTGTTCTGCAGGGTTCAGTGTGATGAGTTCACAATCCCCTAATCCCAACATTCTAGTGGGTGCTGTTGTTGGAGGACCAGATCAGCATGATAGATTTCCAGATAAACGGTCAGATTATGAGCAATCAGAGCCAGCAACTTATGTTAATGCACCACTTGTGGGAACACTTGCTTATCTTGCACACTCATTTGGTCAACTTTAGAAACCAGCATCTCCAACTTGTTTGGGTGAATCTGATTATGATTATGATGTTAGTTTTTATATTTTCTCTAATTTAGTTAGTACTAGTACTTATAATTGGTTACTATATTTCTTAGAAGTTTTAAAAACTTGTCACATCGAGTAAGTTTCATTGTGGCAATACTTCTATATTTATGTTAAATGTTAAACTATGTATGATTGGGGAAATTATCAAGTGATGTTAAAATTATCAAGAAGTTAAAAGTTCAATGCAAAAGTGTTTAGTTTTGCTTGTTATTTGTGTTGCTATCTACTTTCAAGACATTGGTGAGACCAAAAGGATAAAATAAAGTTTGGGATAAAGGCATGGTTGAATTAAAAAAAGGTTTAACAAGTAACTTTTCCTAGGAACTTGGAAATTATCCATTTTCACAATGCACTATCTTTGACCAAATTTTGTGAGCCGAAGAAATTCCGGAGAAATTATTCCCAGCGCCGAATGACAGAAGATTCTCCTAGAACATGGAAAACTAGTTGAAACGCAACGCAAGTGGTTGGATGGATATGGGGAAATATTGTCTGGTTCATCAGAGTGAGTAGTAGTGACCCTAACGGCCTCATCAATCCAACTCTTTCAAGCCTTTTCTTAGAATGAAGATTGTATATTACTCTCTTTCAGGGGTTTCATTAATGTCCTCTTATTTAAACAAACAATGGACCGAGTGAAAATGTTAATCGATGTCTCTCAGACCCCGGTTATAAAAACACGTATAGTAAATATATTTAAAAGTGTAGAAAATATTGTTTTCGATGTAATTTTTTTTGTTTCTATAGCTAGTATTCTAAAATCAGTAGTTAGAATGATCATGTGTTATATCTACTTTTAACCATTACAATAAGTCAGGAAAGTGTCTCTTGAAATCATACGGGTCCAATACCATAATTTTGTCTTCTAAAACTTGCCAATAAACAAAACAGTTTTTGAATTAGAATTACGCGCAAATTTGTATTGTTAGGAGTTAGGAAGATGACAATGACGTTAATTGGTGACATGGCAATTGGCAAGTTCATATATAAGCAAATTCACATCTCTTTTGTCATCTCTTAGAACCAAAATGACTGATTCTACGATGTCTTTATATGCATAGGAGGAATACTAACATCACCAAATTACGTGTTTAAAAAAACTAATATATTTGATAGGTTAAAATTCAGACCAACACCAAATTACATAGATTTTATATAAATTTGGTGTAAGTTATGTAAATTTTAATCAATTAATGAAAATAATATATAATTTATTGTTTTCTATGGGGCAAAAAAGTTATTCTTACGTATAATATTTAGAAAAATGTTTGGTCAACACCTCTTAAGATGTATACACCATAAGAGAGATAGAGATAAAGAGAATGATGTGATAAATTTGTAACAAGATAAGTAGAGAAAGTTAAAAAAATGAGGGGTTTGATGAATGTTTGAGACTAAAGAGTGTACAAATATCATTCTTGGATTCGAGAAATGATATTTGAACGTATGTTTCACAACAATCGACAATCCTATGTATATAAGGGTATTTTGGTAAAAGTAAAAGAAAAAAGTTTCATAACTCTATGTAATAAGGATATTTTGACAACTAATATTTTTAAATTGTTCAAAAAGTTTTCACGAAAATGATGTGAATATATCTCAACTCTAATGGTTTTTACTCAATCATGAAAGTTTACCTTGCTTAAAAAAAAGGGTTAAATATGTTTTTGATCCTTATAAATATACCAACTTTTCGTTTTAGTCCCTCTATAATTTTTCTTCGACTTTTAGTCTCTAAAAAAGTCTCCATCTTCACTTTTGGTCCCTCTTTTAAAATAAACTCATATGTAGAATTCATATTTTGTAATACAAATTTGCAGAAAAATTCATAATATTATAATAATCTCTCCCAAATTTTTTTTTGAATTTTTTAACAAAACATGAATTTAATATGAATTTTTATATTTTTGACGGTTAAAAATTTATATTTAATTTATGTTTTGTTAAAAAATTCTAATTTTTTTGGGGAATTTGTTTTACCATATTATACACATTTTTGCACAATTTCATTTAAAAATACAAAAATAAACTTAAAAATAGAGACCAAAAGTAGTGATTGAAAACTTTATAGGGATTAAAAGTTGAAGGAAAATTTTAGAGGGACTAAAACGAAAAGTTGGTATATTTATAGGGACCAAAAATATATTTAACCCTAAAAAACAATTTAACCTATAGGCTATAGTAAAAAAAAAATATAAAAATACCTAGTTAATTGAAATATTATGTATATGGTATATTATGTATCTTTCACGTCTTTTTCTTACTATCCATTTTATCTCCAATCTTAAATGTAAATAAAAGACGTATAAGATAAGAGTTTCTCTTTTTAGCCATGTAGCCAGTATTTTCTTAAGAAAAAAAAGATACTAGCAGTATGTTAATGTAACCACTAGCAGTGACTACCAGCTCTGCATGAAAAAGGAACCATATATTTGACCGTTGAAAATAGGGTGATGGAGAGAGAGTATAGTATTCTGCAGAGACATGTGAAAAAGAACCAAAAGAACTGGTATAAATGTAAGAGATGTCAGATGTGGGACAACAACCCCTTGATGACAGGGAAGGTACTTGCCCTAAGTTATGTCATAACGATTCCAAAGTCCTCCATTGGGACCCAAATACATTCCTCCAAACCCAATCCGTGTTTACATGAATAACCTTATGGATAAAATTAATCTCCCAACGTGAATACCCTGTATATTTTAATTTTATTCATGGGATACATATGCTTCACTTGTGTGAGTTGTGAATATATTTATTGTCAAATTATTGGTTTATTAATATTAGTGTCAAATTTTTCTAAAGATATACATTTATCTTTATTCTGTTTTTTATTTTAAAATCTCTAACAAAATACAGAGAAGATATAGAATTTTAGATAAAAAAATTTAGGAAAATGCTAACCATTGCCCTAAGGACACTTGATAAGAAACTTAAAGTAGTAACTTTATCTTGGAAATTATGGATTCAACTTATTGAAATAGTAAAATGCAACTTTTTCTACATGAAATTTCACAATTATTTTAAAACCTCTGACAAAATACAAAGAAGATATAGAATTTTAGATAGAATTTTTTTATTGTTTGTCAAGAAAAAGTTGAAGTTTTTATTATTTCAATTATACCATTAAACAAATTTTGTCATAAGAATCTATATTATTGATTTCATTGAAAAATATAAGAACCTATACTATCAATCCCAACGACAAAGAAAATATGTTCAATATAATCATTCCTGCAAAGTCAAGCTAGAAAATCAAACTAAAGATGTCGAGAGAAGTCCGAAGACAAAAACATCAAACGTAACCATAAGGGTGCTACAGACCTGAGAGTCAACAAAGATGTCAAGAGAAACAACTACATACAACTAGAAACTTAAAAATTGTCATTCGATGTAGACCCGAGCGAAACAATCTCTCTACCTTTTAGTTTTTAATCTAGACAAATCTTGTCCCTGGCCAGAACCACTGAAGGGTGAAAATGTTCCACCTATTCATAATCTGAAACAAAGACACCCTAATTCTTACTAGCTGTGTGTAGTTTGGTTTGATTTGATTTTTTGTAAGACAACACATAATTCAAAATTTGGCAACAATTTTGATTATAAACGTTTCATAATCTATGAGAAACTTTTAATACATATTAGCCAATTTCTTATATTTAATAAGTGATTACTAATGACACGCTTAACCTAGGCACTCCAAACTGATACAATTATGATTTAATCTCCACAACTCACTGGTTAACAACTCTAAAGGTATTACACGACTTTTTCTTCTTCTTTGGCCATGTTATAAAATACGTACTAGATACTAAATCAACAAATCAATTAAGTGAGTGTTCTATAAGTTTGCAGTTTGGTTTAGTCTGGTTGACAAAACAAAAATCGTAAACCGAACCGAACAATTGAATGAAAAATTGGTTAAATACGTATGAATTCTCAACCAAAGACAATGTTTGTGGGTTTCAATTTGATTTTGTTTGGTTTAAGGTTTTTTAATGGGTTGGTTGGTTTTTGCATATTGGTCTTTTTCAAGCAAGCAACAATAGTGTAAAAGTAAGAAATTTCACTTAGAACATCCATAATGTGAGCAAGATTTGCATAGACACAAACTCAAATAAAATTTATTTGGCCATACACATGATTGATATTAAGTGACGTGATTAAATTATTTCTCTTTTAAATTTTATCATTCATATGAGTGTATCTAAATAGTTTTGATTTTGGGTTGTGTCCAACCAAATATTTCTTCCACGATGGTAGTAAACTAAACAGAGTTTTTTTTTTTTGTAGTGCAACTAAAAAAGAATTCTTAAATGAGCCCCACATGAACACGTCATTTATTTATAATTTTTAAATAAAAACACATCTTAATGACTCCAATGATATTAAACTAAAAAAAGTCCTTAAATAGGTTCACTAATATGTATTTTAACACGTGTATTTAGAAAGTAAATAAAAAGAAATTGAAACGAGAAAGAATTACATGAATTTGAGACATGGAGACCAACTTTTATCTACTTTATATACTATTTTAATATGAGATCTGTTGGTCGTCTTTATATATAATTATCGATAATTAATAGATACCCATTTTGTTTTTCGTCCTCCGACATGGATCTTTAGTGAGTTGAGGTATTATTAAGTAGGGTTTTGCTAACCAGTATCCTAAGAGCAATGGTTAAGGATGTAAAAAATAAAAAAAATTCATTAAAAACAACAACTTCTGTTACTTTAATAAAATTAAACATATTTTATCTAAAAGTTCTAACTCAATCGACAAATGCCGAAATTACAAAGTCGGACGTCGTGACCTGGGTTTGAACCCAGGACTTCAAATTTGTGTGTGAGTTTAATTTTAATGGTTTATCTATTAAGTAACTAGTGCCCACAAAGTGGTTAACATTTCCCTATTAAGTAAAGAGTCATGTTAACTAGTGCCTTCATATCTAGTTAAGAACTTAAAAAATAAATATTTTTACTTGAAAACAATAAAGTTTTAACTTTTATTTAAAAAGTTGAACATAGCACTTCTTTTTATTTAAGAAGTTGTATATACTTTGTTTGACAGTTTAGTAAAATGGCAGTTTAAAGAGAGCGAAATGAAATTGTAAAGTTACCTTGAGAGCCCTATGGAAAGCAAGTCCAGTAGAATAACCTTGACCCCTTTCCGATTTTAAAAGCAAGTTAAGAACTGAATTTCACCCATGCGAGTCCATTTCTCAATGACGCCAGCCAGGTATGAATGAATTTTTCATCGTATGTTTAAACTCTTTTGCATGCTTCTGCTGTTGTTCTTCCAGTTACACTTGTGTTTCCAAACCTGTGGTTTGATTTGAATCATTCATATGGAATCATTTTTTCTTTAAAACTTCGCAAGCACTGGTATTAATAAAATCTAATTTGTCTAAGATAGTGGTGGTGCTGGGCCACAGTCATTTGCAATTTAACCCCAAAACCCAGCAGTTATAACGCAGCCAGAGTTTGTCATCGTACCCAATTTAGTCCCCGACAATAGAATAATAGGAAATCATCGCTTACATTTTCAAATTGGGGACAAATTAGTTATTTTGTTATCATGGGTCAGACACTAATTTGTTGTCCTTATCAAAACATCAGAACTAACTTAGGTATTAGTTTTTGTTAGAGACTAAATTGGGTTGCGAGAAAATTGCGAGGGCTTAAATTATGTGTTTACTCATTTATTTATTTCCCTTCTTCGGTAGCTCTCGCGAGGAGCTGGTTCCTGCTCAATATCCGCCTTGATAAAGGCATCATGCCACAGAATTGCTCGCAGCAGAGCTTCATTAAGCTGGCCACTTGACAACTTTAGAATTTTATCTTCAGTAATTTTTATTTATCCAGGTTTTGTTCTAGGAGTTAGGAAGGGGAATTTATTAACTTGTTTAGGCAAAAAATTTAAAGGGAATACGGAGCTCTGCTACACCGACACTTCTGATGGAAAGCATGTCCCGGTGTCCGACGCCAACACGACACTTGCACATGTAGTTACATTGAATTATGTTATTATCCCAAAATTTTATCGGTGTCGATGTGTCAGTGTCTGGCGTCCTTGGACCGTGATTGTGTTCGTGCTTTATAGATAGGGAGAACCATTCTTATAATTGATCTATAGTTTTTGATTTATTTATGAGAAAGAGTAAAATGATTTGGACAATTTTATAAAGCCCTTTGAAAACATTGGTCTCATTCATTTTTTGGATACCCACATAGGGAAGTTTTAGTTTTGTGGAGAAAAATATTACGATCGGGCGAGATGGGACACATATAGCTTCGGCTTTTTTTAGTCCCGGTGATCTCAACAAAGACGGAGTTTTTCGTCGTTGGAACTAGGGTGAGAAACTCAACCGATTTTTTCTTCCTTTTTTTTTTACGATTTCCCTTCCCCTCTCCGGTAGCTTGCACGAGGATGCAAGTCCACTGCGATAGTCTTCCTGCAAAAGGCATCGCATCACAGAATTGCGTCGTAGCCGAGCTTCATTAAGTTGTGCGATTGACAACTTAGAATTTTATCTTGAGTTAAGAATTTGTATAGGTTTTGTTTGGGAGTTAGGAGAGAAAGGGAAGGAAGGGTTATTTGGGGGAGGAAAAGGGAATAGGATGGGAAGTTCTCAACTTGTTTAGGTAAATAGTTTAAAGGCCGAAGAATTCTTGCAATTGATTTAATTTTTTTGAATTTTCTTATGAAAAAGAGTAAAGTGATCAGGACAATCTGATTGAAATCTTGATCCAATTCATTTTTTGGCTACCCAAATAGAAAAGTTTTAGTTTTGCGGAGAAAAATAATTCGCCCGGGCGAAGTGGGACTATTATTGCTTCCTCTTTTATTTCACTCCAAACTTCGGAACAAAGCCTATTAGTTTCTCACGTCTTGTGAATCTCTAAAACTTGTGATTGTATGTTTGGAGGTGAATTTGATATTTGTATAATTTATGATGTTGGTTGCAGCCGAAAGTGAATTTTTGTGTTACTCTAGATGGGTGCTCCTAAGCAGAATTGGACATCAGAAGAGGAAGCGGCGATTAAAGCTGGAGTTGTCAAGCATGGGGTGGGTAAATGGTGTACAGTACTCAAGAATCCAGAGTTTAGCTGTGTCTTATATATTCGCTCATATTTCAATCTCAAGGTTTGCTAATGTTGTTGGTTCTTGTACTTATTTGTTTATTTTTTTGGAAAATGCTAACAAGTGCCCCGGGCACTTGTTAAGGAAGCCAACAAAGGAAGTTTAATGTTAAAAATGACACTTTTCAGTTTTTGAGGAATTGACTACACACTTTCAATGCAATACTACGATATTTGATTCCTTAACTAGTGCCCTTGGCAAGTGCCTCTAATCGAAAACTCCATTCAATTCTCAATACTTAATAAATGTTGAATAAATGTTGGACCATCAATACAGGGAAACTCCATTCAATTCTCGATACTCAATACAAAATATCGACAGTAATATCTATGTTAGATTCTCTAGTCGAAATACGCGAAAACTCCATTCAATTCTCGATGGAATTGGAAACGGAGTTTTGCGAATTAACTCCGCAGTGGAAGATAATTTTGCGAATTATTCACTTCGGCCAACACACAAAACGAGACTTTACTACCCTGGGGCGTCTTTTTGCAAAAAGGCAAGGGAGAAACTCAGTAGCAGCATCCGCCGCATCTATCAACTTTAGAGTATTAATTTATTTACATATTTTTTATATATATATATTCCCCTTTTTGTTGAATACCCTCTCACCCCCGAAAATTAAAACCCTAATTCTTCCAAGCTCTTGCGGCCACGCCACCGATCCCCATTTCCCCCTCCAATCAAAGAAGAAAAGAATGGGTAGAAATCCGAGCAGAACTGTCTATGTTGGGAATCTACCTGGCGATATCCGTGAAAGAGAAGTTAAACATTTGTTTATGAAGTATGGTCACATAACTCGAATTGATCTAAAGGTTCCGCCAATGCCCCCTTGCTATGCATTTGTAGTATTTAAAGATGCTCTAAATGCTGAGGATGCAATTCACGGGCGTGATGGCTATGATTTTGATGGGTGCCGATTACGGGTCGAAGCTGCACATGTTGGTTATTGTAATTCATCTTCAAGAGATCAATACAGTATTCAAAGCAATGGCCAGGGTGGTCGAGGAGTATCCAGACACTCTGAATATCGTGTTCTAGTCAATCAACTGCCCTCTTCTGCATCCTGCCAGGATCTTAAGGATCACATGCGAAAAGCAGGGGATGTTTGCTTTTCCCAGGTTGTTCATGATGGAAGGGGTACTACTGGGATTGTGGATTACACGAACTACGATGATATGAAATATGCTATCAAAAAGCTTGACGGATCTGAGTTCGGGAACGCTTTTTCCAGGTCTTACGTTCGTGTGAGGGAATATGATTCGAGGCGGGACTCTAGAAGTCCTGGTCATGGCCCTTCTCATTCTAGGGGAAGAAGATATAGCCGCAGTCGCAGGTGCAGCCGCAGCCGTAGCTACAGTCCAGGACATAGCCAAAGCAAGTTTCCCAAGGGTAAAACCTCACAACGTTCACCAGCAAAATTAGTTTCTCGTTCTCGCTCCAGATCTAGATCCTGTTCTTTATCAGGACCACGGTCAAGGCCTAGGTCTCCATTACCTCTGCGTAATAAAAGCCCCAAAAAGCACAGTGCTAGCAGGAGTCCATGTAGGAGCAAGAGCCGTAGCAAGAGTTTGTCCAGGTGAGCTCTGATTGTTACTAGTAAAGATGTGGATGATGGTTAGTGTTGGCTACAAAGTTTTTTCTAGTAATATTTGACGTTGGCTGAGAAACAGTTATTTGGGTTGAGACTTCTGCCTCTGGGCATCTTAGGCCTTGAGGAATTTGATGGACCTTAATTTTGTATGGCAGTAGACTGTTAATTTCAAAACTTAGTATTTGGTTCCTTGTTTGGGTTTATTTGGTAATTGGTATTGGCTTTATTACATTATTATCAATAAAAATGTTGTGACAAAAAAAATTGTTCCTCCTTTTGCTGTAAATTGTAATGGTTTGTGTTTATTTCGACGGTGTACGCTTAACCGTGTTTACGTTAAACAGAATGGATAACCTTATAATGGAGGCTATATCTAGCTTGAATCAGTTGGATGGTTCCAATGAAACAAGGATTGCTAATTTCATAGAGGTATTATTCTGATTTCTAAGCCCTTCTTTTATTTTTTTCTGCTTTTAATTCATTTAATTCGGTTGTTGGCATGCTGCAATTCTAACTTTATGATTGTAGATGTTACAACATATAATAAATATCACATAAAATCATTGTTCTACCTGAACAGTATTTTAGAACATCTTAGAAAATCTCTCGTCCATATTTCATGATGTTATTTGTTTAATAATGATTAGGAGTTGATATTTGTACAAATACTGGTTAGTACTTCGTCTGAGAGCGAGTCTTGAAAGCTTAATGCATCTTGAGCCTTAGGTGCTTCAAATGTCGCTTTTGGTAGAATGTGTTTTCTGATGCTATTTCAACTTTGAATTGACTAAATCTTATGTGGTTAAGAAATGATATTATATTGATTATTAGAATACTAACTAAAGTGTTATAGCATTCCATTTGGTTGGATACTTCTCCATTTTATACAATTTTGTTTGTGTTAAACATAAGTTGAATTTAACCATTTTGTATTCTGTAGGACCACCACGGGTCACAGTCAAACTTCAAAGAGTCGCTGTCAGCAAGACTGAAGTCTCTCACATCTAGTGGAAAACTGATCAAGGTAACATGTTTCATTATGTCATAACTATTCCATCTGATGCAAAATACAATAAAAATTGTCATAAATGCATTTGTTTTCAGCAATGCATTATGAATTTGTTTGTATTTTTGTCCAATCACTAGTGTGGGTGCACGTTACAACTCACTCTATCCTATGGGTTAATGTAGGAACACAAATATTGAATGAGACCGAAACATGGATATCCTATTTATAGTAGAGGGTTACCTGTCTTTACATCCCATATCTTTTGGGAGCGGGTTCTCCTCTACAATACTGTTTTATATGAACAAATATAAAATCAAACATTTACTCTAAGATGTAGTGGATTAGTATTAGTATTGGGAAAAATCAAAGTCTTACATTGGCTAGGAATAAGGCCTAAGTAGAGCTTATAAATCCTTGGCAATCCTCACCTTAGAAGTTGGTTTGGTGGAGTTGAATCTGGCCCAAAAACACAAGATGGTATTAGTGTCTATCCTAGACACATTATTGGGCCACCAAATCATGAACCAAATTTGGTAGTGTTGGGCGTGAGCAGGTGTATTAGAAAAAACTCAATGCTCACATCGGTGTGAGATAAGGTTTGAATAGAACTTATAATGTCTAGGCAATCTTCACCTTGCAAGTTGCTTTGTGGGGTCGGGTCGGCCCCAAACCTACAAATTAGTCAAACGCTGGTATTACCTTATATGACTGTATGTCTGAGTTTGCGGAGTGGAAATTGGGCCAGATATGGAGTAATAGCTGAATTAAAAAAATCTCAGGGCAAGAATTTGGAGAGACTGAAAGGAAAAATGAAAGATGTCGAGTTAAAATGAAAATAGTGACTTGTCGTGTTGAAATGATGAGAAATAATCCTTGTAATATTGGGCATATATCTATTTGAAATAAGCATGCTACTTGTTTTACTCAATTATCTGTATTCTGTTGCTTTGATACAGCTGCTGGTTGTGAGTTTGGGCTGAGGTTCTAGTATATAGTATACAACTCTACATTTTTTAGTGTAGACTTAGAAAAAATTAGTATTTTCTGATTGTGAATCAAAAATATGTTTTGTTCTTTATATTTTAGGAATCAATATTTTTTCTTGATTTAGTGTTATACATTTATTGTGAGCCATCTTTGGATGCTATTCTCATTTTTAGATGTCATATTTACTGGTTTCAATTAGAGATCATACTCATGGGTTGAGTTTTATATTTCAGGTGAAAAAGTACAGGATTGCAGAAAGAGGAAGACAATCACCGATGTTGGAAGGGAGGCAGAATGCCTCTATGAAGTATGACTTAGACTTAAAATTAGCAATGCTAACATCCATGTCCACACAAGAGGCAGCTACATATGCTGCTCAAGTGGAATCCCTCCTAGAGCAAGCTGAAGAGGCAACAGAGGAGGCTGAGGTTGCAGAAGCTGATGCAGATGCAGATGCAGCAGAAGCAACCCCAAAGATGGTAATCTTGGCTTTTCCTTCCTTTGTAATACTATAGCTTAATATATCAATATTAATGCATTTAAGTTTTTTATTTTTTTTGGTTACTACATTTAAGTTATAACTTAATATATTTCTTCTAAAAAAAAAAACTAAATACATTTAAGTTATATTAATACATTAATACTTGAGAGATGAGAGAAACAAATTATAGCTCTCATCTCTTAATTTTAATACATTTAATTGGAAAAAATATGTCAACCCTTAATTTTAATCCAATGGTTGTAATTTATTGCTCTCATCTCTCACCATAAGTCACACCCACACACACACACACACACACCCACCCACCCACGCGCGCACACACCCGCACGCGCGCGCACACATATGATATCATTTGGGAATGCCAATTTTATTTTATTTGTTTTTCCAATAAAACCTCCTTGCCAGGGCAGGGCATAAAGCACATCTCAAAACCGATAATCTAAAATCATTAAAAATGTGATTTGGTTGCTGGGAGATTTATGTTTCGGATACATTCTATTAGGCGTCTTAGTGATTATTTGGTATTTCTATCAATTAGATTTGATATTTAATTTTATTTTTCTTTTTTCGTATTTTAATTTGTAGGTGATCCCTGCTTTTGATTGAAGACATCAGGAGCGTGATCCCTGGCTTCGAGTTGGATGGACAACCAAATAGACATTTAACATTTACTGGCATTATTTTCTACGTCTTACTTTATTTATGAAGAACTTCACCTTGAAACATCCTTGTAGAAAGGAAAATTGTTTGAATATTTTGTTGTAATTTCTTGAGAGCAGCTGTTTCCATTAGCGCTCTTCCGGTATACATTTCATAGAAAGCAGATGTTTAGAAAGCATGCAGATTTTTTAGTTGACCCTTTCAACTAAAAAGCCTTTAAGTTGAAACAAGGCCTCATTAGAGATATTTTCATGTTGGAACAAAGTGCCTTTTCATTTATAGATTTGAGTAAAACTCAAACTTTGAATTCATTATTGCTTGGTTGCCTCAAGTAATTGTGTCAAAAACAACTCTCCCGGTCAAAGGGATCAGTGTTCAAGGTTTTTATTTGGAAGGTGTGGCCACTCATTTATGAACCATTGGATAGGGTAAAGATTTCCTACACTGCCAATTAACCACAAGTGATCGATTGTCAATGTAAAGGTGTACCATGATCAAAGTTTGGCATCCTTCTAATTTAACTTGAAAATCATACAAATAAGTGGTTGATAGCGTAAAAAATTACAGTGACAGTGTAGGCTAATTGTTTGTATTTATTTAATAGAAATAGAATACATACTTTTTTAATAGAGAGAAAGACACTTGTATTTCTTCTATCACCCAACCCAAGAAGAGGAGGAGACATAGATCAATGAAATTGAAAACATTTGTGATGTCCATAAAAATACCTGATTCCTAGTTAGATGTAGTGGAAATGAATAGACTCTATAAAATGCGATAAACTAAAATTGAATTATGATCGGAAGAAGTATCCATATTTAATATCTGAAGCATCTCAAATAAAATTAATATCTGAAGTATCTCAAATAAAATTAATTTCGATAGAGAAAACCTATGAAAAACAAAAATAAAAAATACTTGTTTGTTTGGTTTGAAAATTAGTTACCAATACAACGGAAGAGTTTTAAATGCATTTAAAATTAGTGACTTTAATGGACCAAATAGCAAACTTAAGCAAAAATAAAAAACTCAAACATGAAGCACTATACTTGCTTTTATTAATAAAAAATTTATACTTTCTTTTTTGTTTATTACACTCTCTAGGAATAGGAAATGTCAAATAGAAAACGAGTACAAAAACAAAATAATTATTCCATCCTCAAATATTACATTATGCTCTTGGTAAATTTATTAATATTCATCAAAATGTGATTTTTGTTTAAGGAATTAGTAATGAAAACGTTAAAGATGCACCATTTTTTTTTTAATTTTTTTTATGGTTAAACAAATTATATAGTTTAAATAATCATGTCAAAGTATAGGGTCAATATTTTTTCCTATATGTTAGGCCAAAATTCTTAGCTCACGTATTGGTGGGCTCTCAAGCTTTAATATGAAGAAAAAATTGTTGGCCTTTTTTATTTTTATTTTATCTCAAGATTAATATACAGTACACAATATTCTCACCATGGTGAACATAATGAAAATGAATATTTCGATGATGTAGTTCATAATAAAAATGAACACAGCCTTGCTCTTATTGGTGAATAATCTACCTAGTCTATTCCATTACACATCTATGAAATTATGATCCAATAACATGGATTAATCTTATATGTGAATTATGAGATGAATCGCTAAAAAGTGAACCTAAGAGATATATCAATTCTAAGTGGTCATAAGGATACTTTTGATAGACACTTCTCATCTTCATATTTTATTCATTAAATCAACTCTTTAGCAAATGAAGGTTTTGTTGACCAGAATCAACCTCTTCTATAAGGTTTAAAGAACATAAATCAAGTGGTACACATGACTTTATTGAGTAAATAAATTCACATCAATCTTGGAGCAATAATCTTAACAATTGGAAGGTTTATTTCACATGCAACAAAGATTAATACTGCTAAGCAAAGTATAATTTCAATTGAGAGATAATCACAATCCCATTGAACAAAGACTAACTAGATTTCCTGAAACTCATATTCCAGCAGAACAGGATTCCAGGTAAAAGCAGTCAGCATAAGACATGTGATAATTTGGAAACAAAATTTCATCTATACTAATATATAAAGACTACTTACTGTCTGGAAGCAGAAATTTGATATCTACATTATTAGACTATATTCTTTTCATAGTTAATAGTTCCCACCATTGATTGCGGGAGGCGCCGCTCAGTTAATTTGCATCATCTGTTGCCAGTGGAACAGACTTGGCCTGAATTGAAGTGGATCACAAAAATTGAAAATAATGTTAGTATTAGATTTCTTTAGTTTCTGTAACACTTGTTATTAGGAATAGGACATAAAGATGGTAAAGTAATAACCCTTCATTATATCAACCCTATAATTTCCTAAAACTTTTTTTATCTTTTCAAACAGAAAAGTTGAACATATAGTTAGATGAATATAAATGGTACTCCAACCAATATACGTTAAAAAAGCTGACAAAGGGCAAAAACTATGATCAAGACTAATCTAACTGAAACAATACAATTTACAAATTAAAAATACTATATCACTCACCAAATCTCGGTATTTAAGGATATAGAACATTTCAAGATATCGCCGAGTTTCACGCCTCTCTAATTTGGAGACATACTTCCAGAAACTATAAACTCCCGCCAAGGTCATAAGCCTTTCAGAATAAATCCTCCATGTGTACCTGATTATTGTTTGCTTATTATGAAGTGTCCATGTGAAAAAAACTACCAATTTTTACCAAAATCACATATATACCTTTCATAAATTCTTTGAAGACCACCATCAGAAATTTTATTCCAATGACTTGGATCCTCCTTGCATCGTTGGAAGAATTCAACCAACAGGTTAGAAGCTTGATCAGGGTGATAAGGATCAATATTGAATCCTGATTTACCATGCTGGATAATCTCAGCTGGGCCACCATGGCAAGTTGCAAATGTCGGAAGGCCACAAGTCATGGCCTCCACAACTGTAAGACCAAAAGCTTCGTAGAAGGCAGGCTGCAGCAAGGTAGTTATTGTTACAATTTACAAATGATGTCTGCGGGATCACCAAAATAGTAAGGAGACAGTAGATACCTGAACAAAAGCACCTTTTGTATCTGCTATGTAGCGATACAACTCACCGTTACGTGCTCTATTTGTTTGGGAAGCAATCCATCGAAAGTCACCATCTAATTTATATGTTTTTATGAGATCATACATCTTTTCAATTTCGGCTATTTCTTCTCTGTCCATGGACTTGCTCACATCAATGTAACCAGCTACTACAACAAGGTTGACCAGTTCTCTTAGTTTGCTGTTCTTACCATAGATTTCTACCAACCCGGTAATGTTTTTCACTCGATCTAGCCTTGCCATGGAGAATATTATGGGCTTTGACCGATCTTTCATCGTACCACTTGCAACCACATCAACAAAAATCAACGCATCAGCTAAATAATCTCACCATTTTTATTACCTTGTCACAACTTCACATATGAAAAAGTGAGGTGTTGCATAAGATTTCTTACAACTGCTTTAAATATTACTATATCGCTTATGATACATCACATTCACAAGAGAACAAAACAGACTTTCATTCATATTGATCTTCTAGACAACTATAGCAACCTCTAATCATTAAATTAGACCTATTACTTCGAAAGACATGGATCCTTCCCCAAGTACACTAACCAAATTCAGAATTTGTTCAATAGAAAAAGACTCACATGTATTCATCAGTCTGCTCAGGGTCATATAATAACTTTTCAATTGCACCTTGCAGAGCTGTAAGTCTTTTCTGCTTTTCTGAGTATGGGAAATATATGCACATATCTGCTCCGGGAGAGACAATATTGAACTTAGGATCAAAAACATCAATGCCGTGAACAACCCTATAGAGACCAGGAAGAGTAAAAGCAGCATGACTCTCATACTGGCCAACAGTATTCCTTCTGAAAGAACGATGATAATGATGAGTAAATGAAGTAATGAGCATTAGCACAACGAAGAAAATTAGCAAAATCATTAGAAAGAGGGTAAAAAAGGAAATGAAAACTAGCACCAGGCCTGTTCCGTAAAAAAATCAAATATAACATGCAAGTGTACCATTTGGTTGCATATGTTGTTAAAAGAAACATGAAATCTCAAGCACGAGCTTGCAAAAGAAAATAAATGTTTATGATGCGCTTGCAAAAAGAAAAGAAATATTGTTTATATATCATGAAAACTTACGTTCCTGCAATCTCTTGGTATGTACTGGTGATGATAAAATCAGCGCTATTCATGGCTATTAGATCAGCAGTGAACTGACATGAAAAATGATATTTCTCATCGAATTTCCTCCAATAAGTACCTGAATCTGGATATTTTGTTTTCTCCAGTGCATGAGCAATTGTGCACTATAAATATGGATTTTTAAATCCAGTAAGTTTCAATATCAGAAGATAACATGAGATTCACATTTCATTTCCATGGCAAAGCAAGAGGGAAAAGGAGAAAAAACACAACCTGTGTGACTCCCATTTTACAAGCCAGTAAAGATGCAACAAGATTCCCGTCACTATAGTTTCCAATGATGAAATCAGGATAACCTTGTAACTCGGCAGCAATTTCACTAGCTGCGTCCTGTTAACACATAAAACTACCGAAATTTAAATTGAAAAGGATAGCACATTTGAGATAAATCTTTCTCAAGCCTAAACTAAGATAAGAAGTCATTGATTCCAACATAGAAGTTCATAACAGGGCAATAATTCAACATATCAAATGAAATTTACCTGTGCGAAAGTCTCAAGAAAAGGCCACACATCAAACCTCGAGATCCATTTACGAAGAATTCCTTTCTCTGATCTGAAAGGAACTCGCAAAATATGAGTATGTTCAGTACCACAGACTCTTTCTAGTCGCTGGTTGCATGTTGTCCCCTTTGCATCAGGTATTAACCTGGTAACCTTCACAACAAACATGAAACTGAATTTGATTTCAGCTGAAGAAAAAAGAAAATCAACCACATAAAAACCAAGTCAAAGTTAAATAAATGGTGTAAGAAGTTACACACTTACAATTAGAATTCTAGGTGTGAGATCGAGTCCTTGTTTCTTGATCCTAAGGAGCATCTCGTTCTCAAGGGCACGCACTTGATCCAGTATATATACAACCTGCAGACAAAAACATCTCATGAGGACAGTGCTTATACAACATATTTTCGCAGACCAATGCAAGAGAATTGAGAACTAGTAAAGAGGGCCAAGGGAAACAAACAAATAAGAATACCTGCCCACCAGTGTCAGGCAAACCCAGGACATTGGCTTGCCCAAAATAACCATGAGGAGATAATATAACCACATTGAACACCATTGGCACTCTCCCAAGAAAAGTCTCTAGTGTAGAAGGATCAGGAGCCTGAAGAAGGTCCAAGAGCAGATGCATCGTCTCTAGAACCCGTTCGGCTGTATCACCCCAACCTCTCTCAAAACCCATTCCTTGTAATCTACACTTGGACAAGAGTCAAAAAATAAAAATATTTGACTATATTGTACAACAAAAACTGCAGACGAAGACATGTTAACCGGTTTTTATCAAAGATAATCTTACACATATTCTAACTCGGAATAGGGTGTATTGGGTGCAAGCCTAGAAAGATGATCCTCAGCCTTAGCTAAAGAAGACTGAAGTTTGGAAATGCTGTGTATACGATCATTTAACATCAGTCCCTGCACCATAATCATAAGTGGGAATTGGGAAAGAAAAACTGCAGCCTCAAGGAGCATTCCTTGAAACTATAGCTGATGTCATCTAATTCCATCATTTCATTACAAGAAAAGGTGCATAGCTAGCACAGCGAACTTACTTGGCCTTTATATTTGTGAGCTCGGAGGAAATTAAGCAAAGGCTCCAATGTATCTTTTTTCCGAAACATAATCGAAGAGAGGTGACGATTGAGAAACTGAACACCATTACCAATGGACGATGAGCGGGTTGGTCGAGGAAATGAGGCATTAAATGGCTCAAAATCAAGCTCTAATACATACTGATCATTATCCCTGTTGTGTAAAATAAAATCAAACTAGTCATGAAAACAGCCATGAAGTTACTCTTACTCCACATGGTCAGAGAGTTTATTGCCTACTGCATAAACTAAGAAAAGGGTTTCTCACGTTCCATCTACAAGTTCTTCTTTGAAGCGGAGATATTCAGAAACACTTAATTGCTCCACACTAAGTTCGAAAACATGCACACGGGCATATTCCCAAATACCAGGTCGTGGACGAACTGCAATTGCCACAAAAGGAGGCGAAACAATGGCTTCCTGCCACACAAATCATGTTACACTTTTATTACAATATTGAATTTAATTTTACAGATGAAGTGCTGGTCCAAGTATGCAAGTTTCAAATCTTATAATGAAAGTTAGAGTTCTGAAGATGTTAACTCCGGAGTATCCTGACCATTATACTATTTAGTAGATAAAATGACAAACCACTTGTAGGCACACTATCAAATTACAACTAGATTTAATTCAAACTAAATGATATATGTTGTTATGTTCCTAAGATCTCAAGCTTTGCAAGAAATGTGTTTCCGAACCTTTTCGTTTCGACAAAAAAAATGCATATACTTCTAGACTGACTAAATTAAGGCTGAAGTATAGGACATACTACAATGATGAGCCACCAAAAATTCTTATATAATCCAACATTATTAGAAGATCCATGGTAAGTTCACCTGTGCAGACTTGATGATTTCACCGAAGGGGCCATTTTTGAGATCCTCGGTGGCCTGACCCTCACCATGGATGCTTTCCAACTCATCAATCAAATTATGAGGTTGCAGAATCCCTTTACCCTGATCTACATACCTTCAAAGTTCAAACACAGCATCAACAATTAGGCAAGTATCAGTACACTAAAAGCCATAATCAATGAATCAGTACTTTCTTCTCACCTTAAAGATTCACAAACACACGCACACACGTACGCAAAAGACACACGCATTTACATACAAATTCATCATCTAACTACAAAATACAATAAAAATGTTCAACACTCATTTCTCATCTCTACCTCCAACTTAACAAAGAATACAAAATGTTCATTACCAAAAAAGAAAATTATCTTGCTAACATCGTCTTGATCTCTAAGAATATAAAAAATTGAAAGAAATCACTACACTTATAGATTCTTTCGTAGTGAACAACATATTGTAACAAAAATCAGTTTTTGGCATCGAACGAAAAGCTTCTATTTTTTCATATTATATTATCAATTTCAAAATGCAGTTCCAAAAGCGCGGAGATGTGGCAAAATAATATATTTTCATTGGATGTCAATAGAAAATTGATTTACTATATCCTTTAACTCCTAAAATAATCACTTTTGCATTTTAAAATCTCATTCTCAAGGGCTAATGTTAACCACACAATTTTTTTGGCAATTCTTGGAACCCCAAACATTGCCACTATCAAGCAAAATTGCCCAGTATCCGATCCAGAGAAGACAATAGCAATAAAAGTTCACTCATTTGTCATTTTACAAGTTTATAAAACACTGATTAAAAATCGCGATGGGGATAAAAGATTACATGCTTGTTGGGATTGGCAACGCGTGTGTTTGGAAAGTTGGATTTCCACGGGGAGGACGGGCGTTCAACAAACTCCACAATTCCTAGCTTCTTTGGTTTCATGGTGGAAGTGCATAGAGACGCGAGAAACGAATACCATACGTGGATCCAAACATTAGTAGTGTATTTGGAATATTTAAGTTGGGCCACAGTGATTTTAGCAACAAAAAAAAAACTACATTTGGAAGCTTCAACAAAATCCCAGGTGATTTCGTCAAGTTTAGTGTAATGTGTCACAGCGATTTTAGCAAAAATTACACTTCGGAGCTTCAAAAGAATCCCAGAATCTACCGTGATTTCATCAAACTTGTGTTAGCGACAAAAATTGATTTCAAGTGAATTAATTCTATAAAATTGATTATGACTATATCACAAAAGTGAATTGAAGGTAAAGTAATTTACATTTAGATACATTCAAATAAGTCGATCAATAAATTTGAGTATAAAAATAAATTCTAAAACCAAAAACTTCAATTTCTAGCTTCCAATTAGAATAAATTCTTCTCGAGAGCAACCAACATTTTGAATTTCAAGATAACTTGATCAAGAAGAAACATGATTATACGAATGAATAACGCGGTTGAGGAAGAAGAAGGAAATAAAACCAACCTGGAGAGAAGGGAAACAAGTTCGTTGCGGTGAGCGGAGAGGGTACCCTCCACTCTGTCTCTGATACTGGGAAGTCTAACAAGCTTAGGAGGTTGAGACATGATTCATATATTATGATCTTCTTCTTTTGCAGTTTCAAAATGGTATGAAAGAGTGAGAATTTGAGACATGGCTTGTTTCATTCCATTCATTACAAACTTCGCATCTCACTCAACCATTGTCACACCACGTTTTCATCATTCTACGGCTACCCACCATTTTCGACCTTATTAGAGTTCATGTGGATTGGAAATAAATAACTGATTAAATTAATCTCAAAAATTGGTTATTTTAAGTGTAAATTTAATTGTCACTTTATTTTTACTAGTAAATGAAACATATTTGACCATTGAAATCAATACTATTATATTATTTTTTTAATATATGTGTAAAACTCAAATGAGACACTTAATAAGAGAGGGAATAAGTATTTCATTAACCACGATTAATAAGGTATTTTAGAAAAGGATATTAATTTTATCATTGAAATCAAATCAACTAATAAGACTATAAAAAAAATTACATTGAAAAGTTTTAATTAACCTATAAAACTAGATTCTAACCTGTGCGATGCGCGAATTTTGCAGAGTTTCATGTGTAAGTATCAAATTGGTTATATGATGTAGAGTTACATTCAAACTCATTGAAACAATTATGAGCGGTTTTACCGCCCGGTGAGCCCGGACACATGCCTGGACTCAACTCATACTTGCTTTCTATAACTACAAGAAAACTATAAGAAATTTGACATATAGTGACGGTCGAAATCCGTCACTATAGGGTAAATTTACGTAGCTAAATCTATTTGTCATTGCTAAATGGTTGTCACTACATGTTTTTCACCTTTACCTATGACAAAACCGTAGGTAATTCTAAGGATACCATTTAAAAAATACTTAAGGACCTCTACCTACGGTTGCAACTGTTACTAAAACTTATAAATGTTTTATGGGTCTTGTTAACGAGTGTCCCTGAGACATTTTTAAACATTCTAAAATAAGAAGAAAAAAAATTAAAAAGTCAAATAATAGTTAATAAAATTCCTTAACACAAAATTAATGACACAACCTAGACCCAAACTTTTTTGGTAGTATACTTTTTTTTCTCTTTCGGTAGTGCCAAGACCCAAACTTTTGTCAATAAAGTATCGGGGCAAAAACAAAAAAACCCTATTATCGTTATTTTAGTAGCAAATACATCATCTGATCACTATTATAAACAAATAATTATTTTTTAGATTCAATAATATATGTGATACCTTAAAAGTGAATTTTTGTTTATAATAGTGACCGGATGTTGTAGTAGTTTTACTAATCGAAGATGAAAATACTTTACAAGTTTCTAGATGTATTTTCTTAGCAGCGAATTAAAGGTCTTTAATCCTCATACTACAACACGTTTTCCTTGAGAATGTTTGTCATCATGGAAATAGGTCCTGAATAAGAATGAAAGCTTTTTTCAAAAACAATAATGATATATCTCTATCTCTCTTCCTATCATATAATCAAGATTGGACTTGATTTTTTTTATAAAATTTTGAGGCCTAGAGCTTGCGGACTGCATGATTCTGCACCAATTTTTAAGTGCACATACATCATTTCAACCAATGAATTAAATAATGAGAAGAAACCAATGCTTGCAAATTGCAATATTTCAGCCAACCCTTTTTCAAAACTTGGTTACAAATTAAGGGTTAAGAAGAAGCCAGATAAGAACACTAACTATTTAACCATTCTGTTAACATATAAGTTATAATTGTATAGCTAAATGTAGAGGAAAACAATACTAAATTTTTTTGGTTACAAAAACAATACTAAATTTAGATGATCTAAAATCAAAAGACTTCCCTTAATATCCAGATTAATAGGAGAATGATGACCAAAGATAGACTTCATAGGGAGAGTATGATCTATAATTCTCTTGTATAAATATCATTCTTCAAGTCACATGTAATTGACTCATCCATATTTGTGAAAGGTTTCTAAACTGCAGTTAGGTTGCCATAAGAGCAACCACAACACCACCTAAATAACTGCATTTTAAAACCTTAAACATTTTGTTTAATCAAGCTTTCAAGCTGGGAATTAAATATTACCAATATGACTACGACAACGAACCTTTTTATCTTAGGCATTCTTTTCATTTCTTGTAGCGCGATAGGTGCATCGGGTCGTAGCCTCCTTGATAATGGTAGTGCAGGAGGAATTTTTGATGTCACAAAATTCGGTGCTGTTGCTGATGGAAAAACTAACAATGTTGAAGTGAGTTAATTTTATTTTAAATTTAATTATCTTCCTAAACTCAGAATTAAATCCTTCCAAATTAGTTTCTCTGATCTTAAATACAAACAAAAATGTATGCATATTTGGTCCAAAATACACCGAATATATGTTGTTTTTGTTTGTGTTTAAGAAAGGAGGAAGGGAGTATCAAGCATAAATGTTACAAAGGGTAATCAGATAACTTTGTTATGGATTATATAAAATAACTTTAGTATATAATAATCTAGAGATTAATAAGAATAGCAGAAGTTGTTGTGTTTGTCTACGGTAATGAAAATCATTTTTCAGATGGATTACGAAAAACAATTTCTCATTTGAAACAATTTTTATTGGTTATCATCATTGTTCTTAAAAATTTGTAACAAAAGGGCTCATTTTGTTTGTCACGTAGAAGATATAAAATACATTACATGCATTATATTGAAACAGATGTTAGTGACAAAATAAGAAATGTTTAATGAATATATAATAATTAACTTTGGTATTATATTATGCAGAAAATTAGGGCTGCATGGCAGGCAGCATGCAAAACCAGTACCGTACCAGCAACAGTTTTGATTCCAGCGGGAACGTTCGTCACTGGGCAAACTCTTTTTGCAGGGCCATGCACAAGTCCAAAGCCCATAACTGTTGAAATTGTAGGAAAAGCTCAAGCCACAACAGATTTATCTGAGTATTATAGTCCAGAGTGGTTCCAATTTGAAAACATTGATGGCTTGGTGGTGAAAGGCAGTGGAGTTTTTGATGGCCAAGGAAACATTAGCTGGCCGTTGAATGATTGCAAGCAGAACAAGGGCAATTGTGCTTCCCTCCCTGCTGTAAGGATTCCATTTCATCAATCACTACATAAATAATATTGTAGTCAATGGATATGCTTTTATTTACATGTGACAATTTTATACATGTGTGCAGTCTTTGAAATTCGATAAGATTAAAAATGCAATCGTGAAAGACGTAACATCATTGAACAGCATGGAATTCCACTTCCATCTACATGGTTGCAGCAACATTTCGTTCACTAACCTCACCATAACAGCTCCGGGAAGTAGTCCAAACACTGATGGCATGCACATTAGCTCCAGCGACTTCATTACTGTCACTAACAGCGTCATCACAACAGGCGATGATTGTATTTCTGTTGGACATAGCACATCCAACATTACTATCAGTGGCATTACATGTGGTCCTGGTCACGGTATTAGTGTTGGAAGTCTTGGTAAGAGGCCTGAGGAAAAAACTGTGAATGGTGTTTCAGTTAAAAATTGCACGTTCATAGGCACAACCAATGGTGCTAGAATTAAAACCTGGATTGGAACAGCACCGGCTGAGGCAAAAAATATTGTTTATGAAGACTTGATTATGAATAATGTCCAGAATCCCATTGTTATTGACCAGAGTTATGGCAAAAAAACTAGAGTGGTAAGCAAATTAACAATTGAAACCTCCTATAGTTTATCATTTTGCTAGCATTTAAGAAGTTTCCAAGTTCTTCGAAGATTTTGACATTGGTCTTGAAGTAAAAAAAGTTTATAATTGCCATTAAAAAGCTAATTATTAATTATTCACAGGTTGAGAGCTCTAAATAAAAAATTAAAAATTAGTTTGGGGGACTAATTACAAATGATTAACAAGTTTAGAAATCCAACAACATATTTTAAAGTTTAGAAACCTGTTATAAATCTCTAAAGTTCATATTATTTAATCAAGAATTCTTATTAATGTTTGTACTTGTATGTGAGTAGCCTTCAACTTCGGTGTGGAAGATCAGTGATGCTCATTTCCGTAGGATAAAAGGAACAACAGTCTCAAACATTCCGGTGTCATTGCAATGCAGCTCAAAGAATCCATGTGAAAATATTGAGGTAGCAGATGTAGATTTGTCATATGTTGGTCCTCCAAAAAATATACCTTTTGCATCCTCTTGTACCAATGCAAAAGCTATTTTTGGAGGGAAACTCAACCCAGCAGCTTGTGTATTATAAAAACGTTTTGTCGTTTTAATTGTAACTACTTACTGATTGATATATAATTAATTGATTTGTGGTTATTATTAATTACCACTTGATTACCAGCTTATATACATGTATATAATAGCTTATTATCGCCTTCTAAACTCTTCAAATCATAGATATGGATCAAATCTTTATTATTCCTCTTACATTGGATTTTGTTGTTATCGTTAATGTCTCTACAAAGGAAAGTGACTCAACAATAAAAAGCTAAAACACCCAAACATGAGTACTGTAATTCAAGTGTAACTATTTCTTGAATCTGTAGTTTTGTATTCATAGAAGCATACAAGTTTATAAATGATGATACAACTCAATAACCTCATTCAACAAAATGTTTCAAGTCAAATGGAAGTGAAAAGCAAATGAAAATTATTGACAAGTTGGTTTGAAATTCATATATCAATCAATAATATTAAAGGACTATTGCAGAAAAGAAACTTTTTGTGCAAGATACATAAGCAAAAGTAGAACTAGAATCAAGATCAACCCTGGTAACGACATAAGCAAAGTTGTCGACTGAAATGAGTCTGATACCGATATCGATTGATGTTGATCATTCACTTCCATATATGATTTTCCTTTTTCATTAGAAGTTATTTCAGGCTCAACATTTACACTATCATTGGTGACTCCAGTGTCTGTTTTGGCTTCTACATGTTCTTCATTCTGCATATCAATTTTCCCTCCCTCTTCCATGTAGTTGGAATTTAATATTGTTTCGGATGAACAATATTTTTCTTCAACAATATCTGAAACCACATCATCTTCCAATTTTTCTGCTTCTAATGATGCCAAACATTCTTCATCAATTTTGCTATCATGTGATGAGGCAGCACTTTCCGAATTGGAATCATCAGATAACACAATTTCCTCTTGAAAAGAGATTGTGGAAACCACTTCTGGGATGGTATTAATATTAGGGACAATACTACTTTTCTCCTCCTGAAATAAATCAAATTGGAGCAATTTATCCAACTTATTTCTAACTAACATAGTCAAAGTTGTAAAATGGTCATTAACCACACTTTAATCAATTAAAAGATTATCTCTTCCCTAATTTTTCTATCAAGAATATACTCCGTCCCTATATGTAACTCCCTTCGCATTTTTCACATTTCTTAACAAAAGTTATCAGTGTAATTAATGTGTCTGGTTTGTGTCTTAATATTACCAAATTGTCCTTTATTTGTATGTGTATTAAATTTGACTTTTCATATTTCAAGACAAGTTAATAGTATTAATTAGGGTATGTATAGGAAAAAAAATATGCATCTAGTAAGTTGAAAAATATTTAGATTTAGGAACAAAAATAAAATCAGATGAGTGCTTAGATATAAGGACGGAGGGAGTAGCAAAATATAGGAATAACTTATTTCTATAAATCACCTGAATAAGAGTGTGATTGATGCTTTTCGTATTGGTTGTCCCGTTACTGTTGCAAGTACAAAATGTTAACTAATAATATGTTGAGGAAAGTGAGTCAAATATCTGTTCAAATTTTAGTGAAATCTTAACGAATGAGAAAATAATAATATAAGAACTAAAAAGTATTAATAAACCGAGGAAAAATCGATCAAGACAAAATCAAGGAAACATATATAAAACAAACAGTTAGGTTAATGTTACCATGGTGCAGAATCTCCTTTGGTTGATGTTGTTGAACTTGAAGGTTGAACAAGAGCGTGAGGACCTTGTTTGGTTTCAATTTCATGATCTTCATGGCTCTTACATCTTTTGTCCAATGGTGCTTTTTGAGGTTTTGGTTTGGGATTTGACTCAGAACCCTTTTTCCTGTTCTTGCTGATTAATGACAAAGAGACAACAGCTATAAGACCTACAACTGCAAGGGCAAGTCCGGCAATATTTCCTCCACCACTGCCGCCATCACTTATGTTACGGTTTTTGTTCTTCTTTTTGTGATTGGTTCCCATTCTAATTCTTTCATCTCCCATGTTACGATGCAACTTCATTCCTTGACTCATGATGCTTGACAAAGATGAAGGGTCATGTGCATGAATGAATATTAACGAAGAGATAGGAAACAAACCTAGTCAATCTAAGTCATAATAAACATTAATAAAATCATTTTCATTTTCAATGTGAGGTATTGTTTCGATAATATAATTAATTAATAACGTATAAAATGCTTTTGGAAAACCCATTAGACACTTAAATTCATTGTTTAGTATTAAAATTGTTTCGATGAGCATAAATCAGTTGGTAAAGACATATATTATTATATATAGAAGTTTGATTTGAGTTAAGGGATAAAATGAGTTAAAATAATAATTGTTTTTGTACTAAATAACATACTAACATTTGTCATTGAAAAAATAATAATTGATAATGTATAAGCTTGTAGCGGATAGCAGATAAATTAATTGTTTTTTATAAATTTTTTTTTTTGTTGTTGTTGAAACTTGAAAGAGATCAACTAGTTGATTGATAATGATATAGATAAAGATTCCTAGAAGTAATGGATACACAGGGTCTCTTAAACTTAGAGAGATAAAAAAAAGATTTAGCTAATTTCATTGATGGATTGTAGAACTTGGATTCCCTCGATTGTTAAATTTTTTTTGAGAAGGTTAAATGCAAGATCTCACCTTTAAAATGCATTTGACTCTATCGGTAATTTTATAAATTGTAGAATCATATGTATTTTATTGGTATAATATTCAAAATACTCTCAATTTTTTTTTTAACAATTGAGATTATCTAAATCCAAACTAGTGTTTATACCCGTGCGATGCACTAGTGATTGGGAGCAATATTTTTTTCCAGATCAAAATATATTTAAAATGACGGTAAAAATATGAGCAAAGTGCATACATATTGTTGAAAAGCTTCATAACAGCTCAACACGCATGGCATATTGACAGCAAATGGATAAACAAAGATTCAAAATTTTGTAAAAGAATCAATACATTTGTTCCTTCACAGTATGAAAAATAGAATAAAAAATCTAGTTTATTTCTTTCATTTGGCCTTCACTTTTCACTATATAGCCAACACGGAATCTTTTTTTTTAGATAGACGAAATGACAAAGCCATTATAAACTCACACATATAAGTGGAGGTACTGGGGTTCGAACTCCAGTCATGACATCCGACCTAACAATTTCAACATTTTGCCAGTTGAGTTAGAAATTCTGGATCATGGGATCCTTTTTTAATAGTAAAAAACGAACAACCCTTTTACATTTTCTTTTAGTCTCATAGTAAACCATGACATTAAACTTACAAAATAAACTTACATCTGCATGAATAAGCCTGATGACATGTAAATGATTGAAGTAAAATTTACATTATCTAGTCTTATATTACGGGGACCAATAATTAACCTTTTTCACTTTCTCTGTGTATGAATGGACAAAAGAGAAAATTGTGTATGAATAAAAAAAGAGAAAGATGATCGATTTTTTTGATTCATATATAATTTTACATATTGAATACACTAATTCAAAGAAGTAGAAGTTGGCAAATCATTTTCATAAAATCATAATGATGAATCGAGAGTCTCACAAAAGTACACAAAGTTATGAATGCAATAGACAATTTTTTTGTTGGAAATTTGGAACAGAAAGCCTATTAGAAAACCAAAAAAAAAATGTAGGAATCCAAAAAAAAAGGAAATTGAAGAAACCACAAAGAGAAAATAAAGAAAAAACATATTAATATAAATACTAAACCTTGCAAATATGCATCAAGGATTAAGAAGGAGAAACAAATCAAATATCAGAATAAAATAAAAGCAAAACTGATAAAATATATACCTTGTTAGTTTGAAATCTACAAATGTCGTGATTAAAAGAAGTAGAAAATGAAAGTTGCAAAGAAGCAGGGTTCTTGCGGAGAAGAGGAAGAAGAAGAATGGAAGTAGTGGCACAGATTATGTGGCGGAACGGAAGAAATAGAAAGGTTAGAGCAGTGCATTGAAATTTGAATTAGAAAAGCAAAATTGACAATTATGCCCTTGATCATGCTTGGGTTCAAGTGTGAGAAAGGTCGCATTGATTATGAATGAGGTTTATTGTTGAATATATAAGATGTGACCTATGTTATACTAAGTAGCTTAAGGTTTTGGATAGAGATGTGGAGTCACCATCTCTTGTGGTATTGGAGCATTAATTGACTCATTGTCTGCAACACTAATTAGTCTCTGAGATTGTTTAAAAAAACAACTAATATAGGAGTCTGATTCAAGTTGTTGAGAGAGAAGGAGTCGGATCCATGTCTTTGGATCAAGTATGGGAATGTAGGATCCTCGATTTCTTACTCTGTTTGATAGCCTCTTATGCGCTATTTTGATTGGCGTTGTTTGGTGTCCTTTCAATTTTGTCCTTCTGGATGTCGTTCGACTTAATTCTTTTTGTATCTTTATATTTGCTTTCTCTCCTTATTTTATTTATCATGTATTATTTGCAATACTTCTTGTACTCTGTGTTTCTATTATCTAGTATATATTTTTCCATTAAAAAAAAACATAAAGAAGAGGTCGTGGGATTCAAATATGAGCAAATAGTCTCGCATTTACTATGAATGAGTTAAATGTTGGATTATAATATATGAGATTTACTCACCCAAAAAAAATGAGATCCATATTGCTAATGCCTCAGGAGCCGTTTGGTGGCATGATAAGATAAATGTATTATATATTGTCTTCGTCTAGTATTTCATGAAATAATATGATAAGATAAATTAATCTTGAAACTTATATCATCATGTCTCTCTAGTTGAAGTTTTTATCCTGAGTATGCGTTAGGTTCGAAATGAACTTGATATCATAAGAAAATAATTTATTAATCTATCTCTATAAAATATAATTAAAAATAAAAGTTGAAACCTAGTAAAATATAATTTAAAAGACATCAAATTTAAAAATCATAATATTTATTTAAAATAAAATAATTATTAAAAATTAGAAAACTATGAATTTTAATTTTAATCTTTTAACAAATTAAATGTAATATCCTTGCAAGAATAGTTTTTTTCATATAAATATAATATATATCTTACCTTTATTTTCTCTGCTTAATTACTCTTGAATTTAAATGGAAAATGGAAGGTTATTTAGTACTGTCAATTATTTTTAAATTAATATCTTTTTAATTTATAAAATTTGAAAACACAACAAATAATTTGATAACAAAATGTAATTATTTCACAAGGGTTATTTTTTCATGTAAATAAGATGTATATCATGTCATTATGAGGTGTGTATCAAAAATACAATATGATAAATGTATGTTATCACGTTCGTATCAAATACATATATGATTATGGTCTATTTTATCTATATTGTATCATTATCTTGTTTTATTTTCTATCAAGTCTTTATCATATCTTGCGCATCAAACAAACTCTTATGGTTTTGAATGGAGACACGATGTCTCAATCTCTTGTGGTCCTTAAGAATTGTCTTGTTGTTGCTCCCGACGCTCCTCGGGCACCCTAACAGTCTTCATCCATTCTATATAATTTCATATAAAAAAATCATTAAACCTAACTCCTGATCAACTTTGGATTTGATTGTTGATACTAAGGAAAATGACTTTCATCCCTATGGAAACTTACTTTTCCTCGTTACGAAGCTCTTTTCTCTTCCTTGGAAAATCTCTTTTACTCATACCTTGAGAGAAGATAACAAATGTGTTGATTGCTCGGCTAAATTTGGTGCTACTAATGTCGATTCTTTGAAGATGTGAATTTCTCCTCCCCCTCAGCTAGAATCTATTCTACTTGTGGACATCTCTGAAGTGTTTTTGTTTGCTTTCGCATCGGTTTCCGACCCACCAAGGATGGACAACTAATCCGGCTCGTGCGTAGGCATGCGCACTGGCCAAACGTTGTTCCCCTCGGGAATCGAACCTGGTATTCCCCGGATACGTCCTTAGAGTATTTAGGCAAAAGATTTCTTAGTTTGTTTTTCTTGTCTTTTATTTTTCTTTTAATTAAAAAAATGAAGACTTATTCAAAAAAAATATATTAAGAAACGCCATGAATAACAAAGCGACATAAAATGATAAGATTTACATTGATTTTATCCAATAAGATTTCAAATGCCCCACGATATATAAATCCATCTTATTGTCATGGATGATTTCAATGCGTTTTTTTGAGAGATATATGATTTCAATGTTAGATTTTTTTTTTGAGAGATATATGATTTCAATGCTTTTTTTGAGAGAGATATATGATTTCAATGTTAGAAAAAAATTATTTTCAAATTTCATTCTAACGCCCGTTCTTTTACTAAGTAAAATTAATATGAAAAATTACACTGTTTTATCCAATATTTTATATATTTCACATATAATGATAAGATTTACATTAGTTTCATTACATAAGAGAGTATGAATGTTAGAGTTTATGTTCAAAAAGAGTGTTTTAACATTTTTATTCTTCATAATGATATTTTTTTTCTCACTTTTAAGATAGAAGTTATAAAACTTTTTCCTATATATTAGATTATGCAAAATGAAAAATGCATAAAATATGCAAGGTTCGAATTCGAACTTCCGTCACCAAAAAAAAGATGATGCAAAATGGAAAACAATCATCAAATCAAATCAAAAGAGTGTTTTTAAGACTTTTATTCTTCATAATGAACTTTTGTTCTCACTTTGTAAGTTACATAACTTTTTGCTATATACTAGAATCTGGATGATACAAAATGGAAAAAAATCATTAAATCAAACACATTTAGAACTAGAAAAGGAAAAATCATCATGGGACTAAGAGTTTCCAATCATCTAATACCCATTAGAGATTGACTTGGGTGTTGAGGTGAAAACAAAAGGTCCCACGGTATACAAATTCATCTTATTGTCATGGAGGAAGTGATAGGAATGAAGCTCAGCACCACTAATTCCTTTGTTAAAATCTGTAGGATAACTGCAGTTGTTCAAAGGAGAAGCTTCAAGGAATACCCTACACTCCTTTAGCACCCGTTTTTCTGCTACCAGTTCCTGTTGAAACAATGTTGCAAGGAAATAGCCCTTTGCATTGGTTGCATCATTTAAGAAAGAGAATGATTTTGTTTCAAAGCCATATTCATCGGTAGCTTCGCATGCTATCCTTGTAACGGCCCCTATAGACGAATATGTTTTTTGATCAATAAATTTATGAAAGAGAATATTGTTGTTATCAATATATAAACTAAATTTATTTTAATGAACAAGTGTGGTTAAACATCAAGGAAACTTAAACATCGCAATTTATAGTTGGTATCTTTAAGAGACTCATATCCGACCCTATATATTATTTCAATAAAGACTAGACCAACCGTTTTTATTAATGATTGAAAAAGAAATATTGATCAAAGTCGATTATTAGTGTGTTTGTTTTGAATTTTAAAAAATTATTATGCTTTAGACATAACATAGATTCTTTTAGAGATATTTTTTTAAAAAAATGAAGCTAATTTCTGTTTTTTACTATCATCAAAATCACTTTTTCAAAAGAACTGATTATATGGTTATTACATTTATAGGAAAAATATATTTTGAAAAAAAATAGCTTTTCATGTTAAAGTTTTTGTGGAACCCTTTTCATTTTTTAGTCAAAATTGTTTTTTTAATAAAAGGATTTTCTAAAATATCTTAAGTAAACATTATTAAAATGTTAAAAGTGGTTTTTTAAAAAAAAGAAATTAACAAACGCACCCTATATTAGTTTAATAAATGGTTTTAATTTTAAAACTTAAAAAAAAAATAGTTATAATTTAACTAAAACATTGTTAAAGGTTTTAGAAATGCACCATCTTTTAGTAAAAAAAGAAAAAGTAAGAAATGCACCATCATAACATGTGCTTTAAGCCTCAAAATTTGTTGGGTCGGAGTCATGTCAAAGTAGTCCAATACTAAGAAAAAATACTTCTTTCCCTTTAATAAAAAAAGACTGAAAAAATACTTTAAACACGCTTAATGAGATTGAGAGAGTAATTACCTTCAATTGGGATGAGTTTAGAGCCAGATTTGCAGTAAACAAGGCCTTGAATACCAATATTGTTGGTAAAAAGTTTATCATTTAAATTCGGTTTCTGGGTGACAACTTGTTTTTTGTTGCCATAGTCATCGCCATTGGCATAAGCAAAACTACATTGGACCAACATGGATGTGATCAGAAGCATGAAAGCCAGAAATCGGATATTTGTAAAAGTCATTCTCTAATCTTAAAGTAACGTTGAAAAGAGATGGAGGTCACAGATTATAAGGAGATCAAGGAGGAGACTACTAACTTATATACATGAATAGTTCTTAGGGATTTTCTTCAAAAATGCATGTACGTACGTCCTTCACAATTAATATTAAATAATTGTAGGAAGTAGGTTATGACATGGATGCACGATCAAGACTTGAATTGCATGTCCTAATCAATTATTGGATTATGTCTTCTACTACATGGGCAGCTAGCCTAAAATATATTTTAATCATTCATTAAAATATTAAGGTAATTATAGAATGTTGGAGAACGTCGACTCTTTTTCTTTATTTATTTTCTCTTCATGGCTTATTGTAGGTACGTATTTTCTCATTCTTCTATTTTTTTTATACAAACATTATTCTACGTACTTTAATGTAAAACAGTTACCTCTATTTAAAAGCTAAAGATATGAAAATCTTGTTTGTTTCAATGAATGAATTAATTATGAGAAATGTTTTGTAGACATCCAATTGGAGTAAATAACTAAAAAGAAAGAATAATTTAGAATAAGTTTGAAGAGAAAATGACGTTTGAGGTTTAGCTATGCGATGCAAATACAGGACCATTACTAATGTGTACTCGGGGACATCAAGAAATGACTGTTGAGGTTGTGTCAACACCTCCTTCCGATGCTCCTTTTGTTCAGACTCTTCTTATGCTAGCTTTGTTGGCTCAGGTTGAAAGAAATGGTTAGGCTCTTGCACCTGAGACGGCTTATAGCTTTGTTACGATTCGCCTTCCTAGCTCGCCTTTGCCTAGTCGAGGTAGTCATGTTCATCTTGTTGCCTCTAACACGATTAATGTGTGCCTCCATACCTGAAATGTTGAACAATACATAGAAAAATCAATATGATGAAGAAAATTAGAAATCAAAATTGAGCCTCCTTGAGCATATTTTGGATTCTAGAGGCCGAAATGCTGAACAATACATTTTGGTTTATAAATCCGACAAGAATCGGTGCCGAGAAGAAGAAAAACAAATAAACCACCAAATATTTGAGCAAATGTGAACCAACATTTTGTGTAGTAATGGAACATGTCTCAAAAGTGATGGATCCTAGCAACTTGACTTCAAAAATTACACTATGTAGCAAGATTCAGATTTTGAGGGGCTTAGGAGTACTTTAGGGAAAAATATGTAACTGAAGAAATGGGAGAAAGAGGCTAGCCAAGTCTTTACATTGACATGATTCTAGTCATATAATTTGAAGTGTGTTTTTAAGTTTCGGATTATATAATTTAAACAAAGGCAAAATAGGAAAATAATAGATGATGTACGAGAAGCATGGAGGATATGATAAGAAATACTCAAATAAAGTAACGAAATAAATGTGGCGTGGCTTGGTTGGACCGTTAGGCTACACTGAACCCATATTTTATGTGACTTTTTTAAAATAAGAGAATTTATTTTCCCACTCTCATGGTTTCTCGCGCGCTCTGCAACATTTCGGATCATAAAGTTTGAACAGTGTAAAAATATGTTAAAACCCCTCTAACACCCTACAACATTTTAGATTTCGTAATCTGAACCAAATGAGAAGGGTGAGAAAAACCTTATTGAAATAACATACTTTTTAGTAAAAAAATATTGGTTTCACTAGACCTAGCTCACCACAATGCGTTCGAGAAATTGTTTTCCACTTCCAAGTTGTTCAAACTAGTAAAAAACACTACTAACCCCTTGATTTTGGTAGGGCGGAAAAACGTGTGTGAAAGATTTGGATATGTATTTTATGGCTTCACTAATACAATAAAATGACGAGTAAATGATCAATTACCTCCTCCTTCGAAATTGCAACTTTCGTAAAAAAAAAAAAGTACCCTGAATTTTGCGAAACTTCAAAACCTCCGTGATTTTATCAAACGTTTGTCAAATAACCCCCTTTTATCTATTTTTTATGTTTGATCCTATGATGTGGTTGTTAACTGTACAAGTTGACTGAAGGTTATGCCATGTCACATGGCGTAATTAATAAAAATACCACCATAAAATTCTAAAAATCAAATAAAACCAATGCAAAAAAAATTTCGAATTTTTATGAGAATATGAAGAATTTTTTTTTAAAAAAGGGTCTAAACAATGAAATTTTGGATTTTGAGGGGTGTAGTCTCATAAAAGCCTCTTCAACGGAAGTGTTGATCCTTGATTTTTTTTCCTGATTTTTTGAGAAAGTTTCGGAGCAATATGATCAAGTAGCTCGAAAACCGGATTTTTTTTACTGAGAAGAGCTAACAATGACCTAAAACAAAAGAATGAGAGTTAGGAAGACTAATATGGTCCTTAAACTGGTTATCCATGTTACAAACAAACACTTAATTTATGCTGATACAATTCGAATTATATAATCATAACTATTTTTTCCCTAAATAAGAGTGTTTGGGGAGTGTTCGGATTCTATAATCTGAAAGGAAAAAAAAAACATAGAACGTGTCCTATTTTTTGGAGAATTTGGATTATAAAAACCGAATTGGTGAAAAACATATTTTTTTCACCCCAAAACAAAAGGAAAACTCAATTCGGATTGTAAAATCCGAAAATCACATGAGTATTTTCGTAAAAAAAAATAGGGCGTGCGAGAAATAGGTATGATGGAAAAAATAATAGTCTAAGAAATATTCAAATAACTAAGTCAATGTGGTCCGACTTGGTTGGCCTGTTAGGCCATACTGAACCCATATTTTATGTGACTTCTTTAAAATAAAGGAATTTCTTTACCCACCCTACAGGCTTCTCGCGCGCTCTACAACATTTTAGATCATAGAATTTGAATAGTGTAAAAATACGTTGATAACACTCTACAACATTTCAGATTTCATAATCCAAACCAGATGAAAATGGTGGGATAAAACTCTGTTGAAATAATATACTGCGTTTGGTAAAAAATTGATTTAATTTGATTGGACCTAACTCAACACAATCTATTTGGGAAATTCTATTCCACTCCCGTGTTGTTTAAAACTAGTTAATAAAACACTACTAAAACTTTGATTCTGGTAGGGTATTGGTAGGAAAAAATACACCTGAAAGATTTCTTCTTGGAGAAACACAATTTAGTCATTTCACAATTGCTTGTATCTCTATTTACTTATGTATTATGTGGCTTAGCCAACATAATAAAATGACGAGTAAATGATCAATTACTCAACTCTCTAAAATTGCAACTTTCATATAAAAACCCTGAATTTTGTAAATCTTAAAAAAAAAACAGAGAGAGAGAGAGAGAGAGAGAGAGAGAGAGAGAGAGAGAGAGAGAGAGATTTTGTCAAAGACCTACAACTGTTTGTTTTTGCCATTTAACCTTATGACGTGGTTGTTAACCGTGCACATGGGTTAAAGGTTATGTCATGTCATAGGGGATAGAGGTGGCAAAATGGATGGATAAGATCTATATGAATTTGCATCAATTTAAAAATAAAATAGTGAATATAAAGATGAAGATAATGGAGATTGACGACTATGACGGAGGGTATTTGGAATTTAGAAAAAATGATGAAAATTGATATTTTTTAAAAATTTAATTAAAGTTTCCTATGAATGAAGTGTGAGTTGGAAGCGTTTATGCCTAATACTGGAAAGTTACAAGCAGCCGCAGTTAACTTAGTGATATGAATTTGGAATTTGCTTCACAATTTTATTCCTTCACAATTTTTTGTGCGAGTCAATTTAGTCTGTGATTAAAATAAAATTTAAAATAGTTTTTGATATTTATATACCAATGATAAATTAGGGATTAAATTCTCTACTTTGAAAAAGCACGCTATTTTGCATGTTAACCTTAATTATAGAATGTACGGTCTAAATTAACTCAGTTGTTAAATCATTCTAAACATTCTCAAACACATAATTTAGATCAGACGATCTTAAACTACTAGCAGGAAATCCAAATCCAATAAATTAGTCTCATATTCATTTTATCAAAATTAGGAATATGTGTGATATGAAAATGTGAAATATTAGTTTATTGTAGTTTAATTAATGGAAAATGTTAACCATTGCCCTTAAAGCATCGGTTAAAGTACTAAAATAATTTACATCGAAAAGTGGTATAATTATTGTTAAGAAAAAAAGTTAAAACTTGTATTCACAAGACAAAGTTTCTATTAATGGAAGGCACCGGTTAAGAAGACTTCATCATTGTTGATCGGTTGACACATGAACAATGAATAAGAAAACACGTGTTTTTACTCATTTCACACTTTCAACAGTTCTACAACACTTAGGGCTGGAAATGAGTCGAGTCGAATCGAACATGTCTGAGCTCAACTCGACTCGTTAAGAATTGGCTCGGTTCGAACCTCGACTCGAGTTTGACACGAACTTTTTTTTCAGCTCAAGTTCGGCTCGTTTAAAGTTCACGAACAGTTTGGTTCGGCTCATTAGGTTCATTTAGTTTGTTCAAAGTACATAACTTTAGGTATGAAAATGAGTAAAACCACTTGAACAACGTAACTCAAAAGTCAAAGAATTTAAATTTTTGACCCATAAATATATTGGAATTTATACCAATTTTTAATGGACTGGATGAGGCTATTATTAAACATAGTAATTAACACTGGTATGCAACCACCAAATCCAGTTTTGCCTTCTTGTGACGTATGTTTCTCTTATTATAGATAATCGTATCTTCCATTTTTCATGCATGTTCCGATGCAAGACTATTTTAGTTTTTAAATCCTTAAACACTACAACAACATTGTGCATTACGCTGTCTATCAATTTTAATGTAGCTCATTTTTATCCTATTATTGTTAAGTGTTTGTCTTAGTTTTCAAAGTATTATATATATAATCAATTATCTAATTGTGTAAAATCAATTATATATAAATTTAAAAATATTTTTTATGTGTTATATATATATATATATATATATATATATATATATATATAATCGAGTCATCTCGTGAATCAAACGAGTCGAACTACATAGAGTTCAAGTTCAGTTCAATTAGTTGACGAACTTAATTTTCAGCTCAAGTTCAGGTCATCTGGTTCATGAACCTAGTTCGACGAATCAATTGTCAAATCGAATTACGAACATTAATCGAGTTGGTTCGGTTCATTGTCAGCCTTCAACACTACAACAAAGTTGCATTGGCATTGAAAATTGTTAACAATCAGCGATGACTCCAACTCCATCACCGGTGTTCTTCTCCGATGATCTCGTCACCGAGATCCTTTCATTACTTCCTGTAAAATCTCTACTTCGATTCAAATATGTAAGTAATCCTTGGAACACTCTCATTTCCGATACCAATTTTGTCAAGTTTCACTTCAACAAATCAAAATAAAGAAATCCACAACACTTCACACTCATAACTAAATACCCTGGTAATGATCACAATATCATTCTATACTCTATTCCTCGTTTTCTCAACAACCCGCCTTTTACCCTTATTGCTGATCCTCACTTTTTATTGAGCCAAAAAGATTGTTCTCGTTTAGTTGGTTCCTGCAATGGATTGATGTTTGGTTGGTGATCGTTACGCTTATGGTTCCGGTTTAGGACCCTTTTGTTATAGCTTTTTTATAAATAGATTTTTGTAGTGTAATATGTTTTTGTTATATTTTTTTAACAAAGAAATTTTCAAGAAAAGCTTCAAATGAAAAATCCGTTTAAATAGCTTATCTTAAAATGTCATTCTAAATATTTCATCATTTTGTTAAAAAAAAATTGGATACTAAATTTTGAAAAAATCTATAAAAAAAAAAGCTATTTCAAATAGCTTTTCATAAAAATCATTTTTGAAAAATGTCATTTTGAAAAAATATGCGATTTTTACTATGTAAAATCTCGAACAATGAATATTTAAGTTAGTGAATGTCAAAATCTCTTTTTTAACTTATACCGAATGAATTTAAAATAACTTATACTATTTTTGACTAAATTTTCAAAAAAAAATCTATTTTTACAAATACAATGAAAAATTCATTTTCTTAAAATCTAAAACAAACGGCCCCTAGGCTCATGTTATGAGTACCGGTTTTGTTTATGGAACCCAGCCACTAGGAAAATATCTCAAAAAATTGGGTGTTTTTGTGATTCTGGCATTTTTGTCTTCAATTTTGGTTGTGATATTTCCACCGGAACTTTTAAACTAGTTGCGTCGTGTCACGATGACTTCACAACCGATGTGAGAGTTTTCAGCTTAGGTGATAATGTTTGGAGAAATATTGAAAGTTTTCCGGTTGTTCCTCTTTATTGTGATATTGAACAATTTCATCATACTGATGTGTTTCTTAATGGCACTCTTAACTGGTTGGCTATTCACGTTGAAGACCCGGTCACTCATTTTTGTGATCTAGAGGCCAACAATATTAAAGTTGAGCAGATTGTTATTGTTTCACTTGATTTGGGGACTGAGACATACAATCAGTATCGGTTGCCTTCCTTCGGGTTTTGATGAGGCTCCGCCTGCATAGCCAACTGTTGGTGTGTTGGGTGGGTGACTGTCTTTGTTTTTCTTATTGTTACATGAAAACTGATTTTATTATATGGCAGATGAAAGAATTTGGGGTTCAAGAGTCTTGGACTCAATTTCTTAAAATCAGTTATCATGATCTTCAATTGTACTATGACTTTGGTTTTGAGCTATTGTTTTTTTCGAATGATGGTGATACACTGCTATTGTCGCCTAGTTTTTATGAACACGAAGCAATTATCTATGATTGGAGGGATCATAGAGTGGAGCGAACAAGAGTTACTGTGCATAAAACTAGTATTGATGATGGAAATAAAGGTCGTGTAGAATGGGGCTTTGTCAAGGGTTTTGTTGAAAGCTTGCGAGAGAGAAAGAGGGGGAGAGAGAGAGAAAGGAGGAGAGAGAGGGAAACAAGAGAGTGAGAGAGAAGAGAGAGAGAGAGAGAGAGAGAGAGAGAGAGGGAGGGAAGAGAGAGGGAGAGAAGAAGAAGAGAGAAGAAGAGAGGGAGAGAAGGGATGCGAGAGAGGGGAGAGAGATATAAAATAAAAGAAAAAACAATCTTAAGAAATCTCATGTTTTCATGAAAGACTTTTTTATGCTAAAATTTCACTAGAAAATCTCTCAAAATTCATCAAAATCATATTGATTAAACAATCCTTCGAAATTGGAATGATTTTGAATACTACAAAACTTTTTTAAAGTGATGAAGAGTTTTGATTGAATACCACAAGACTTTTTCATGATAAAAAAGTCTTTTAAAATCTCTTGGAATCATAATCCAATATACCCTGCTAGATTTGTCTCCCATGATTTACTTGTTTGAATTTATGTAAATTCATATATGTTGTTTTCACATCAATAGATTGTGTAAGTATTCGTTCCTACGACTGTTTTTTGGTTGATTGTGTTCTTTAATGACTATCTGTTGGCTATCACTAATGATTCGACAATTCTCATGGATTTAATGAATTTGTTTTTGTTTTATATTATTATTATTATTATTATTATAATCAAAAGGTTTGGCGATTTTCAGACATCGACAAACAACTTGCCTCTCGCTGCCTTAATTATATGAACTTGATTCTCCTTAAAGAGCATTGTTTATTTCATTTGTCTTTAGTATTTTTTAAACAAAACTGAATTTTAAAGAACGGTGCAGCTGTGTTTATCCAACAATATTTGATATTTTGTGCAACAATTGGTACTATGTTCATTGTTCTTTATCACAAAACTAGAAGATTTGTGCAACTGTGCTCTGTCCAACTTTATTTTCTATATTTTCTTTGCTGGAGTTTTTGGCATTTTGAACTTCTATTTCATGCTCTTTTCTGAACAGGGGATTGTATTATGATTTCTACCAAAGTCCATCTTTTTAATTGTATTGGCTGCAGGTGTTTTCAGTTCATGATCGATTCAAATTGTTCTATTTTCTATGTTGTTGAGCCCGTTTCACACAACTTGTGCCAAGTCCTGTTGGATTTAAAAATAAAAAATCTGAAAGACTAAAGATCTATGAAATTTTATTATTTTTTTTAGCAAAAAAATGACTTTTAAATTATGTGATTCAAGTAACTAAACTAAACTTAACAAGCCGAACCGAGTTGTTAGCGAACTCAAACCGAGTCGAGTTCAAGCTAAAAAAAAGTTTGTAACGACCTCGAGCCGAGTTTTGAACTGAACCAAATCTTATCGAGTCAAGTCGAGCTTCGATTCGACTCGGTTCATTTCCAGCCCTACAGAGGCACAATTAAGTGACTTGACACATCAACAAGTTCTGTTTCATTTCACTAGCACCTCAAAACAACGTTCTAATTTCACTAATTTTCGTTATAAAGCAAAGTTAGGTCACTGATTAATTAGAAACAATTGTTCTCAACCCGCCCACAAAACATTGGAAATCCAGAGGAAAGTGTATATGCGCAAATATGAAGAAATAGATAAAGTTTGGCTCAGGGTGAACCATGATTTTCATATATATCAATATCAATAACCAACGAATTGTGAAAATCGAACAATTAACAAAACATTAGAAGAAGAAAAACCACAAACTAACAAATAAAATAAAAAATAAAGACATGAAATCATCATCGTAGAACTTTGCAGCCATGTTTAATAACCATTAGGAACTGGTTTAGCTTGTGAGGTGCAGAAGAAAGGTGCAACAGAGTACAATCTGGAATTGTTTTCAAGGAGACGGTAAGAAGAAAGAGGAGCACCACTGATGCCATGGTTCACATCTGTCGGAACATTACATGTCTCTAATGGAGAACTCTCTAGGTATGTTTTGCATTCGTTAATCTTCAATTTTGATCCCAACTCTGCAAGTGACAATGTAACATAGTAATAACCTTTACTATCTGTTACATGACTCAATACTGTTATAGGACCTGTCTCATATCCAAGCTCATTCACACTTTCACATGTAACTCGTGCTACGGCCCCTGCATTTCTCACACATGATAAATATATAATCAATAAATATATCATCAAATTTAAAGTCCTAACAAACATAAACCAACTGGTTTCAATTTCAAACATGAAAATCATACCAAATGTTGTAAAAAAGTATTATAGCTAGGTGAGTTATGTTTTTAATTTTCTTTTCCTTTTTATCATATAACCGAAAAATTACCTTGAATTGGATAATAATTAGAGCCAGATTTACACAAAACTACTCCTTGAACACTAATGATTGTGGGCAGTTGCACTTCGTAGTTTTCTTTTGGTTTTGGAACTTCATAATCTGGTTTTGTAGGGAGTAGTTTATAATTTGTATCAAGTTTGGGTTTCTCAATTTTTGGTGTTGGGGCATAATCATAATTTGTTTTGGGAATTTCATAGTCTAGTTTTGTGGATTTTGGTGTGTAAACTGCTTCAGACTTTTGTTTCTCGATCTTGGGGGCTGGGGCATACTCATAATCTTTTTTGGGTTTGGGAACTTCGTAGTCTGATTTTGTGGGGTTTGGTGTGTAGACTGCTTCAGACTTGGATTTCTCAATTTTGGGGGTTGGGGCATGCCCATAATCAGTTTTGGATTTGGAAACTTCATAGTCAGGTTTTGTGGGGTTTGGTGTGTAAATTACTTCAGATTTTGGTTTCGCAATCTTGGGAGTTGGGGCATACTCATAATCTGTTTTGGGTTTGGGAACTCCATAGTCCGGTTTTGTGGGGTTTGGTGTGTAAACAACTTCAGACTTGGGTTTCTCAATCTTGGGAGCCGGTGCATAGCCATAATCTGTTTTGGGTTTGGGAACTTCATAGTCTGGTTTTGTGGGATTTGGTGTGTAAATTACTTCGGACTTTGGTTTCTCAATCTTGGGGGCAGGGGCATATTCATAATTTGTTTTAGGTTTGGGAACTCCATAATCCGGTTTTGTGGGGTTTGGTGTGTAAACAACTTTGAACTTGGGTTTCTCAATCTTGGGAGCCGGTGCATAGTCATAATCTATTTTGGGTTTGGGAACTTCATAGTTTGGTTTTGTGGGATTTGATGTGTAAACCGCTTCAGACTTAGGCTTCTCAACCTTTGGAGTTGGACTATACCCATAATCAATTTCAGGGTTGGGAACTTCATAGTCTGGTTTGGTGAGGTGTTTGTAATATGTTTCGGGTTCAGGTCTCTCTATCTCCGGAACGGGACCATATCTATAATTTACTTTGGGTTTGGGAACTTTATAGTTTGGTTTTATTAAATGTACTTCGTAATCTATATCGAGTTTAGATTTCTCAACCTCAGGAGTTGGACTATACTCATAATTTGTTTTGGATTTGGAAACTTCATAGTCTGATTTTGCAGAGTAAGACTTCTTATCTACTTGAGTTTCGGGTTCAGACTTCTCAGTGTTTGGTGTTGGACCATACACATAATCAGTTGCGGAGGCTATGGCTAGCAACGCAAAAAGAAGGATTGAGATAGCGAAAATGGATCTATGAGAAGCCATCATAAGTTAGTTTCTTTGTAATGTTTCAGAAAAAGGGTGGTAAATGCTTCAAAGCAGTGGTGAGGTAGGATGCCCCGAATATCATGGCTATTTATAGAGCATAATGTCTGTGTAACATAAATACATACTGCATTATGGAGTATATGAATAATTGGATGGACCAAGATAATTGGTTGCACGTCGTGGCTTATGAATAATAAAGTTCTAGGTAAATATCTGGAGGGGAGTCTTTCATTGTTTGGTCTATAGAACGTGATCGCATAATATTTCATTTGTAGAGTGTTGTTTCTTGCAGGAAAAGATTAAGCAACCCCAATGCATGACTATATCACCTGCCTAGTGAGTGGAGAACATGTATTGCTCTCTAAAAACACACACTTATTAGAGCATATTTTGGTCACTTATTAAATTACTAACTTTGAATTTTTCAGCAATGCACACTTCCTACAATAATAATAATAATAATAAGATGTAGGATATGACATGGATGCACGATAAAAACCTGAATATTGGATTATATCTCTACTACATGGCCAGCTAGCTAACATATATTTTCAATCATTCAACCTATAGTAAACAAGCGGTTAATGACTTCCATTAAAAAACAATCGTTTAAAATAATTTGAGTTTTAGTCTTGAAGGGAACAATTCTTAATCAAAACTCTAAATTACTATGACTATTTCCATAGAAACTGGAGACTTAACATCAAAAAAATAATGAGTTTGATCGGCCTAGGCGCCTAGCTAACCCAACATAGTGTGTTTTAGCCTAATAGAAATATAAGCAACCTGAGTCCACTTTTGTAGTTTGACACCATAAATTAGGAATAATTAATTTATAGTCATTCATCTCACAACACCTAATTTAGAGTCAACTCATTTTAAGTCCGATGCATATTTTATTCTTTTGTGAAAATAATGTCATTGAGTCCCTCGATAAGATGATATTTATGTTTCATGCAATCTCAAATTTAGTACTTCCATTAGTGGTCGGATTAAATGATCATTGGACTGATGTTCATAAGTCTACATTTAATTGTGGTTGGATGAAATGTTGATTACTATTTTGAACTTCTTAACAAATTGAAACGTTGAAACATTTGGAAGTTTCTCATATGATTTTTCTTAAATAAAAAAAATTGTCATTGTTATGCATTGTTTATAAAATTAGATCCTACACTTGTATGATTTACAAGTCAGTTACATTAGATTTATGACATGTATTATCATAATATTTATCGATAAATATTATGATAATGCATGACATAAATCTTGAGATGTACCAATAAAGTGTTAGAGTTCTGAATTAAACAATTCTAAGATCAAATTCCTCATCGTTGTTGTTTGAATAATTTTATGTTTAAATCAAATCAAAAGTGGATGTTTCCCTAAAAAAACGGGGGGGGGGGGGGGGGGGGGATGTTCTCAGCAAATATGAGGCAAGTGTATGTCCAGAAATATGAAGAAATAAATAAAGTTTGACTCATGACAAACCTTGATTCTATTTACATATCAATTACAAACGAATTAAACCCACAAATAATAACAATTAAAAATTAAAATCAAAGAATCCATTCTTCTTCATATTTGCATTGCAGCCATACATATAACTTTATTCCATTTTATTTGACAAACCAATGGTCATGCTTTAAGAACCATTAAGGATTGGTTTAGCTTGAGAGGTGAAGATGAAAGGTGCCAAAGAGTACAATCTAAAATTATTTTCAAGGAGACGATAAGAAGAAAGAGGAGCACCACTAATCCCATGGTTCACATTGGTGGGAACTTTACAAATATTTAGTGGAGAACTCTCTAAGTATGCTTTGCACTCATTGATCTTCAGTTTTGATCTAAGCTTCGCAAGTGACAATGTAGCAAAATAATAACCTTTACCATCTGTTGCATGACTGAATACTGATATAGGGCTTGTCTCATTTCCAAGCTCATTCACACATCTACATGTAACTCGTGCCACAGCTCCTGCACCCCTCACACATGGTAAATATATTACTAATAATATATCATCAATTTAAAGGCCAAACTAATATAAATTAATTGGTTTTAATTTCATATATGCAAGACATACAAAATGTTGTAAAAAATATAGCAAGATATATTTTTGTTTTACATTTCACTTTTTTTTTATTAGATCAATGAAAATTTACCTTGAATTGGGTAATAATTTGAGCCTGATTTACAAAAAACTACTCCTTGGACACCGATGGATGTGGGAATTTGCACTTTGTAGCTTTCTTTTGTTTTGAGAACTTCATTGTCTGGTTTTGTGCAATGTAAATTATAATCTGGTTTAAGTTTGGATTTCTCAATCTCTGGAGCTGGAACATACCCATAATTTTGTTTAGGTTTTGGTAATTTATAGTCTGATTTTGTGAGGTTTGATTTGTAAACTGCTTCAGACTTTGGTTTCTCAATCTTTAGGGTTGGATCATATCCATAATTTGTTTTAGGTTTGGGAACATCATAGTTTGGGTTTGTGGTATTTGGTGTGTAATCTACTTCGGACTTAGTTTTCTCAATCTTTGGGGTTGAAAAATATTCATAATCGTTTTTGGGTTTGGGAACTTCATAGTATGAGTTTGTGGTGTTTGATGTGTAAACTACATCGGATTTGAGTTTCTCGTTCTTTGAGGTTGGACTATACCCAATATGAGTTTTGCGTTTGGGAACTTCATTGTTTGATTTTGTTTGGTTTAGTTTGTAGACCGCTTCTGATATTGGTTTCTCAATCTTTGGTGATGGACCATGGCCATAGTTTGTTTCTGGTTTAGGATTTTCATCGTTTGAATTTTTGAGATGTTGACTGGAATCTGTTTCAAGTTCAAATTTCTCTATTTTTGGAACCATACCATATTTATCATTTATTTTAGGTTTGGGAACTTTATAGTTTGGTTTCGTGAAATTTACTTTGTAATCTATATCGGGTTTGGGTTTCTCAATCTCTAGAATTGGATTATACCCATAATATATTTTGGGTTTGGAAACATCATAGTTTGGTTTCTCAATCTCTAGAATTGGATTATACCCATAATATATTTTGGGTTTGGAAACATCATAGTTTGGTTTTGTAGAATATGGTTTGTTATCTACTTCAATTTTAGGCTTCTCAATGTTTGGTGTTGGACCATAATCAGCTCCAGAGGCAATAACTAGCAATGAAAAAAGAAGAAGAATAAAGGTGGTGAAGATGGATCTAAGATAAGCCATCATAAATTAGTTTCTTTGTAATGTTTTAGGAAATGGGTAGTGAACAATTACTTCTAAGTAGTGTTGAGGTACCAAGTCCAGGAATACCATGACTATTTATAAAGCGTAGTGTTTGTATATGTAACGTAAATACATAATGTATTTAGGAAGTATATAGATAGTTGGATGGACGCTGTTAATTGGTTGCATGTTGTGGCTTATGTACGATTTTCTTCATGCATAAGTGTTGTACTTTTTCCTCTAGATCTATCTATTTGTTGCAATTGCCAACACTCAACAATCTTTTTCTATTTCCTCTAAACAAAACAACGTCAAAATAAAGGTTTATGATTTCTTCCCTCACCTATCTCTGTGCAAGTTTAAGCTACCTCACAAGCTTCTTCAACACACTACATAAAAATTTGCCAATTTAGGAAAAAGAAAAGAAAAAAAGATAAGCCAACAATGCCTAACTATAAAGTTACAAAGGTTTCTCTCACAATCTTTTCTCATCTTAATATTGTACACCTTCATTACTATTTTAAGATGGGTTTCAATAGGTGTCAATCAATAAACATATATCTCCCTCAAAACAAAACAACTTCAACAATCAAAAACAATTTTAAAAAGTCAAGGGAAGTTACAAATGTTCCTCACAAGCTTCTTCAATACACGTACGACATAAAACTTACTAATTCAGGAATAAAGTCAAGGAAACAATGCACCAGTGTAAAGTTACAAAGGCAACTCTCTCACTCTTCTCTCATCTTAAGATCATACAGTACACTTTCAATATTGTTTTAAGACTAGTTTTGATGGGTTTCAATCACCAAAGCATATATTGGCACATCATATTAAACAACATTTAATTTTAGGGTCGTGTTACTTGTGTCTTTAGGGCACATGTTAAGCAACCTAAAAATATTAACTTTGTATTGGAAAACATAATATGTCAACTTTTAAAAAATTGAATGCACGACTTCGATACATATATTTCTATAATAAATTTCTTAACATGTGCCCTTCAGGGCACAAGTTATCATTTGCCTTAATTTTATAGTAAATCTTTCATAAGCAGCACGATCCCAAACGAAACAACTTTAAAAAAGTTTTCAGACTTTCTTCCCACACCTATCTTCATTCATGTTTTTCGTTATATCATAAGGTTCTTCAACACACTACATAAAGATTTGATAATTTAGGATAAAAGTCAAGGCAACAATCCCCATCGGTAAAGTTACGGAGGTTTCTCAATTCTCTTCCATTGTTCTCCTATCTTCCCCATACTCACCTTATCAGTTATCACATACCGATAATTCTTCAATAATCAATATTATTAGAGACTAAAGTGAGTTTTAAGTAGTTTTTAATTAAATTTGAATCATTTCCAATAATTTTTGGAGCCAAAAGAGAATAAAATAAAGTTTTGAAATTCTTTAGTTTTGGTTTAGTACTAGGTGTGTAATATATTTGTACAGGTGGTAATCATTTTGCCTATTATGTGGGGAACCTTCTTCTCGGATAGCCCTTCCCACTACAACAAAAATGAGATTTAGTAACATTTAAAAAATATTACTATATATATAAAAAAAAAGTGATTTAGACTTAGCAACATTTGAAGAAAAGCTTGTGTTACTAAATTGTTTTAGTAACAATTGAGAGTATTATTAGTTACACTTAAAAAATGTTACCTATTTCGTAGCTAATTCATCGCCAATATCTAGCAAACCATTTAAGGTACCAATAAAAATTCCTTGTTTCTATCCGAGTCACGTTCATATCTTCTTAGCTTTTACCGAGTGAAAGAGCATATGTGCCTCATTGGCAAGTCTGCTAGTGTTTGAATATTGGTTTAATGTACCCAGGTATTGGGCCTAAAGGCATCTTGTGACATGTTTCGATCTAATGGCAAAAACTTATGATAGTCCATGACCCCCGAAGCATGAAACTTGTAAGGTTGTGATGCTTAAGAAGTTGTATCCCCCGAGCTATGTTTATTATTATAATCAACATGCTTGGAAATGATGTTTTTTTATCATACGATACATCAATGGTATATTTTACCTAATAAATAGGCTCATGTCCCCATTTTGATGTTGATCTTGAATGAGCATTCCCAGTTGGGGATAATATTCAGTGAATCGTGTCTTTCTGATTACATCTTAGCACTAGGTCGCCTATTTCAAATACCCAATTGATAACTTTCTTGTTGTGTCGAGTGGCGAATTTTTGCTTCATAACAACTTATTTTAACGAAGCTTCGATTCCGATTCCTCCATGATGTCAAGCTTGTCACACATGTGTTTGACATTAGCTTTAACGTCTAATGATGAATTTTTTCTCCAATTGAGTCTTCATATTTCCACTGGTACAACCGCCTTTGTTTTGTAGGTTAAACAAAAGGGGGATTTTGTCGTTGTTGAATTAGGCATAGTGTGATACTCCCAAAGGACGAAATGGAGTTCATATGCCCAATTCCTCGTGGATTCATCTAATCTTCGTTTAAGTATACTTCGACTTCGCAACTTCGACTTTCCCATTTTCATAAGGGTGTACAACTAAAGTGAATTGTTGTTTAACTTTTAAATCTTAAATGAGCTATTGAAATTTTATGTTTGTGAACTGGTTTTTGTTGTTTGCGACAACAGTTATAGGAATGTCAAATTTGGATAATACGTGTCTTTTGAAGAAATAAAGCATGTTATTTTTTGTTAAATTTGCCAATGATTCAACTTTGATATACTTGGTGATTTAGCAAGTCACAAAAATTAAGTATTTGAGTTGGCCTAGTGCTCGAAGGAATGTCTCGGAATATCCATGGCCAAACATGTAAAAGGACATTTGAAAGTGGATGTATTTAGCCATGTTGGTGGTGTTATAGGCATGTTTATGTGACATTGACATTTATCACATTTTGCCACATAGTTTTTTGCATCTTGGTGCATGATGGGGCAATAGGGTTCTTCTCGTATAACCTTTTTATTAGGGATCTTCCTAAGTGTTGTTCCTTTATGCCTTCATGTGTTTTGAGAAAAACATATTTGATTTCCATGGAATTAAGGAATTTGAGGAGGGGAACGAAGAATCCTCTTATGTAAAGTGAGATCCAATGATGGAATAAGATCAAGATCTTGTTGTTACCATGGATGCTTACTTTGGATTTGAAGGAAGTTTTCCATTTAAGATGTATTGTATGATAGGAGTCGTTCGATTCTCACTTGGATTGACGTTGTTAATGCCGTGTATATTTTTTACTTCTTCAATGTTGAGCGTTGTCATAACTTCTTGGATGACAAATTTGATTCCTCTTTTCGTCTTGATGCTTGCAACTTTGAAAGGATTTTTGCTCGTGTATTGTTTTCATTTTCTCCTTAACTACATCAAGGTATTCTAATAGGTGTTCATCTCTTACCTGAAACTCTCCTTATACTTGGGATGCTACCAATTGAGAATTTGTGTTTATTTCCTTTGCTCTCTTGTCTTCATTTAATTCTAGATCGGCTATGAAAGCTTCATACTTAACTTGATTATTGGTCATGGTAAAGGACAACCCTAATTATACTTCAACGATGAGTCTTTCCTCATTTTCTATAATTATCCCTACACCATTTCCTTTGTAGTTGTATAATACATCTACTAAGATGACCAATTTGGTTGTCTTCTCTTCAGGAGAAGTGTTCATTTCTGCTACGAAATCTATAAGCATATGCATTGTTAGTCCCTTCTTAGCTTCACACTTGATGTAGGACTCATACAACTTCAAGAACCATTTCGTCATTTAGCTTATCATATCTTGTCGAAGAGGGATTTTCCTTATTAGTTGGTCTATTCTCACTATAATTGTATGTGCTAGGAAGTTACGTCAAAGTTTCCTAGCCTCCATTATGAGGCAAACTTTTCAATCTTTTGGTAATGTATTTCAAGCTTTTGCAGTGCTTTTCTCGTGAAGTACACTAGTTTTTGGTCCTCTTTCATTTCTCTTATGATAGCAACACTTATGTCTTCAAAAGCTATAGACAAATACAAATATGAAATCTCACATTCCTTTGGTCGAGAACAGGTTGGTGGTTGGAATAATGTTTTCTTCAAATGAGTGAGTGCAACTTCGCATTCATCTTTCCATTCTAATTTAACCTATTTTATTAGTAACTTAAATAAGGGCAAAGTGTGTTGAGCTGATATGATGCAAATTGCTAGAGCGTTGTCAACATCCCATAGAGAGTTTAAATTGATTTATTGTAGTATGGTGTTGGGCATTCCATGAACGATTTGTGCTTGTCCGAATTTTCTTTGACTCCTTGTTTTGTAAAATTAAAACCAAGGGATTTTACAATTTTTTCTGGAGCCTCCACTTTCTTGAGAAACTGCTTCATATGACTTCAAGATACAACTTTTGCAGAAAGGTCAATTGTCAACTAGTGATAAGCGACATTGGGTCAATTCTAGGAAAGTTTATTGTAGTCCATGCAAACATGCGACTAGTTTTGCCTTCACTAAATCAGGCATGCTAGTTCTTGTTTCATCATTATTCACGGGGTCTTCTCCCAAGGGGACTAGCATAAAGTCTCCATTTAGAATTTGTTGAAGAATTTCTTCCACGAGATCCTTCTTTTTATGTATTTTGAGGTATAACTTGTTGAATCATGAATCAAGTTACAACAGGGTTGCCTCACATGCACCTTGTTTCTCTTCTTTTGCTTTACCTTTTTTTCTCCCTTCATGAATGTCTTTTCCAAAGAAACCAAACTTTGACTTTTATTGGCAACCATGAAATATCCCATTAACGCTTCAACATCGACATGAAAAGTTGTTACTACTCCATCTTGCACGTGACACTTCACTTTCAGGTGGATTGTCAAAGATACAACTGTTAGTTCTGCTATGGTGGGTCTCCTAGTGATGCAGTTGTAAAGGGATTTGAAATCCACTACGAGAAAATGTACCTTGGCGGTTCTCCTAACCTTACTTTCACCAAATGCAACAAGCATCTTCATATATCTCCATCGAAAACGGGTGGATCCGTTGAAGCCTTGGAGGTCAAATTCCATGCATTATATCATATTCTTGTTAGTGAGTTGTAGTGACTGGAACTAATTTGAATACATGATGTCACGAGAGCTTCCTTAATCAACCAATATTTTTTGAACATCAAAATTTGCCTATCAAGCTTGAACGAGTAGTGGAATTTGAGAATTGGGCACTTCTTCTGGTATCTCCTCATTGTAAAAGAATGATAGAGGTTTTCATGTGGTTTTGATAGTTGTGATGACCACATGTTGGATGATGTTCACCAATTACTCAAATTTACTTTTGATAGACCTCATGGTTGATTGATTGAGTCCTCGTTTAAATATGATTGTTGCCTCTGGGTTGTTTTCTTATGTACTCCAAAAGAGAATGTTTGTCATTTCCATGAGCGCTGGAAAGTTGTTGAAGTCCTCGAGTTTGGTTACTTCCATGACCACTTGCAAGCCTTTACGTTCACTTTCTCTGCTCTTTTGTTTGCCAGCATCCACAATAGTACCAATTGTCTTCATTGATCACGGCAAATTAAATCGATTCTTTATTTCCGAGGTAGGACTCATTCATGTGTATTATCTAAACTTTCCTCTTTGTACAAGGGTTTCATCATTTCTATTCCAAGTAAGATCAGACATGCAACACCTGCTCTTGTTGACCCCCAACATTTTGCAAGTTGGATTTTGGAAACTTGATCCCAACTTCCTTAAATTATGCGGCAAAACACTCTGCGAGAATGTGTTCTCTCGACGAGTAAAGCGAGTGTAGTCACTGAACCGATCATCATGTTCTCTACCATCTTTTTTAGGTTTGTCAACCCTCCACTTTTGTCACGTGCAGTTAAAAATATTAAAAAAAATTAATTACACAATCAACGTGTCAGTTCTGCGTTTTTGCCTAGTCAGATTCTATGAGAGGTTACAATCAAAGAATCCTTAAACGACAACGAAGAATCTAATATATTTGATTTACAAAAGAGTAAATGAAAACTCGTCTAAATAACAAAGGTAAACATAAATTAACCCTTAATATTATTAGATTATAATTTTTGGGTCAACCCATCAACTTGCCCAACTAACAACTTACATATTATTCTTGAGTTTTACTGTTGGTGACACACCAATCGTGACATGTCAATATTGACTAAGTTATCACAAAAAGAACAAACTTGTTTTTTTAATAATTAAATATGTTTTGAGTTTTATAAAAAATTACAACTTATAGCCTCTACATTAATTTTGTTCAATTTTAAAACGGTATTAAATAAAAGTGTTTTTTCCCTATGAAAGTGAAACAAAGACTACAGTTAAACAAAAATTATTTATGATTAAACTTAAAATATAATAATTTTACATAGACTGCTTGATTCTTTGAATTTGAATGATAAAAAATGAGCAAAGTGAAAAATGAATAAATCATATTAGTTGTTATCGTAACAAATTCATTATTTGTTATGACTCCCTCAAAAGAAAAATTATTTGTTATGATGTATTTGCGATATATATCTTTAATTTTAAAATTAGCAGTTAATTTTACTTATTTTATACTCACTCCGAACACATTTATAAGCAATTTTTTTTTTATTTTCATTGAATAATTAATGTATTTAGTCTATAAGTGTGACTGGATACATTAATTATTCCATTAACCTAAAAAGTTGTTTTTTGCTTATAAATGTGACCAGAGGAAGTACTCTCATTCCGCACTTTAAAGAGAGTTTTTCATTTTAAAGGAGTCGAACCCAGATTCTTTGCCACTATTTATTTATATATATAAAATATTATATAATTTGTTTTGAGAAAATTTACAATGTAGTTAATGCAGATAATCTCCGCACATTTTAGATTTTTAGATAAATCGACATTGAGGATAATTTTTTGGCTTAAATGCTCAATTGATCACTTAACTTGATTTCAAGTATCGGTTTGGTCCATAAATAATAAAAGATCGGTTTAGGTCCTTTAACTTTATTTAAAGTATCGATATGGTCTCTTCTGTTAATTTAATTCAAAAAAATGTTAAATTTAGGAACCACACTGATACTAATTAAATAAGTTAAGGAACCAAAAATGTTAACATGTGTGTTTAGACATTTGTTTGTATACTAAAAGTAGAAATTAGATAGTAAAAATTGTGGCAATTTATTTAAAAAAAGATTAAACATTAATTTGGTTCAATAAATATTTATTTTTTGGAGAATGTAAACTTGTGCCCTTAAGACACTAGATAAGGAACCTGAAAGTAGTAACTTTTTGTTGGAATGTGCGCATTCAATTTAATTTTTGAATTTATAATAAATAGAATGCACAAAATTTAATAGAATATTTATACTTTTGGATTCCTTATCTCATAAGAGCACAAGTTAACACGACCCTTATTTTTTATGGAACACTTAATATGTGTCTTAAGATGGAGTTCAACCGAAGACAAACGAATGTGTTCACTCATACTCTTGCTCGAGAGGTCACTTCCTTAACTAGTCTACATGTCTTTGATGACGTACTTCTATATATATCGATTTAGATATTTAATGAAAAGGTATAAACTACTTTCTTAAAAAAAAATGTGTGTCCTAAGTTAACATGTGTCGTACATATGTTAGCACGACCCAGTAAAAAAATTATATTCAAAATTTATGTTTTGAAGGGTTATTTTGTCAATTATGTTTTTGCATGAACTTATTTATTTAATTAATTAATTAATTAATTTTGTTGAATGCATGTGGTCCGTGAGTTGGTGGTAGGATGAGACAGAGCCTTCTAATTATCTGGCAACCTTACACACACGCTTAGGAAAGCCATAGAGTACAAGTTTTTTGAACCCGTAGGCGCCCACTGAGTACGGCGTCGCTTGTTTTCCTAAGAAAGAGAAACTTCTAATCCGCCAACTTTATAACACAAAACCAGCTGCGTGCGCCACTGGATTCTTCTTTTGCCTTTTTCTATTATTATTACTTCTTTTTTTAACCATATTCCCATTTTGCATCACATCCCCATCATTGCGCCATTCAATGCTAGTTACGTTGACCACTTTATAGCCAACCATAATACTAATCATCTTAAATACCCACTTTTTTTCTTTTCTTCCTAAGTGAGACTTTATGTCTTAAATGTGTGGGTCTCGATTAAGATTGAGTCTTAAATGAGACTTTTTATTTTATAAGAACCGAAAAAAATCTGAGAACATCTATTAGATAAACTTCATCTTTGAAGATGATCAAACTCAACTCAATTAAAATAAATTTTGCATTGTATTAGAGTTATAGTTCGGACGCGCCATTTAAAAAAAAGTTTGAACTCTAAATATTTTTCATTTATTTATATTAAGTGAGTGAATTTCTAATCAATAGATAATTAGACAAAAAAAATAATAAATAATTGACCTTGACTCCGTTTCATCACACCTAAGAAAAACTTTTTTTTTTTCGACAAACCTAAGAAAAACTTTTTTAACAAGAATCATGCAAAACGATTTATAAAAAAAGGAAAAAGAAAAACGAATTTGACTTGATAAATAATAAAAAAAAAAGCACAAATTTCATTCATTTTCAAGATATACAACAAGGAGGTCTAGCTAAGCATAGCTTGGTTTTATAATTTTATTTTTAGAAGTTTGAAGGCAATCCTGTTTAAATATTGTGTGCTTGTGCTAAACTCCTATTTGCGGAGGATCAGATGCTAAATGATTAGATACCAACATGCTAAATGGTTAATAAGTTCGAGCCAAAAACGCAGTTTGATAAAAAGGAAGACAAAGACAAAATTGGTAGAAAAAATAATACCAAACTTGAGACTTGCGACGCCACCAATTGATGAATTAAAATCCGATCTTAAACGTAGTCATTCTGAAACTATGGATTGAAACGAACAATATAACATAATCTGTGAGCTCAAATGAAATATACTAAAATGAAATAAACAAAATTTGTTCTTGGAATTGAAACATTGTTAATTTCATTTGGTTAAACACCAAAAAATTACAATTGAACAAAACTTGACATGACCCTACTAAACTAGAGAATCGAAATTCAAAGTACCCAAATTTACAATTCCATCCATACTAATGCAAATGCAAAATAGAGATAACCGAATGATAAGAATGGGAAAAATTCTGTTTTCACAGAAGAGACCGAAGCATGAAAAACAGTTGTTATTACCATCAATCAAAGCTCCATAAGTCTCCAACCACATGTTCCTGAACATTATTAGGTGGCATAACTGATTGTCCATCATAGTAAATCTGATAAAACTTCATGTAATCCTCGTATGCCAACAATTCATCAGACAATTCTTGTACCTCATTTTTTGCTAATTCAGCTTCAGCTTGTTCAACAACATGTGTTTCTTGTTCTTCCACTTTCTCTTTCTCTTTCTCTTTTTCATGTTCATTCACAACACCACCAAAATAACCGTATTCATTCTGATTGGAACCACCATTGAACTTCATCACAGAAAAACCAACTTCTGAACCTGAACCAGAACCAGATATGTTAATAGCACCCACATGAGAATTTTGAATTGTGTCAGTTTGGTTCAGATCATAACCAAATTCCAAGTTCAGATTCTTCTGATACTGTTGCTGATGATAGAGAGGAAGCTTCTGTGGTCGAATTGGTGGTGGATTATTATTGTAACTACGAGTAGCATGAATAGTATATTCATCATCTTCGTTAGGAAAATTAACCTTAGCTTTTTTGCCACGGATTTTTCGAGCTTCTTTGTCATAAGCTCTAGCAGCTTCTTCAGCAGTGTTGAATGTACCAAGCCAAACACGAACTCCTTTTCTTGGATCACGAATCTCTGCAGCCCATTTTCCCCATGGACGCTGTCGAATTCCTCTGTAGAGATTCTTCCTCTGTTTTTTCAGTGGCTTCTCAGCTCGTTCACTAACTGTTCAAATGAAAACGAAAACCCTATTAAGAAAAACCTCAACACATACCGAGTTTGTTTTATTTTAAAGAAATGAAAAGAAAATAGTAACTCACCTTTGGGAGGCTGTGATCTTTTGAGAGTGCTTGGTGGTTGTTGATCAGCACCAGTATGAGAAAAACAGAAGTTTGAGGAGTCAATAGGTTGGCCAAATGAGTTAGGCCAGAGCTCCGAGGCGGTGAGACGGCGTCCGTCACGGCGAGGAATGAAGTCAGCGATGATAGCACCACCACACATTCTGTTCTGTTATGAAAAGGCAAGGCAATGAAATGGTGTTATGAAAAGGCAATGAAAGAAGAATAGAGTATGATGATTGTGTGGGTTATTATTGAGGAAGAAAAATTGTTGTGTTGTGAAGTTTGTTTTTGTTGTGTTTGAGTGAGAATGACACAAGATGTGGATAGATTTGAAGGGTATTTGTAGTTGTAAAAAAATGGGAGGGTTTAAGAAGAATGCGTGACAGAAGTGACATGAACCTTCCTGGATTTACCCCTTCGCCGCCAAAAATACAGTTGCATTGCCTTTTACTTTTGCTTTGCTGACTAAACTTAGGGTGTTTATGGCATTAGAATTGAACTGCATTAATGGTTATTTTTAAAACCACTTTAAGGAAAATTGATTAATTTTTAAAAGCAATTCAGTTCAAATTTAAAACCGGTTGTTCAGGACCAGTTTAATATATTTGAACCGTATTTTTTTTAGTGCACATTTTTTCTTCAGATTTTTATATTAATTTTTAATTAAATAATTTAAAATAAATAATATAATAATTATAAAACAGCTTATTACGATCTCTTTTTAAAAAACAACTTATTCAAAACAGCTTATTTATGCAAAACAACTTATTATCATCTCTTTTGAAAAAAGAACTTATTCGAAACAACTTATTTATGCAAAACAGCTTATTAGGATCTCTTTTTCAAAAACAGCTTAATCGAAACAACTTATTTATGAAAAACAGCTTATTTGAAACAACTTATTAATGGAAAGCAGCTTATTAGGACCTCTTTTTCAAAAATAGCTTATTCGAAACAGCTTATTTATGGAAAACACCTTTTTAGGATCTCTTTTTCAAAACAGCTTATTCGAAATAGCTTATTTATGAAAAACAAATTATTAGGATCTCTTTTTCAAAAACAGCTTATTCGAAACAACTTATTTATGCAAAACAGTTTATTAGGATCTCTTCTTTAAAAAAAACAGCTTATACGAAACAACTTATTTATGGAAAACACTTTATTATGATCTCTTTTTCAAAAACAGCTTATTCGAAACAATTTATTTATGCAAAACAGCTTATTCGAAACAACTTATTAATTGAAAACACCTTATTAGGATCTCTTTTTTCAAAAACAGCTTATTCGAAACAACTTATTTATTGAAAACACCTTATTATGATCTCTTTTTTTCAAAAACAGCTTATTTGAAATATCTTATTTATGAAAAACAACTTATTAGGATCTCTTTTTCAAAAACAGCTTATTAGGATCTCTTTTTAAAAAAACAGCTTATACGAAACAGCTTATTTATGGAAAACACCTTATTTTGATCTCTTTTTCAAAAACATCTTATACGAAACAACTTATTTATGCAAAACAGCTTATTCGAAACAGCTTATTAATGGAAAACACCTTATTAGGATCTCTTTTTTCAAAAACAGCTTATTCGGAACAACTTATTTATGGAAAACACCTTATTAGGATCTCTTTTTTCAAAAACAGCTTATTCCAAATATCTTATTGATAAGTGCTCAAAAGTACCGTAAATTACGGGTTATTCTAGGCATTTTAGTGACTTGTTTTGCAAGATATCTAAAGATAATTAACCATTTGTTGTAATTTTACTACTTATGCGTTATTGCCTTACTCCATTCAACTTTTGTAGGAAAATGACGAGCAAGGACCAAGAAATGACTTTCCAAGCCAAACAGAACTCGCTTAAGCGAGATCAATTCGTTTAAGCGAGATTCATGTCGAGAAGAAAGCCTTAGCTCGCTTCCCAGTTCGCTCAAGCGAGATTTGAAGAACAAGCCAACTCGCAAAAGCGAGATGTGTGTCGAGCACAGCTTCAATCTCGCTCCTCATCTCGCTTCCAGCTCGCTTAAGCGAGATTCAGCAATTCCAGAGGATAAGATCCACGTGGCATGGCCTCATTGGAGAGTTTGAGATTCTTTGGCATCTCGCTTAAGCGAGATTTTGCGAATTCAGTCATATAAATTGAATTTTCTCTTCTTTTCAAAGGGACTTCTACTGTTTTATTAGATTTTCTGGTTTTAGAGAGAGAATAGGGCATTTTCTAGAGAGAGAAACACAAAGCAAGGTAGTTAGGAGTAGATTCAAGCCAAGATTTGTTGAGACATCATGGATCTTGTCATAGAATCTTCATCTTTTCTTCATTTCTTGCAAAGCTATCATAGATATATGTAGCTACATCTACCCTTGTGGGTCTTGAGGTATTCAAACAAGCTATTATGTAATTTTTTGATCATTTAATATATGGTTCTAACTTATTTATTCAATATTGTTTTTATTCTTGTGTTTAATGTTTTATTGAGATTCAAAATGATATTGACAAATGCTTTTGGATTTGAGAACTAGAATAACAATTCATCTTAAGTTATCATGCTAGACATAGATGTTAATATTTGATAATCACTTTTAATCTAGAACTTAATGCTTTTGGGTCATTTAATCGGGCGAGAAATCATCGATTAAACGATCCACATGACTTTGTGATTGTTTAAACGTGCGGGAAATCGACATTTAAACAATCCCTTAAAACTAACGATATCATTTGGACACGAATGATATTGTCGAGTGATTGTGATAATATCGTTTAAAAAGCTAGAATCTGTTATTTGATCGAGAGATTGCAGCTGTTACGCTTGGTTGATACCTCTGACCCCAAGCGAATTAGCCCTATCTCTACTCGTTTTACTTTTATGTCGAATAGTGAAAATAGTTTTACACAAACAAACAATTTATACCCAAACACTTAAAATGATATTTGACGTTAAAATGCTTATGAGACACACCAATCCCTGCGGAAACGAATCTATTATACTCATGTGTAAATAGTTATATGACATGTAAAAATCTTACATCACTTATTTATGAAAAACAACTTATTATGATATCTTTTTCAAAAACAACTTATTTATGCAAAACAACTTATTAGGATCTCTTTTTAAAAAAACAGCTTATACGAAACAGCTTATTTATGTAAAACAACTAATTAGGATCTCTTTTTTAAAAAAACAACTTATTAGAAACAACTTATCTTATGCAAAACTGCTTATTGGAGATCATAATAAGTTATTTTACATAAATAAGTTGTTTTTTAAAAAGAGATTGTAATAAGGTGTTTTTGAAAAAGAGATTCTAATAAGTTGTTTTGCATAAATAAGCTGTTTTTGAAAAAGAGATCCTAATAAGTTTATTTTCATAAATAAGCTATTTCGACTAAGTTGATTTTGAAAAAAGAGATCCTAATAAGATGTTTTCCATAAATAAGTTGTTTCAAATAAGCTGTGTTTGAAAAAAGAGATCCTAATAAGGTGTTTTCCATTAATAAGCTGTTTCGAATAAGCTGTTTTGCATAAATAAGTTGTTTTTGAAAAAGAGATCCTAATAAGGTGTTTTCCATAAATAAGCTGTTTTTTTTATAAAAAGAGATCCTAATAAGCTTTTTTGCATAAATAATTTGTTTCGAATAAGTAGTTTTTGAAAAAGAGATCCTAATAAGTTGTTTCGAATAAGCTGTTTTTTATAAAAATAGATCCTAATAGGCTGTTTTGCCTAAATAATCTGTTTCGAATAAGCTGTTTTTGAAAAAGAGATCCTAATAAGTTGTTTTTCATAAATAAGCTATTTTGAATAAGTTGTTTTGAAAAAAAGAGATCCTAAAAAGGTGTTTTCCATAAATAAGTTGTTTCGAATAAGCTATTTTTGAAAAAAGATATCCTAATAAGCTGCTTTCCATTAATAAGTTGTTTCAAATAAGCTGTTTTGCATAAATAAGTTGTTTCGAATAAGTTGTTTTTGAAAAAGACATCCTGATAAGCTGTTTTGTATAAATAAGTTGTTTCGAATAAATTGTGTTTGAAAAAGAGATCCTAATGAGTTGTTTTCCATAAATAAACTGTTTTGAATAAGATGTTTTTTTTAAAGAGATCCTAATAAACTGTTTTAATAAAAGTGCACTAAGAAAAATATGGTTCAAATATATTAAACTGGTTCTGAACCGGTTTTAAACTGAACTAAATTGGTTTAAATTTATGGTTCAGTTCATAAACCATTTAATATGGTGCAGTTTTTTTGTGGTTCAGTTTATGGATACAATTCAGTTAACCATATTTTTGCACACCCTACTCTAGAAGTCTAGCTTGCGTGGTTAGCAAATAATAACTCAATTGGGTCAAAAATAAAATTAAATAAATCAATTCAGTTTAAAAAGAATCCTAATTAGAACACATTTTTAAGCTAAGTGTTGAAAATAATCCTTGTAAAATAAATAACACAAATTTTATTATTGTAATTTAAGATTATTTATATTTTGATTCTCCAACAACTCAATCACACAAGAGACACTAATGCAGTAGGAAATTTTGCTAATTTTTTTTGATGGCGTGACAATTTTTTACTAACATTAATTAAGGATGCAATAAAAAAATGAAACGTTTTTTGGCCATAGACATAGAATTTAGAAAAATGATATCGAGATTGAATGTTTTCATGGTTTTGTTGCAGAAATACTTAAGACGTTAAAAAAAGTATCCTACAGTAAATTAGAATTTTTCGATAAATGATAAATTAATTGTGAATTTTTAAAGAATCAAAAATTAAAACAACAAAAAACTTGAATAAAAATAAAATTTTGAGCAGATTTTTTGCTGATGCATCTGTAAAAATACAGACCAGGATCTCTTGTTGTAGTGAAACTACACAGTTTCACACTATTTTGAATTATGACCATTGGATCTTTATTGGTACGGTACTATTGTAATTTTATCAAACCATCAAATGGCTGAAATGAAAATTGTGTTGTACTTTACAACACCAAATCCATATCCATAGAAATGATCTACATAGTTTTATAGCATTCCTAAGACACCTCAATTTATTTTGATTTTTCAACCAAAACATGCAAAATCGCAATTTTGTTCTAAGTAAGCACGTACTCTCGAGTTAAAAGTTTGTTCGCCCAATTTTTCATGTATGTTAAAAATAAAGTTCAGAATTTTGTGGTGGAGGTTCCAATGAACATGCCTACAAAATAGGGGTTCAGATTTGACCTATGATTTTATACTACCTTGGAACAAAATTGTGATTTTGCATATATTGGTCGAAAAATCAAAATAAATCGAGAAATCGAGACATATTTGAAATGTAAGAAAACTTTACATATCATTTTTATGTGTTTTTTATACAAGTCTCTTTAAACATCCAGTTCATAATTTGATTTTTGGGTTAAGATTTCTATAGTTTGGTTTTTGACACTTTAAAAATTCATAAGAGAAATGCTAACGAGTGTCTCATAACACCCTTTAAACACTTAAAATGGTAAGATTTTATCAAAGAATAATTTTTTCCATTAAGAATCCTTAAAAAATGTTCTGGAGACCCTCGTTAACAAGTCAGAAAAATTAACTTCTAAATCATTTTTCTTGACTTTACGATTACATGAAAAAAAACCATATTTATATTTATTTATTTATTTAAGCTCTTTAATTAAAATTTACAGCGAAATTCCCATGTTATAAAAAAATCAGCATGACATGACAAAATCTTTTTCACATCAGCGCCTTATGTGTGAATGGCTTGTTGGAGGACCAAAATAGGAGAAATCTTACGGTGATAGAATCTATGTTAAATAAAAAGCAAAAAATAAAATTAACAAGAGAAAATTTACGTCGTTCTATAAACATTAACTGAGTTCTTATGAGTATTATACTGAGTGGCATAAGTTTAATTAATGTTTCTCTTATGATCTAGTTTGTTTATGTTATGTTTCTTGAAGTCAGTTTGGAAGTGAGAAGAGTAAAATTTCAAAATAATTGAAACAATCTGACAGGAAAAGGCCCATGAGTTTGTGTACAAAAAAGGCTCAAGAGTAGTTTGACCCACAACAGGCCCAGAGAAAGTCAAATATACTTGCCCAATACGCACAAAAAAAAAAAAAAATGTGGTACAAAACCTAGGGTTAGTGAGAGAAAGGAGATATATATAGCCTCCTTCCACCGCCAGGTTATCAAACCAGAGAGAGTGAGGGAGAGAGAGATGGTGTCGCTCAAACTTCAGAAGCGGCTCGCCGCCAGCGTCCTCAAGTGTGGTAGAGGCAAGGTCTGGCTTGACCCTAACGAGTGCAATGAAATCTCCATGGCTAATTCACGTAACTACTTCTCTCTTATCCTTTTTTGTTTTGTTTTGTTATGGTTATGATGTTTATTTCTGTTAACTGATCCTGTTTCATGTGTTTTAGTTTTGAACATGTTTGTTTTAGTCATGAAATGTTTTATTTTTGTTTTTAATGATAGAATTGATGTTATTTTTGTGTTATGTTTTTTTTGCTCGGAAATGTAATGTGTGTTGCGGTGTTCAATAGCAGAACTCGTAGGAAAAGAAATAGCAGGGTAGAGAAAATCCCCAAAAAACATTGAATTGTTGTAACTTGATTAAGATTCAAGAGTGGATTTATTTGCTTTGGATGTAATCAATTAAAATATTTTAATTTCAGAACTCATAAGCTAGTTTTAAAGGTATAGATAGATAGTTTGTGTTTCATTCTCATATTTATGTGCCTTTATGAACTGGGATGGGATGCTCAATTCAGCTGTTTCAACGAAAAAACTGGGGCTTTTATTGGACCTCATTGTTGTTTTTGGTTGTACCCTAATTTGAACTTAGGGGAGATCAATATGCCCAATTTACTTTGGGGTTCTCATTTTTGTAATGAAATTTTCATTATTGAGTTTTTAACTGTGTTAATTGCTGATTTGCAAGCATCTGATGTATTTTTCTGATCACATGTAGTGGGATCTTGTGATACTGTATGTTATTTTGTTCAATTTAATTAAATGGTTTCGTGGGTTTCTCTTTGCAGGCCAAAACATCAGGAAGTTGGTTAAGGATGGCTTCATTATCAGGAAGCCAACTAAGATTCACTCCCGCTCCCGTGCTAGGCGCATGAAGGAGGCCAAGAGGAAGGGACGTCATTCTGGATATGGTATTTAACTATTTAAACCTTGATAGTTTTCATGAATTGAAGGATATAAATGTTGACAAACCTCTGTTAGTTTGTAAGCTTGTGCTTGTCTGCTTGTTAAGTCATCATCATTTACACTTACTAGAATATTTATATAATTCACACTAATTTTTTGCAAGATTAGTTTATCGGTTCTGCAGAATAGTAAAGGTTACGTAAGTTATAATACTTTCTTAAAATGCATGCAACATACTACTGTTTGTACCATCACACGAGTATTTCTATGGTACTTGCACTAGCAGGACAGATCACACGAGTATTTGTTAGGTACTTGCACTAGCAGGGTGTCATTGTTATTATGAGATTATAATTTGCACTTATTGATGAATAGGTAAAAGAAAGGGTACAAGAGAGGCTAGGCTCCCCACCAAAATCCTTTGGATGAGGAGGATGCGTGTCCTCAGGCGCTTGCTTCGCAAGTACCGAGAGGCAAAGAAGATTGACAAACATATGTATCATGATATGTACATGAAGGTGAAGGGTAATGTCTTCAAGAACAAGAGAGTCCTTATGGAGAGTATTCACAAGTCCAAGGCTGAGAAGGCAAGAGAGAAGACATTATCCGATCAGTTTGAGGCCAAGAGGGCGAAGAATAAGGCTAGCAGGGAAAGGAAGCATGCCCGCAGAGAAGAGCGCTTTGCTCAAGTGAGTTCCATAATGTTTTGATAAAATTGATATTATTTTATCACTGCATTTAGACTATTTGTTACTCTAAAATTGACCATATCACCCTGCCTTTTAAAATGTGTAGGGTCCAGGAGAGAAGGTTCCGGTAGCTGCAGCACCAGCCGCCCCAGCTGCAACAGCAACCCAGGCCCAGTAAGTATCTAAACACTTTTGTTACTTGGTTTAGTTTGTTATGTTGTGTTCTAAATGTGTCTTTTCTGTGCAGACCATCAAAGAAATCCAAGAAGTAAATCAAGTATTCAGAGAAGTATTTTCATTTTATAGCATAAGTTTTATCCTAAATTTCAGCTGTACAAGTACAATTTTGTATTGGGTTTATATTTTGTTGCCATTTTGGTATGGAATTGCACTTTGTTGAGAAATACTATTGTTATTTTCTATTCCAACTATGAAATTCCTTCCCTTAATTCCCCGATCATGCTTGCTTACCACATAACCAACAATTCCTCCATAAAACTAAGCTAGACATATGAAAAATCCAGATCTTTACTTGTGTGTTTGAAAAACACCAAAATCATGGTTGTGCTTAAGGTCTAAACTCTGGTTGTGCTTAAGGTCTAAACTCTGCTGCGGTTGCCACCACTCAACCGAGCGCGCACACACGGACATTCTTGCATATGTACAGGGTATAATTGATGAAGCCATGCTTCTCTATTTATCAATGCAGTCTACACTATATGAAGTGGTGAATCTTGAAACCACGTCTACAGATTAGCAAACAACCTACAGATGCATTTGTTTTATGTCTTACCTATAGTATGAATAACTTCTCAAATTGTATATAGAAATTCTGTGTGTTTTTGGAGAACCGAATAACTACCCATAAAATAATTATAGAAATTCTCTGCGCTTTTGGAAAATGTTTGACAATATTTTGTATCACTTTCTATTAATGAAGCTAGAAAATACATATACAAGTTTATTTCATATCATGGGAATCCTCTTCTTTTTATTTTTATTTTTATAATTTAATAGAAATTGCGTAAGTTATTTATGTATAAGGATCTTTATACCCTGAAATAATCTCATGACGAACATGAGAATACTCTTTTCATCCATGTATTAGAAATGACAATCAGCTGTATTCAAATATGACATTGTCGAAGAAGAAAACCGTATACAAATAATAGAATCACAGGACAAACATAAAAATGAACTGTTGAAAGCAAACACAAACATAATAAAAAGATTGAGAACATTCATTCAAAATGACATTAATATGTCTCCTAGTGGTGTGCTCAACCTGTGATCTTTGCTCCTATAAACAAACCAAACCCATCTATGAGGCATAGATCAATATCCATACGGTTTAATAGGACAGAGAAAGAAACATTTATGTTACACTTCACAAACTTATTGGTGGTTGAACCCATACACTCCTCGAGTAATGAGCAAGTTTTTTGCAATGTTGATCCACATTCATCCGAACTTGGAGCCACTCAAACAGTAAATTGCCCACATAATATAAGGGATCTCATTAGCTGCATTTCAAACCATTTGATTTCTACTTTGGCAAAGACTCCATAACGTCATCATCCATGTTTGTCGACCATGTATTGAAAAGTTTTCAAACACAAGAAAAACCACTTGCGAAAGGTGTTTACATGTATAAGCTATTGTTCAACAAAGTTCCAATGTTGAACCTTGCGGCAGCACAATGCACTCTTCTCTCAAGGAAACCATACTTGATAGCAATTTTTATTGCGAACAACGCTCCAAGGGCAACTCGGACTGCAAAAATTACCTCATGCTCTCGGTAAAGACTTTTGGTCAGAATGATATACCAACACATTTGCCAAAGAAATTTTGTAAAATTTGGAAGAACATTGATCATACTTAACCAATCTAGTTTCCTTCACCGATACACACCTCGCAACTCTGACTATCACATGATGGTCCTCTCCCGTGATACACACTCTTACTTCTTTAGCTTATAGGAGTGAGTGCGCACCATATTAAAAAACCACCTGAAGATAAAAGTTTTAAGTGACGTGCAACACAAAATGGAACACACAAGTGCCTCGACCACCCACACACACCACTTGGTCCTTGATTTAAGAACCACCCGAGCTTCGTGAAGGGCTCACAACTTGTCTCCAAAAAATCATCACAACAAAATATAACGAGCTTTAAAAAGTTTGGAAAAAAGGATATTTGGTTGAGTCACCCTCTAGCTGGAAATTGGTAAAATTTCAACATGTATAGATGCCTCCCTCTAGCTTGTCTAGATTTTTGTTTTCTCGAATCAACCTGTAATTTTACCATGTTGAAATCACAGTCCCTTTTTCTTCCTTTTTGTTTTGTTGGTGTCAATCCTTATCTTTTCAAGGGAAGATGGTCTTGTTAATTAGGGATTCAACCGGAATGCAAGTAAAATCAGACAAAAATTGTTTCACATGAAGAATAGAAACCTGATTTTCCCGCACGATATAGATTGCCCTTTTTCAACCTGTCATCTAAATAATTACATGATATTCTATGCCAAATTAATCTTCGTGTTAAAGAAATAAAGAAAGTTCTATCATTTTATTGCAGTATTATTTTCTTTAATATTGCGCTCAAATAAAAATACCATGTGCACTCGTTGTTAGAATTTATGTCTTTCCACATTCACAAGAACTCCAAATTATTTCTATCATCTCAATGTCTATTAGCTTTCTTTTCTAAAAAAAACAGTTATTAATATCTAATGGTTATTTTTTTCCTTTTCTGAAAGGAATATCTAATAGCAGCCCAATTGACACCATTAGTATTTGCTGAAAATTTAAGATTATCCAAAATCTTTCAATTTTGGATTTTAGATGTTTCGTTCAAATCAGACTCAAACATTAGAAATCAAGTTCCCCACTCTTAATTACGTGCCATTTTCTTGCCACGGATTTTGAGTTAGGATCCATACTCTCGGATTTCACTCTTAAACACAACCAACAAGATTTGGTGAGACTCGTGTAAAATTTAATCAATCAAAGAGAAGTATCTTAAAGAGAGATTTGCTAACACTTCTCATGCTTAAATTGAGGGACTAGAAAATCAAAACGAAAATATAAATCAAAGACAGTGAGCAAAACTTTTCCTTTATTTGTTGCCTCGTTACAAATTTGGAGGATCTTTTTCCTCAAGAATGTCTACTAAGAAAGTCAAAATCATTGGTTATTTGGATTTCTATTTCCCAATTCATTCAATGGGTACGCTTCAAAAATATTAATCCAACGTAGCTGATGAGGAGCCAAGTAATTATTAAAACAAAACATCATATGCTAATCAATCACTTGGGCCAAGCATTTTCTCGGGAACCACAAGACTGTCAAACTCTTCAGAAGTCAGTACTCCAAGCTTTAATGCAGCTTCCTGATCATCATTTCAATTTCAATACTTCAGAAAATTTGTTGAACCAGCATGTAGAAATCATGTAATAGGAATAAATTCATCCATACAAACTATACTACTGTCAATGATACTCAAACCAATATAAGAGTCGAAATGGTACTTGTATTCTAACATTGAATTTGTTAAGAATTAATGTCATTTTCTTTTTAAATATTCATAGAGGGGTCAAATTACTAAAGAGAGAAACAGAAAAAACAAGAATAACTAGGCATCATCATCACCTTAAGTGTAGACCCCTCTTTGTGGGCTTTCTTGGCAACTGCAGCTGCCTTGTCATAACCAATTTTCTGGAAGAGAAACTAAACTCAGTTTCAAACATGTGAAATTTAGTGAGCTACAGGAGAAGACAGGAGGAAACTTACCGGGTTCAAGGATGTGACCAGCATGAGTGACTGGAAGGGTGAATGAAAAGTGAAACAACAGCATGTATTAGATAAGGGTTTGGAGATTTGATACACGAGTTTTGTTTCAAAATGCAAATAAGTAGTCAACTCACCTCATGCAATAGCTTTGAAATTCTTTCTCTATTAGCTTGAATACCTCTTACACAATTCTTTTCAAAGGAAGCACATGAATCTCCAAGCAGTCTCACTGACTACAGAATCAAAATAAATATCGTGAGCATTTAAGTAAATCTTTAAGGTATTCCATATTGCATAAATTTAGAATCAAAACAAAAGCCAACAGGTGCTCGTTCATTCACACAGCCTGGATTTATATTCTTTTTTGGGGCATTCACACAGCCTGGATACACACACACACACACACACTATTACCATGACATCACAAAAACATATAAGCAGCCTAAACAAACACAACATATCTGAAGTATCTTTCCTTCCCATTTTCTACTTTGCCAACATAGCAAAGAGTTTGTGCAACATTTTAGCCAAGTTCATCTGACTTTCATCAGAGAAATATATGTTGCCAAACTGACAGAAAGGAAATATAGAATCTAACCTTTGCACCAATGCACACAGCTTAGTGCTGAATCAACAATATTTCTTTTTATGCACCAAGCTTAGACCAGTTCAAAAAGTTTGAGTATGACCAAATGGAAAATGATTCAGCTGCTTTTAGATAATATTATACTAATATAAACATTATTAAGTTTTCATCAACCTAGAATCAGGTAAGGTAACATATTTGAACCAAGTTAAAACCTAGCTAGAAGTTCCTCGTTTGCATGATTTATAAATTAGAAATAACATACATAACAAGACAAAGGATATGAAACATACCTGAAGGAGATTACTGGCAATCACTGGCTTGAATACATTGAGCTCAAAATGACCATTTGATCCTCCCACAGTGATTGCAACATGGTTTCCCATGACCTGAAGCACATGGATCATAACATCTATTCAGAAATTTAGTCACTGTTAAGGAACTAAATTGTCAACCAAAACTAAAATCAAGGATCGAATTGCAAAAAAAAATTATAAAAAAGAGCACGAATAACTGTATTATTCAATATTCAAGGAAATTCAAAAGTGATTCCCAGAGCTCAAAGCTCCAACAGAGAGACTATTTCCCTCGCATACCAGCCTTATGCTAAAAAATCTTGTCCTTCTCTTCAGCTCAGCACTTTCCTCCTAATACTACCAACGGCATACTCTTTCCTCTAACATACTTCAACCACCTCACTAACATAACTAGTTCCCTCACACCATCTTGCCATCTTGTTCTCTATGTATCACCCCACCCCCTATCATGGGCCCTATTAGCAACCATATAATTCAAATCGCGTGACTGTATTACAAGTCATACAAGCTTTTTGCAAGTCAAAACTCACAACACAAGTATTTTAAATAAAATGAAGAGTGAATTGATAACTACCTGTGCACAGACCATAGTCAAAGCCTCACACTGGGTAGGGTTAACCTTCCCCTGAAACAGAATAAGGTTGTGGGATGAATCAAATCCTAATTCTAAAGCTAACAAAATAATAAGCTATAGTAGTAACAATTAAAAAAACTCTTGTGACAAATGTATATTAAGTAAGCATGAGGTTCTTACAGGCATAATACTGCTTCCCGGTTCGTTTTCAGGAAGAATGAGTTCACCAAGACCGCAACGGGGACCACTACAATAAGATAGAATTCATAACACCCATTAAAGAATTGTTTTCTACACAAACACGTGCACAGTCATATAAAAGCAATTTGTCAGTTGGATTTCTAGCATTCTACCTTCCTAATAACCGTATATCATTAGCTATCTTCATTAAAGAAGCTGCGATTGTGTTGAGGGCTCCACTAGTTTCAACAAAAGAATCATGGGCAGCCTGAAAATGGAGAATGTGAACGCACTGCAAGTCAATATTTTTCTGCATATGATGCAAGATACCAAGATTCGTGGAAAAAACTAGCGTGATGAAAAAGAGCACCAGACAGATTAAAGACAAGGAAAATAAAAAGTTTTAGCGACAAACCAAAGCCTCAAACTTATTTTCTGCTGTTACAAAGGGCAGATTTGTTTCCGTAGCTACTGCTAGTGACACCTTAACATCAAACCTGAAATCATCCAGCAAATTATCACTGTTTAATCAAATTTACTTCTTTAAGTTAAACCACAAATGTTTTTTTCAGCTTAAACAGGCTGGCCTAGCACATCGATTTTTATGATAAAATGAACCCATATCATATCCATAAGATCTCCAGAGAAAATGTTGTCTAATTTTCAACAATTACATCAATTATAATTTAAAGCCAAACATGAAAAATGCAAATGCACATCTATTCCGGTAGAGTCCATTACTTTTAGGTATTTGTTGATAGTAAGAAACAATTGCCGGACAAAAAGCTCGTATCAAATCAAATAGGCCAAAAGGAGTGAAAAGAAAGACGCTATAACTTCATTTTGGTAGCTGTCGAATATGAGAAAAACAAGCGCTTAGCGATCAGGAAGCATGCATACCCCTTCTTTGTATTCAATCCAGTCCCTACAGCGGTACCACCCTGGGCGAGCTGCTCAAGTAACAACAACTAAGTCAGAACTCCAGAATCATACAGGTGAAGAACAAGACTTTAAAGTTTGTGCTTGAGTGTCAAACCTGATACATACGCGGCAAAATGGTAATCACACGATCAAGACTATACTTCAGCTGTCAATAAAGGAAAAAGTTGTGAGAAACCCCTCCCCACAAACTGTCATGATTTTACAAAGCCTACTAATGAGGCAATGATAAACAAAATACACAACATCAAAAACCAAATGAAAGTAAGCTTACTTGTGTAGTATACCCACTAAACTCCTGTCCGAGAGTCAAAGGTGTAGCATCTTGAGTATGAGTGCGCCCAATCTTGACTATATCTTTAAATTCAATTGACTGGTAAAATTGTTTTTTAAAAATATAAAAGCACAAAGTAAGTTAATACTGATAAAGTCAAGACACTGATAAATGGGATCTAAGGAAAAACAATTTGCAACACAAGTGTCTCCAGTTTATAAAATTCCATCTTAGAGACTAAGCGAAAGAAAATTTCATGAAAGTTGCAAGGTTACTAAAATGTTTCCTGTCACAATATATTATTTGCAAATGAAAATTGCATACATGATAGACCAAAAGGAACATTACAAGGAAGAGCCAGCCAAAACAACAAGACCAGAAAAAAATTAATCATGCAAGTTGCAAGGATTCAACCAAGGGAGACATGTAGTGATAATATCAGAAATGGATCTGTAAAATGGCCAGAGCCATAAGAAGAACAGGTTAGGTGAATAACATGTTAACCTGGCATGATTTTCACATTTATAACAGAGTTCTACATAGTACATAGCATGAAGGAAGCATGTCAGGTCTAATGTAAACCACTCAAGTTCCCAACTTACCAGGATGGCACATGAGTTAACAGTAACGGCGGGCGAAAAAAAAAGGAAAAGAACTGTGCTAAACTAATAAACTGAATTTAAATACACTGAAGTAAACCTGACCATTAAATTCTGCTTATATTTAATCCGGTTTTCTTAGTTTGAAATGGTTTGGTCAATCACGGTACAGAAACAATTCAGCTAACTGCAGTTTTTAAACCAGATATAGACATTAGACATTCATAATGGTTTGGTTAATCGCGGTACCAGAAACAAATCAGCTAACTTCAGTTTTTAAACCAGATATAGACATTAGACATTCATAGAGCCCCTCCCTACCGTGTCAGCAGTCTTATACCCTCAGGCAACCACACAAAATTGCTACATTGTAACTTCCATACAAAAGATCACAGGCAATGAAATATAATGGTATTGGTAGCAAAAATTTGTTTCAGTTTTCTAAAGGTGTTATAACTTTTCTAAACACATAGAATTCAAACCTTTGCGTCAAGTGTAGTATGTAACGTCTTCAAGCTGGGTATTAGTCTTGAGTTTATTTCAGTTCCAGCGGCAATGTGCATCACCTGGAAAGAGAGAAACAAACATATATTAAAGAAATAAGAAACAGTTTACAAGGAATTGCACTCCACAAAAATTGATTAATACAAAATTATTTAAGATTAAATTGCATAAGATGTACAAACGACTTACAGTTGGAAATGTATCATTAGAAGATTGTGACATATTGACATGGTCATTTGGGTGCACAAACTTCTCACCGCGCTTATGGCCAAGAATCTCTGATGCTCTGTTTGCAATAACCTGAAAAGAGTTGAAACACAAACTTTCTTATTTCATAATAGGCCACTGCAGTGATCAATGGATGGAATGGTTATGTAAGTCAAATTATCCTCTCTGTCCAAACAAAACAGAAACTGGGAAAAACTAAATAGATTCTCAAGTCTTTAACACAACCATCTATGATATACAATAAAGATTAATATTTATTTTACTGTCATAAGTTCAATAATCTAAGATCCTTAAACGTCGGGCATAATAATTTTCATAACAAGACTTTCAAGTTTGGCACAGCTACACAATAGTACTGAGAGTACATTTGGATAAATAGTTTAGTTAAACACTTACCATATAAGTTCATAATTAAAGGAAAAAAAAATTAGTTAAATTGTTTTCATATAAGTTGCACACAGTTTTTGCAAGCTATCATGAATAGCTTATTAAAATCAACAAAGACAGCATATAAACATGACATGGGCCCTGTTTGGATAAGCAACTTAATTAAACACTTATAGTATAGACAGTTATCATACAAGTTCTTACGTATAAACTAATTCTACAACAAAAGATAAAATAAAGTCCAACTAATCTCATATAAGTTATAAGTTGTTTTCATAAACTATCCTGCAAAGCTTATGGAAATAAGCTGAAAAAAGCTTATGGACATACCATTAGCTGTTTCTATAAGCTCTCCCAAATGGTTTCTCATGTGTTTATGCCAATAGATTCTTTTTGGTGTTAAATAGATTCTTTTTGGTGTTAATCTTCCGGTTCTCAGGGGAAGGAGGCCCTGGTAAACCAGAGTTCAACCGGAAGGTAAGTATATCCTAGCCAAGCATTGTTCCATCCAGAAATCAAACTGAGGTTCTCCGGAAGGACTCATCATTTAGTGGAACTCGTTACTCACTTGAGCACATTCACTTAGTTTGTTTATAGTAGATAAACTCAAATAAGCAAAAGAAACAAAACCATAAACTATCTTCATAATCTCTCCCAAACATTTTGATAAGTACTTATGCAAAAAATAATAAGCCAAAATAAAATTTTCATAAATAATAAAAAATTCAAACACAGGCTAGGTATGAACCTCATTAGCATTCATGTTACTTTGAGTACCACTTCCAGTTTGCCAAACAACAAGAGGAAAATGATCATTATGCTTTCCATCAGCAACTTCTTGTGCGGCCTTCATAATCGCTTTTCCAATAGTAGGATCAAGACCATACTCCATATTAACCTAAATCACATTTCATCAATCAAATCCATACAATAACACAATTTTCAAAAATATAAAAAAAAAAAAAAAAAACGAAAAACAACCTTGGCAGCACATTTCTTCAAGATGCCGAAAGAGCGGATGATTGGTTCAGGCATACGTTCACGGGGACCACCGATATCGAAATTCTGCAAAGATCGTTGAGTCTGTGCTCCCCATAGTTTGTCGGAGGGAACTTGAATGGGTCCGAATGTGTCGCGTTCTTCTCTAAAGGTAGTGGTTGATGAGAAGTAACGAAAGGTGAAGAGTGTTGGGGAGGTTGATTTGGTTGATAAACGGCGTGATAGAACGTAGAGCGCCATTGAATGAAAGGGGTTTGGATGGAGGTAGAGGATGGTGGTGATGGGGAGAAATGGAATAGTCTGATCAGTACAACTGCGAAAACGATGGGTAAATGACCAATCAGGGTACGCGACGCCGCAGCCTTCTTACAACTTGCACTTTATTTAATGTTCTCCCCATCCCATATTATTACTCCCGTGTACATACAGATACGAATGTATATGTTTTATCTTTGATATTTTCAATTCTCTACGAAAAGAAAATTATGAAAATTTAATATTTTTAAAATATTCATCGAAACGAATCAAATAACATATACATTGGTAGAAAAATATATGATCAAAGTATGTAAATCAATAATATATATTGTCAAATAGGTCATCTATTGAGGGACTGAGGGAGTAATTTTTTTTTAAAAATAGTGCCACAATTAAGAAAATTAATACATAATAAGTTTGACGAAAATATGGAAAACTATTGGGTATTAGTTATGAAGAAAATAGGGGATAACAAATTGAATGTAATTTTTATTTAATTTCACTTTAGAAAAGATGATTTTTTAAACAACATAATTAAATAGGAAAAAATGTTTGGTCTTTATCGCTTATAATTTTGGAGAAAGAAAATGAGTTTTGTTTACTTATAATAATAAGACCAAATAGAGTTTTTATTTATGAATTAGGTTAACAAACGTTCATATGACATTTCTTCAAAAAAAAAAAACACTCATATGACATTGACACGCTCTCTCTTCTCCTTCTCTCTTGTTAGCCGTCGTCAAAACCCTAGTTTCTTCTCCTTCATCCACCAAAGAGGGGTGATTTATTGTCAATTTTTGACCCAAAATCACTCATCTAACTCGTTTTCTATTTCCCTTTTATTGAAATAAGGGATTTTCACATCTATTTCGTTTTTTCTTTCGTGATCGTCGTCTTAGTGCGACGTTGTTTTGTTCGTCGTCGTTGTGCGACGTTGTTTGTCTTTCTTGTTTCGTTGTATTTTTTCGATTTAGATTGTCAAATCAGCTTCGATCCAGTGCAGATCCAATCAATGACTTAGGAGTCGTCATCGTTGCAGATCTGGAGACATGTATTCCGGAGACTAATATAGTCATATGTGTAGGCTTCAGTACTTTATTGTTTTATGCTATTAACATGGATGTTGTGAGTTTGTTCACAAAATCATCCTTTTTGTTTTTAGCGAGTTTTCATTGTATCGATATATTGTATCAATTTGAATGACTGAATGTCGTTTATTTTTAGAAAAAAACACTCATATGACATTTGTTAATAAGTCAAACTTAGAAAATTTGCATCATTAAAAATAAAATTCGACTTTTAAAAAGTTGAATGCATCATTTTTCTTAAGAACACTATTGAACATTTTTCTTTATTTATTACTCTTTGACCATACAAAGACTAATATCTTGAATAAATAGAACCACAATGAAAATAAAACTATCTTTAAAAATTTAACATTGTTGCATTTTCAAAACTCATTTTGAACATTGTTTTTCATATTATTTTTTCTCAAAATCTTATGTTCGATTCTTTCTAATGCCAATTTAGATAGAATAGTTTAGCTTCTTCAAAAAAATATGTTTCTATCCTAATATCTCAATTATTTTAACCATCACTTTCGTATATATATTTTTTGGTTGACAAAACCATTACTTTCATATATAGGTTATAGGTTTAGCTATTTGAAAAAACATTTTTTTATATTTGTTTTTCCGAAAATGTTCTCCTCACATCTACCTTCCTACCTTAATATCCAAACTCGCAAACGGAATCTAAGTGTAAGACTCCAATCAAATTAAGTAATTAACTCGAATATTGTGAAGAGAGGTTTACATAAGCAGACAAACATCCGCAGAGCGACATCATTATTGTGAGGTGAACGGTTCCACATTCAAACCTATTCATGTCACAAGGGTTACTTGCGGAGTACGACAAGCTGTGAGAACCATTGTGCCACATACAAAATTTCTTGTAGCGTGAACTTGGCCAATAAATACGGTGTTCCTTTCTCTCATTTTCACATTGAGATCATGTATTTCTTTTTCATTTTCTTAGAAAATAGTGTTGGGGGTCTTATCAAAGCTCCCCAATATATAGGGTCGAATAAAGGTCAGAATCATCTCGACAAGCTATCTGACTATCAAATAAAAGTGTATTGGTTGCACAAAGAGGAGGTGTAAGGAGTAAATTCCAAAAATGAGCATTGAAAATCAGGTTCAGGTATAGGAGATATTAAAGAATTGCTCTTCTTCCATCTGTTTTTGCTCATTCACGTCATCGGTGAGTTAACTCACGCTGAAAAATACACCTACGTGAGTTAAATCACGTTGAAAATACACAACTTGAGTTAACACACGGCTCGACTATTAGATGGGAAAAGAGCAATACCGAGATATTAATCGCATCCATACAGGACTGCAGGATCATTGATAGTAGACTAATAGGTTAAATGATGACAATTGAGTTGGGTGATTGTAATGTGGGTTAGGGGTGAAAGTGATGAACATTGGTTTGGTGGTTTTGCAAGTGCTCAATCCCTTGTTGACTTGTTGTATGACTGCGCATAGTTTAGACTTGTGATGTTGTGGAATATGATCAAACATTGATTTGAACATTATATGGATAACTGTAACGTGGGTTTGGGGTGAAAGTGATGGAAGTTTGGCGGTTTTGCAAGTGCTCAACCCCTAGTTATATGATGGAGCAGAGCTGTGACCTGTGATGTTGAATATGACACTAAGTAGCATGATATGATATGGTTGAGTTGCTATCCTATGATATGATGGAGCAGAGCTGTGACCTGTGATGTCGAATATACCACTGTCGTGTGGACTGTGGATGCAGCAGCACATCAGGTCAGTAAGATATTGAGCGTGACACAAATTTAACAATAAACGACCATGAGGTTCCAAGGAGATGCATTCAGATCCAACTATCCGAGGGAACTCCGATATCTACTGCACTTCATGAGCTATTGAGTAAAGCGATGCATTCACAGTGTAAGTTTTACAGATTATGTAGAAGGACAACTGATTTACTCGCCAAACACCGTCTACTAGGGAAAACAATAGTCAAGCTGCCGGTTAGCATTGTGTAGACGCTATAGAATCATACATAATACTAGGTTGATTTTGAGAATATCTTAGAGATTAAACTTTTTGGTATTCACTGTATATATATAAATTGAATTCACATGCCATTTGTTATTGCTTGTTTGACACTCATCGCGTAGCCATAAATCAAACAAGAATAGAAAATTAATAAAAATGAGAAAGTTTAATATAAAGTACAATAGTTTAAGGGAAAGGGGCAACCAAGAGGAAGATAAGAGATAAATTTGACTGGAAGTAGCAAATCAAATCAAATCAGACAATTGTTGCAATTTTTACATAACCTGAAAGATCTAATGTTAAATAAAAGAATGTCATGCCATGTACAAGCAACGGGCATTATTGCTCCATTATCTGTGTAAATACAACAAATTACAAAACTATTACAAGCATAAACCCAGCAAAAAAAATATATATGATTTTTTTCTTTTGTGTGAAAGCTCTCTCCTCGAACTAAAAAATTGTGAAGGAACAAACAAATAATAAAAGAAAAAAAAAATCACCCTTTTAAAATGCTTAACAAGAAATAACATGTTCACTTTCGAGTCCCAGTTTTACGTTTCATGTCAACTGGAGCTGGTTGCCTTGTTGGTGTTCGATGTGCGACACCATTTGTTTGTTTCCTTGAAGGTGAAGGAGCAGTAGAAGAATGAATGCTATTCTTGCTGCAAAAATTGCGAAAAATTCATTGATATGAATAATAACATGTTCAAAATTGTATGCACAGGCAGCACTGCTAGTATTATTTTGATGATAGGATTATACATTATTTCTCGAGTATGAAAAATTATGTGTTTTTAAACTCATTAAATTAGTTGACATATGTGAACACTGACAGTGTATACATATTAAACTTATAGTAGCATATCTAAGTGAACCCTGTGAGCAATTATTAAAGAAGAGCATATTCGCATTACCTCAATTCTGTGCTTTTAGCTGACTTTGAGACAAATCTCCTACCCTTTGATTCATTTCCGTTGGCTACGCTTGTAACTTTCGAATGATTAAATTGCCAAAGCAAGTCATGCTCTGAGGAATCACTGGTTGCAGCATCAACATCATCGGTGTCATCCGAACCAGCAATGTTAAACTGGTTGCCTCTCATGAACATATTATAGGATCGTTCCGAGTATACTTTGGAAGAATCTTGAAGATATTTCTGATAAAATTCCTCGGATAAGTTCCCATTATCTGCTTCCCAACACCCTAACACGTTGCCGGTCTTGTTCACATCTAACTTGTTTACCATAACCTTATCAACCCACTCTCCTGTACCGGTTTCTTTATCGTCTTCCAAACAATTTTGAACAAGATTATTCACTGGGGGCCAGGGTGGTGAATTTGTTAATGTCTCATCAAAATCAAAGCTCTGAGTTCTTTGTCTCGATATGGTATTGCTCTGAAGCTGCAGTACCAGTTTAAAATATCAATAAGGAGTAGCCGGCATCCAAAGGGATAATCCAAATAAAATTTTCATAAGATATCATTTTGTAAAATCAGGGAAATAAGAAAATATATACATACCTCTAAGTTGCCAACATCAATCATTGGTTGGAGGCATCCAAAGGGATCATCCACGATATCTGCAGTCCGCTGGCTTGCATGATAAGGAGATCGTTCACTAGCCGTTGTCCTACATTTTCCAGAGCTGCCAGATATAGAATGTTCTAAATTTCCTTCCTTTCTTGCCAATGCCGCCTTAAGGCTGGCAATCTGAAACAGGAATAATTTTTTTAACTTAACTGATGAGGTAAGGCTTCATAAGACTATTATGAAAAACTAGGAGTTCAAATTTTGAAAATAAACCTGTTCTTTGAGCTCTTTGACGTCTGCCCCGTCCTTGTTGACCCGGGCAGCACCAAGTTCAACTGTAGCAACTCTTTCTGCAAATTTTAATGTGCTAATTGTTTCTCCAACAGCATTGGCCTCGGGACTAATGTGAACAAACATTAGTGTCTTGGCCTGTCCTCCTGAAGTTATCCCAAGCAACATAATGAAAAATGCAAACATGATAGAATTGTATTACTGAGGACTAGAAAATAATATAGCAGTTGAAAATGTAACAAACCAACTTCTTAAAACTTACCAAGTGAATCTTGGAGTAATTGTGTGAGTTTGCTATTTCTGTAAGGGACATGTTGGTTTTTCTGAGCAAGGGAAGCAATGACATCACCCAAAGCTGAAAGAGATTTGTTAATATGTTGTGCCTCTTTTAATCGATCACCAGTCGCCTCAGATTTGTCGACCCTCTCACTTCCTGCCAAGTCAACCAGATGCATGCATCCGCGTAAGACAGCTCCAGATGTCAAGTCTCTTCCTTGAACATGTACAGTCAAGCAACTGCCAAATAAATATTAAAGAAGTCAATAGTCAAGTAATGTATAACAAAAATGTCACAAAAACAGTTGTGGATAACAGGACAATAAATATGATATACACCTGTGAGATCGGCTGCTACGGTCATTAAGGGCTGTAGCTCCGACTGCACGGTTCTTATGACCGAGGTTCATTAGTTCAATAACATCATTTGTTGATGACACTTGAACAAGGCTTGCATCTGGTACACTTAGCCCTCTTTGAGAGTTGCTACGAATTTCTAATGTATGAATGGTTAAGGGAAAGCACTACCAATAAAGGCTGTTTTCATTGTTAGAATAACCAGTATTTAAAAACAAAATTCAAAGTTGAAACTGGTTATAAATTCTACTATTTAATGTCACAACTAAAAGGATATCTCTTGTTTGTTCCGTCGGTAACCAATAGATCTCTGACTTGTTCATTATAAATTTCAATCATCTGAACAGACACATCATAGCGAAAAGTGTCCTTTCTTTGATTTGCTGTATAAAATAGATCACTTAGAGCCCTGTAATTTACACCTTGGCTTTTTTCTGTGATCTCTTTTGGTCCAGTCTACATTTCAAATACAAAAAATACGAAAAACGTCATCAAAATATTCAAGATGACAACTTCAACTGTATATTGCCAAGTAAATTTTCAAAAAAATTCAGATGATAACTTCAACTGTATCTTACCATGGTGAAAGTTTTTCCTGATCCTGTTTGGCCATAAGCAAATATGCAAACATTAAAACCATCGAGCACAGACCTAACAAGTGGCTGCATATCAGCAAAGACCTCCCCTGAACACAATAGAAACAAAATTCTATCAAATACTAAAATATAGTAATCTTGCAGATAATTGATAACTGAAAAGGAAACCAACCTTGGGCTGCAGATGGTCCAAATACTTTGTTGAAGTTGAAGGATCTGCGCCCTTTCCCATTCTTTGAGGGAACATTAATTGTGATAACTCCATCTTCTATGTTCTCCACAGTACTCGAATGATTTGGTTGTCCAGATAAGAAAGGTCTTACTCGACAGTACACCCTAATACTTCCTAATTAAACAAAGTTAACCGCCTTAATATTATACTGGAATAAAATCCTTAAAAAATCACGAATAGAAAATTAAAGCAGCCAGCCAACTAGTAATCTTGTTACCCTTAAGATCCTGGACTTCATTGTATAGTTTGCGATTTTCTTCGAGAACTCTATGATATCCAGAAGCAGCATGAGCTAAGCCGTGAATGTGCATGCCTATAAAGAGAGGTGAAAATTAAAATATGATGAGGCGTCTAGTTCAACAATTATAAGACAAAATAAAAAAGAATTGAACAATATCAATCACATATGTTAGCAAAGTATTACCTAAATTGGAGAACTCCTCGTGAAATTTCATTTGCATGAACTGCATACCAGCTTTGGTAGTTTGAACTGTATGCTTTAATTCCTACAAAAAACACAAAGATGGCAATATTTTACTAATAAATTGAAAAATTGCAAATTTAAAATGATTAACAATATCTTTGCAGCTCCCTACTTGAATATCTCTCTGCCGTTGATCAAAGAGCATTTGCTGCTTCTGAAGTTGCCTCTGTGACTCCTCGTCAGCAACATGGTTTTTATAGATGAGTTCCTCTTTCTTTGTTACCATAGGAATCTTGTTATCCGCCTAATCAATCGGAAACCACAGTATAAGAATCAAGCATTTTAAATTTACATATGATGATATGAATGGGAAGCAAGTACTATTACCTTTTTACGTGCCATAGAAAACTTTGCTACAGCTCCATCTCTTTGGGACATTTCACTTCTTGAAGTTGTTTTTGTCTGTTATGCGATAATAAATAACAAAGAACATAACTTGTCATAAAAAACAACTTCTACAATAATTGTTTTCCTAAGAATTGAGTAAAATAATGGCATAAAATGACACTTAATAGCTAATGGCATTACTTAAAGGTGAAAAGTATCATACCAGTTCATCTTGGCTTGTAATGCGATGCTCAAACTCCTCTACGACTTTTGCCAAAACAGATTCAACCAACTGTTCCATGCAGAAGAACAATATTACTTCAAGAAAGTAATCTCAAAGGCGCTCTGAGTATTATGATTATTCAGTGACAAGATTGAAACGCAGCAGCAAGAGACTAGTGCAGTATTACTAGATGGGACTGTCAATAACCAATTCTGCATTTAGGGCGCATTTTTCAGTGTTTCAAGAAAATGAAACGGCCACAGAAACTAAAAGGAAGAGACCCCATTAATGACTGTTCTAGATACCTGTCCAATTTTTAGGTGCACAATAATGCAGTAGATTCAAAACACTTATAATGTTCTGGAAATAGCTTATACATAAGCACTTATATAATAAGTGCTTATGGTTTAAGAGTTTAATTAAACGGTTTATCCAAATAGGGCCTTGTACTTCATTTGTATTTGTATAAATAAATTAAATTCTTATGTGAGACACAAAAGAACATTTAAGTCCTTACCGTCGGAACTTCTTCTGGCTTCTTGTCGAATAGTATTGCACGAACAAGCATACCTAAAGAATGAGAACTAGACTGCAAGCATAAAAAAAAAAGTTCCATTTAGTTATTCAGCCTTCTCACCTAGACAAAATCATAACATATAAAATGTAAAAAATATAGCTTACCAACCATTTTATTAGACTCGACATCAGAGGTTAAAGAAGTCATAGATTTTTCATTGATGGAAGAGGTCCTTGACAAGGAATTGGTAAATGGCTCAGAGTTTTTTCTCACAAAAGATTTTGCAGTGATTGCTGGTTTGATAGTTCCACCAAATTTCCATACACCATTAGCCCCAGTTTGTTTCCATTCACTATAGGATTTAAGGGCCAATACACTACTCACAATCCTTGATGATTTTCCTCCCTAAAAACATAAATCAATTACATAGCAGAAAACCAAAGTCAACATTTATTGAACTTTCATAGTAAACAACGCCAAATGATCTGATGTTATATTATTGTCAATTCAATTCACCATGATACCATTTTTACTCAAATATTTTGAAACAATAATAAAAATTTGATCATTTACATACTTGTTCTAGATCAGATGCCTCAAAGGTAGGAATTCCAATTTCCTGGATAGCCACCAGAAAGTTCCTAACATTTTCAAAATACTGAAATGCGGATAACGGCGCTCCATCGGGGATTAGTGCAGAATCAACAGGACTCTCCACAACCTTAAAAGAATATACAGAATTTACGTTAGTAAACAAACAATAACCAACAAATCATTGATAGTAAATCAAATCAGGACTATGGTCACCTTGGATACAGAACCAGGATGAATCTTGTTAAGAACATTACAAAGAATGATCCCACTTCTCAAACCAAGCCTAAACTCTTCCTCAGAAGGCTCTGCTGGTAAATCTTTAGCTGCAACAACTCCAACCATTTTTCTCAACCACCCTGCTGCTTCATATCTTCTCAATGCTGCAATTTTAAACAATTTTTTTCAAAATTCACACACTTTTATTTCACATGAAAATTGACAAACATCAACCTTCATCAGAACCAACATCAGAGAGAAAATGATTATAATTACCAGCTTCTTCTGATTTTCTAGATTCCAAATCAAGATCTTTAAGACGAGTACCATGCTGTTGAAGAACATCCTCAACAACAGATGCAACTGAAAATGACAATGCTGCCATAACAAACAACTAACCAAAACCAAACAACAATGTAACCTCTTAAATTCTTCTTAATTCCTTCAACTAAAGACAAAGTTTAAGTGATCAACGTTGTCATCACCAAAGAAGAAATAAAGAGAAAGAATCACAGAACATAAAGCTGATCAAGTCTCACTTCTCTCTCTATGATCTTATAGTTGGTGATGTGTTATTAATACAAACATAGAAGCATATAGATTCTATTCTATGTTGTTATGTTATGTTATGTTATGTTACCTTTGGCTTTTGCTCTGTACACAACACACAAATACCTCTTCCTTTTTCTTTTTGTATCTGCTTTATACTATACTCCTCCCACTATCTCTCTTTGTTGCTTCGGTTATTTCCAACTCCTTCCCACATGCTTCGGTTCCGAACCCCACTATGTTCCAAACATCATCTTCTTACATAGATTTTTAATTTTAATTTCAACAAAAATATAATAATAGATTCTTATGTTTTTATTTTTTTAACTTGAACAACGACAAAACTCATACGTTAATGTAGTGGAGAATTGTGAATTCGAACCCTACTATCGTATCAAATGTTCCATAGTTTTTTATCATTTGAGTTATTTAAAAAGAATTAGGTGAGTTGGATTCTAAAGCTAATCAAAATTGGACATGCCTCAAGATTCAAATAACAGTTACATATTATTGTAGACATCAACTCGCTACAGCAACATGAGTTGAATTTACTTCATTCCATTTGTTTAGAAAGACGAAATAAATAAGAATCACCGAAAACCCACACATAAATGAAAAAATCAAAGTTCAAATCCCGATCACACATCTGATCTATCAATTTCTACATCTTTATCGATTGAGTTAAGACTTGCGCACATCATTCCACTTCTAATCTAGAACTAGGATAATGTCTTATTTCATTTAGCTTCAAAGCGCGTCTACTTCACCCTCTCAAATAAATTTATGTTGGATATAATTTTTCAACCTGGAAAGAAATTTCAAATTGGAATTTTTTATTTGAGCTAATACTTTCATATATCCTTTTCTATAAGCTCCTTTGATCTATCTTTTTTTTTTATTATACTCCTAATTAACCTTTTAACCTGCAATGAATGATTGCCACGTTTTTTTTCAGGTTAGTTTGTCCAAACTAGTACTACTTGTAATGCAACTCGGGAGAAAAATATTAAACCATTGTCAAATCTGAGAAGGAAACTGAATAATTATTTAATATGAACTTGATTGATGTAGATCACAATGATTTTGTTTGATCAATTATAGTAACTTTAATTTTATAAAATTAAATTTAAATTACTTTACGCAGCATGCCATGTATGTAACAAATTTAAATATATTATATGTTGATACTTTCTCCCTTTGTCATTGTTAAGTGGCCAAATTATGTATGGACCTGTTTTTACTATACCATGGAACTCAAACATATCATTCACTATTCACCCATATAATTCATGAAAAATCAACTTGTGCATATGGATGTATGAAAATTGCACACGTAATTAAGTGTATAGTTTAGAAGTCATGAAATGATTACAGTCACTTAACACCACTGAGACGACCCTCCTTATTGTTATATAATATTGTATAACATAATAAAATAAAATTTAATATACTGCTACCCAGGAAAAAATAATAATATAATGGAGGCCTAGGAAAAGTTAAGTGCAACGTCCTTCCTAACTTAACTTAGAATAAAATCCCTCCTTCAGAATTCAAACTAACATTTAAATATTTTATTACTACTTTAAAAAATCTTATTGAGAGGGTTGGAGGTGGTTGGGTTTGTCTACTACGTTAATGCTCATCCACAAAACACCACGTTTGGCCAATCAACTTTGTATTTTGAAAAAACATTATTTTAGTTTGTTCATTAATTCAAATTTGTAAGAATTTAGTGGGACCCTTTCCTATTGATGGAATTTCAAATTAATCATGGTTCTACATGATGAGTTTTGTAACACTTTCATTATCCTAATTTTGGTTTTATGACAAAGACTAATACGACAAAATACCCGTCATTGTTTAGGTTAATTGACTTTTAGTAGAATAATTAAGCAAAGCCAATTAACCATAGTGTTTTTGTTACTCACTTAACCATGGTGTTAATGAGTAAGAATTGAATTGTGACATTGATTAGTTTATAGTACTAAGAATGTGTCACGTCAATTTAGATGCAAAGCATGTGGGATTCTTTCCCTGAGAAGTTATTAAGCCATAATATGTACATAAGAAATATGCATGTATCATGGACGGAAGGTGGTTAACAAGTTTTGAAGTCACGAAAGTTGGTTAAGAATAGACTTTCAAGATAAATAGCAACATATTCAATTAATGTTGGCTTAAGCTATCTTAGTTAAAAAGGTTGAAAACGTCAAAGATAGCATTCACAATTTTACAATGTCTTTTATAAATAAATAACAAATCATTGTGATAGTAACTTCAAAATGAATTGGGGGTATGGCACCAAAACATAAGGTAGACAGGATGTCTCTGTCGGTTAGTGAAGTGGTTGATGGAAAACAGTTGCCACTGCTTCACAAATGGTAAATGTGTGGGGCTTCTAGCTAGTTTAAATGATCATAAATTAAATTAAAATCAATACCATTGCAGTGCAATATGCATTATGCAATGCAACTAATTAATCAACCGTGGCCTTCTCATCCAAGACATATAAGTTTTCATTGCAGATTTTGCTCCCTAGTGTAGGACCTGACCTAACCTAGGGAGGCTTGAAGTCCATCTGTGTTGAAAGATACCCAAGCAAGCTTCTATCAAATATTTTGAGTGGAGTCTAATAGAAATCAATGATATGATATGTACCTTATAACCATATGTATATATGAATACCAATATAATGTGACACTAGATATTTGGAACCTTTAACTATTTGATTTAGGGTTTAATGTTTAATCAATGTATTCGTTGAGATGGTTCAATTTTTTAAATATATTTTAGTTATATCAAAGAGATTAATCCCTATAATTATACGCAGATAATACATTTGGTGTACAACAAAATTGTATGTATAAATGATCAAATCACCTCATAATTAAGTGATTGTAAGCAAATTACCAAACTCTCCTTCGATTAACGAGGTAGATTAAATACAAATAATCTCTATGCATATTTGGTTAGGTAATAGATCTTTTTTCTCAAATTCCAATAGTATAAATAAAAACTTCGAAGATTGGGTGAACCTGTCTGACTTTGGGTCAGCCTAATGGGAACATCTTCAATGTACTTTATCAAACTCATCGGAGCATGATGCATTATGAGACAATGCATTTGGCAGGCCTAAAGTTAAGCATATGTAGTTTTTAATTTTGGTCAAGTACATATTTAGTGTTTTTAAATGAAGTTAAAAATTTATCTTGTACCAAAAATATGATCTTTTGGGTTTTAACTAACAAATATGGAGATGCTCTAAAAAAACTAACAAATATGAAGATTAATTGGATAATTTATAAGTTATTACGAAGACTTCTCTAAAAAATAGTTATTTAGAAGATTCCTTTAATATTGACTATTCAATCTTAAGATTTCACTTTTTTTATGTTCTCAGTTTACTTGATTATTGTATAAACAAACATATTTAGCTTAATTCAATTAGTAGAAATATTGCATATTATATATGAGGGTTGTGGTTTTTTTTTTTTTTTGCAAGGGTTGTGGTTTGAATCAGGACGCTTTACTTCTGCACATTTAAAATTTAAAATGTGTGATTTTTAGCTATTACACTATTTGACAAAAAAACGTAAACATATTTATTATCAATAAAAAAATAGTTTAGCTTATCAATATTGTGTGTATAATTTTTCTTATAATATTAACATATTACAATGAACGTAAAACATATATGTAAGTTTTAAAATGTGTCAGAACTCGATTTTTAATTATTTTTTACATATACATTCAGTTAAATTATGAAAAATAGGTATTTATAGAGAAATTTTAAAACTTAGTTAAAAATGTGATATTATGAAATTGTTTGTTTGGATGCATGTGATCCAAGTTAATATCAAAATATAAAGTTGTGACAAAGGATACAATGTCAATAGTGAAAGCATTCTCCCGTAACGTTCAAAATATTCAAAAGAGTGGTTCGGAACCGGAGCAAGGTGGTTCGGGAGCATAGTTAAGGAAATAAAGAGCATCTAAAACGGGACCCACCTCACGATGTAACAGGGCCCACAAACTTACTTGATCATTTTGACGGAGTGGGAAGATCATCGTTTCCTACGTGGCGGCTTTCTCTTGCACTAGAATTATTATAACTGCTGCCTACTAGTAAACGTGCCATCAAGTACTCACTCTCAAGTCTCACCTTAACTACTCAATCCATTACTACTATCAAGTACCAACTACTTTCTAAGATGAACATCCTCTCCATTTCTTATAAAAATTCGACCCAATCCTTTTATTTACTAATCCCAATCAATAATACTTACAGTTGTATGAAGAAGATCTTTATCAACATTCTAGTACATCAATATTATACTGGCCTCATATTCTACTAGACTTAATAAAATATTGTCTAAAATTAATATGGTTTCATCAAAGACTAAACGGTTGATTTTTTTTTTTTTTGTCTTAGATGAAGTAATAATCCACTAAAATTAAACTCATACACAATTATAAAGTCTCAAGTTCGAATCCGGGTCACGACGTCCGACTTTGCAATTTCGAGATTTGTCAGTTGAGCTAAGGCTTTTAGACCTAATGAGTTGATTTTATCATCAATAGAAAAAGAAATATCAAAAGAAATTAATTACATTGGTTTAATTTGTGGTTTTGTATCTAAAACATATGAAATAATCAATTAAAATTAAAATAAAGTTATACTAAAGTGCTTCCAAATGACTTCATCTTAAAATTTGTCTTAGACTTCAATATGTTTAAGTCGGCCTGACACGATAAAATAGTGTTAATAAGTGCATTTTGATCAAAGATAAATATTTAAAGATTAAAGATAAATATTTAAAATTTATCATATCTATAGAGATTTGTGTGATATCAATGTCTTTCAAAACAATTATTATTGTTTCAAGAATGAAAAGAAAGTTGTTTATACCTAAAATGATCTAAGCATCGTGAATGTTTAAACAATTAAACCCCCAGAACCAGCATTTGACCATAATATAATATTGGACTAAGTATTATCTTTTAAAATGTTGAATAACTAATCTAAGAAAACTTCATAGCTATGGTTAGTTATTATTGAAAGGTAAAAGTTATGTGTCATTGCTTTTTCTTTAGGATCGAATTTCACATGTTAAGTGAGCCCATATGGTGCCCATAGCATATGATAAAAATATATTCATGAACTCCCTTTGTGAGGTTTACATCACTTTTTTATTGTAGAAAAATGTACACATTGATGCTGTCAACTCTAAAGATGGCAAGCCACATCACACAATGGAAGCACATGCTCACTCATTTTGTTGAAAGCAATACTCATCAATCCCTGCATCTTTATACCCAACCCACCCTCTCAAACAGAGAAACAAAAATCATCTTCTACAAGTTAACGTGAATTGTACCCATTCACAACTAGTACAAAACGTGCAAATAGTAGGGCACAAGACAAATCCTAATATAGAGGAAGGTCGTCCCTAAAATTTTGATTGTCCTCTACAAACTAAAAAATAATGTCTTGTTAATCATTTCAATATCATTCTCACAATTTTTGCTGCAAAATAATTACTCACGATTTAGTAGTTAAACATTTCAATTAGTTTGGTTGTCACGATGGAATTGGAGTTGATACTTGACACTATCAGATTACAAATGCGACAGAAGGTTTCAATATTTTTATGAAAATCGAATTCGAGGTAAAAGAAAATTGAGAAAGGATGTGATTATGAAGAAAAATGTAGTGCATAAATATTCCCAGCCTAAGGCTACTAGATGAAACTTCTTTTATGTGTGTGCTTTGAAGTATAAGAGACCTATAACTTTGTGAACAAATATATTTGGACCTAGAAAGGACCTTTAAGATTCAACATATCCATTTTTTAAATATATTAAACTTTTAACCATGATAAAAATTATTGTTGCCCCTGAAAAAATAGAATCATACACAACAACACCCCTAAAAATGTTCATGACTGCCACTATATTAAAGTATATATAGTGCTCAAATCCTAAAAACTAAGGTAATATTAATCACCCACATGCTAATTGTTAGGAGTCCCACATCAGATAAGAGATGACATGACAATATGTTTATAAGTGGGGACAATCCTTACCTCACAAGTCGGTTTAGTGGGATTGTGTTAGGTCCAATTATAATTTTTAAGATGATATCAGAGTCATCTTCAAGATCTATTGAGCCACCTACTATCATGTTTCTTTTATCGGGTCATAAGTCTGCCACCAAACATTGTTTGACATTGGTAAAAATTGTAAGAGGACAAAAGTGTGAGAATTATTATTATCTTGTTGATATTCATTCCTCTTTAGTCTTTATGAAATGTAGGTGAACCTTTTGGGCATGATCCACAACATGACCTCTAAAATATAAGAAAATTGTCACCTACCCTTTTCATCATAGCAGTGACTTTTTGGAGGATAACTTCAGGCTGAGACCCCATTTTGCTGTCTTCTTTAATGCAATCATCATTTACTTAATCATATTTCCATTAGCCTTCCTCTTCAAGATTATTACACCAGCTATATGGATGTACAATATTTATAATAAAAAAATATAATGTAATTGTTTGATAAACAAAAGATAATTATCTAACCTAATAATTGTCTAAACTTTACTCTTAAGGAAAAAAACTAGTTTGTTACAGTACCAAATTAACGTGGTAGTGGGTGGCTTTTAATTCTTTGTTTAAAGGAGGAACTCAGTTAATTAACTACAACTTCTCATTAAACTGAAATGGTCCTGGAGGAAGTAAAAAAAGTTGTTCTTTGTGTCTCTTTCTTCCCCACAAAGCACCATGCTTTCCAAAGAGGTGGGGTACATTGCCAGCATTTCAAAAGGAATCATGAAAGCATAGCACTCACAGTTGCTTTAATAGGTTTATGCAATGTTGATCGACCAAACAATGATTAAGGTGAAAGTGTAGAGTTATTAAAAATGGTTTTTAGGTACAATGTAATATGCGTCGTAATTTTGCCCTTTTTTTTAATATCTTTGCAACCAGCCGACCACAATATGCATCAATAACTTAAATATCACAACACATGAAGAGAGTCTGACCCAAAATATTAGTCTATCAAAAAAGAGTATCATGACTTAAGTATCATATCGAGCGATTTTATATACCGAACTACTAACAATCAAAGGCGCAACTAAACTGTGGCCATAAGACTCTAGGGCCAGCCATGTCCGTTTTCTTCCCATTATCCTTGAAGTTAAAGTATATACTTGTTCTTATATCTTGTTTCTTATATCACAACACCATTAACGCCACTCACAAAACATGAGTCCCCGTTATGATTAAAGTATGTACTTATTCTTATATCTTGTTTTTGAAGGAGAACAATAAAATCAGAAAACATGAGTCCCCGTTATCTACTAATAATACAGTCCCTTACTTTATCATATCTAAATTGCGTTTATTTGTTCATCAAGAAATCAGAAAGTAAAGCCACTGTAATTTTTCTTTGTTTCTTTTGAATGTGATAGAACATGACAAACGAATCCAATCCTATGTGTCTTTTCCAAAGATGCCTATGACTTTGGATGCTACCCACTTTCTATTCACTTATGAGTTGTACAGTGATGGAACATCATTACCTTAATTTGCCCGAGTTATCTGGCATTATCATGCAAAGAAAAGGAGATTAATTTTCTAAACAAGATCCAGCGTTAAATTCGAAAGCATTTTCATGTAATTAAACAAACACTAAGAAGCTTTTATTTGGTTGTACATGTTATGATGTACTTTAAAAATTAAAATATAATTGATCCAATTGTTCAAAAAGGGAAACATAACATGTTATTAACGTTTGGGAAGTGCTTATTGAGTAGACGTTTAGGTTAGGCATTCAAAGTGGACACACTATATCTACTATCCTACAAAAACTATCTATGAACTCTAGTAAACCCATGTTTAGTTGCATTTTGTTTCTCGTTTTAAAAGAGAAAAGCAACTCTTCAAAAAGCATTGATCCTCCATTTTGAGTCAGTAACGGCCTTTGTTCCATTTTCTTTATTGTACTTTTTTTTGTTCTGATAAACATTTAAAAGGAAAAGCAATCCTTGACATTTTCATTCTCATCGTTTCTAACGTTAGATATTTTGTTAAAATGATAATAATATCTAGTGACACTATATGTTTTTCTTTAAGGGCAGTTGCGTTCAACCTAAGTTTAACAAGGACCTACTAGTCCTCAAGTTAATGTGATTGCCACTAGTCTCTTTGCCTTTCTTGTGCATGATGATAAGGTATCACATTCAATACCTCCATAAAGGCACACATTATATCCCACCACCCAGCAGTACAGCAACAATGGAACTCATTTGTAGCATAGGGTGCCCTTTTGTAAAGACATGGAAGTTACAGTTTAATTTCCAAGTAGTTATAGAAACCAGGGAAAAATTAACAAGGTTTATTTTGGTTTGTCTAATAGCATAGACAGGTAACAGTTGCGTAATTATTTTTGAAAACTTCCCCATCAACTATTTTAAACGTAATTTTGCAAGTAATCCAAATAAATTTCAGCAACAATTTTTTTTTATTTTTTTTATAACCAAATAGCTTATTTAAACATCACACAAATACTTGTGTGGTAAGCTGCTTATACAAATGCTCTCTAAATAAAATATCTTTGTTCCATATAAATAAAATAGTAAAAAGTATACCAGTAAAATTATGTGTATGCAGATTGAGTTATACAAACTTTTGAATTTCATCGTCTTGTTTAGAACAGAAAAATAAAGGGAAAAAAAGAGAGTAATCGACTCCAATGCTATAGGGGCAGCAGTAATATCATCAGGTTAGGTATATTTAACTGTTTATTTAACAGGAATAAAGTAGTAGCACAGAATATGCAGCACTGTGGTCGAACTAGAGAATGTTCTGCTGAATCTCTTTAGTCAGCCATTTCATAATAAAATATGCAGCATTGTGTTTATTCTTAACATTTATCGTCATCATCACTTTTTAAAATTTATGATAACAAGACCTCTGTCCCCCTACAAGTCAATTAATTTGCACAATTGTGATTTGGGGAGGTTGGATTCTAACCTAATAAAGAATCACAAAGAATGAGATCTTCATTTAATCATCAAAAGAAATATTTGTCAACTAAACTAACTTTTTTGAATTGGGCTCATCTTTACAAAGAATCCTATTGTGAGTCAGAAGGGGAAAGAGAAACTAGAAAACGGTGTATCATTTCAAAGCTGGTGAATGTGATTACGGCAGCTGGGGTTGTCCTTAGAAGATTGGTGGCACACCCACGGTAAAAACCAGAAAGCCCCTCTTGTTGAAATACCTTTCTAATGCAGTCTGTCACACCAGAGTATCGCTTCTCTGAGTGGTGTCCTTGTTCTTGCAATCTGGATCGAACGACCTGCAAACCAGAAACAAAAACATTTTATACTTTCGGATGCTTGTCTCCTCAGAGCATAAAAAAGAGATACAAGGAACACATGAATTATTCTCAAACCAATAGGTAGTAAATGGCTTTCTATGGTGGCAATAAAAGGAAGGAAATGTGACAAAAGTTTAGTAGCAATCAAACTCAAAATGTTAAAAGAAATATTTCAAGAAACAGCTGACATTATGCAGTCTGATCAAAGTGCAGTTATCATCAAGATTATTAATCCAGGAAGATTTAAAATTCATTAACATTATAATTTAATTAATAAATAAATCAACCAGTTGTCTAGATTGACACATATGGATGAACAGGGTTTTTTCACATGAATGTCCAGTTAAAAGTTGAACTGAAGGGTCAATTTGAGTAATAGTTAAAATGTAGGGACTAACTGAGGGGACTTCAAAGTTTGTGGTGGTACTGAAAAGGTCCAAAGTTAAGGGGGCTGAATAGTGAATACACTTTTGCTTTTGTTTAAACATTGAAAATAGATTTATAAATGGTAAGGCTGTTCCATTTGCACGGTTAGGAAGCTAGGTATGATTATGCACAAATATATTTAACAAAACTGAGTCAAGCATTTAGCATATACCTCATGAGGATATGTCAATGTGGATGCAAAAATTTTGGAGACTGATGAGGCAATTGCAACATCACGTGCGCCGAGCTTATCCACTGTTGTGTTATCTGATACAAAATAATGATCAAATTCATCAACTGCTGAAACTCTCAAACCGCCACAAAGGAACTAGAACAGGCATTAAATTTACCTTGATTTGCTAAATGAAATTTTATTTTCTCGTATGTTGGAAACTGGATGGCAACATGACTGATACCAGCCAGAGCAGGTACAAGGCCACTGTTTACGGTAATATCTCAGATGTCAATAAATTATTAATTATAAAGCATTATACAATAACCACAGTGTTGTATTGGATATTAAATGATACCAACCTGTACATCCCACGAATGCCCTCCTCGTGAGCTATTCTCTTCAAAGCAGATAGTGTGCTTCTATACGGCACAACACCGGGTCTCATTCCCTGGGTCTGCAGTAACAAAGGAAACAAACTTATTATTCCCACCGAATCCATTTTGAATTTGATAAATGCATTGCTTGTGAAGTATGTGTTCGTGTATGTCCTATAGATTTACCCGTTGTACAAAATAAGTCATTTAGTTTTAATGCATATACACCATTGCATTACTTATAGGAACAATATTATTATACTTACAACAGCTATCCCACCACCACACACATTCCTTCTCATAAGAGATATCATCCACGCACGACAAAATTACAAACTAGCTGTTTCAGGAGATTTTTTTCCCAACCCAATATTGATGCAAGAAAAACTCCTTTCTTCAGCAATTCAAAGGGTTCAGAAATTTGCCAAAAACACCCTTAACATCCTTGGTATTGTGGAATTTGCCACTGTAAAATACAAGCCACTGTTTGGTGATCCATAGCCACTCCATTAATTATAAATCACATGCTTCAAATATTTAATTTCCCTTTAACCAAAACTACATTTTTTTTTTCTTGTTAGCATAAAATTGTGATTGTTGAAGTGTGGCCCAAAACCAACTCCAAATGATGTAAATGTGCATTTGGCGTCGAAGAATACCAAAAATGTCTGCAAAAATGGCTAAAATGTGGAATTCATAGTACATTGGAAGGTAGCAGGTGTGTTGGTCAATCCAAGGGGGGTCATCTTGAGCCCACAAGTCATAACTACATAAGCGAGTCCTTGAATAGAGGAAGTTGGATTACCCATTATATATTCTTCCTCCATGTCCATAATTATAATATCATCCCAGCTATGTCCTTGTTTATGCATCCACTTTACAACCAAATTCTTCACATCCATTGTATGTGCCACGTTATCCTTTAATTTCACATATTTGGTAGTGTGGTGTGCTGTCATATTCTTGATGAATTCTGTCAAGGTATCCAACATTTAGGCTCTAAAACTATGATGATATCAGAGAATATCCTAGATCTGCTATTGAGCCACCAGTATTATCAATGCAATTAGCCCAAAAGCTCTGGACATGACGGGATATATTAGGAAAAGCTCAAGTCTCACATTGACTAGAGATATGGCCTAATGTAGCTTATAAAGCCTAGGAAATTCCTGTCTTGCAAAGTTTAGGCAACCCTCATGTAAGTCAGTTTTATGAGGTTTTGTTAAGCTTAAGTCGGTATCAGAACCAATCCTAGATCCGCAATAAGACCACCTACATTTACCACACACCAATGAGGGTAAGTGGTTTTAATTTATCAGGTTAGATTAGGTCCCTAAAGACCAACGCTTCCATTCAAGCCCCCACTACGACAAACGCCGACCCTTGCTCAAAAAGCAGGTCAGACCAGTTGACATGTCCAAGAAGATGTAAGAAAAAGGTGGGTCAAAGTAGAGAATAGAAAATATGTGTTTATTCAAATCACAAGAGGTGAAAACACCCTCTTTCAAGGGAAATGTTGCCTTTTACAACAGAATATAGTTTTACTGCTAAAATTATTATATATCATCTCTCCTATCTACATCCAACTATTTATACTCAACACCTATTCACTTAATAGTTGCATCATTCCCTCTAGAGTATACTTTTAATACTCCCGCTTTTTGTCCAACATTTCCTTAGTAAACAACTAATTTTACATATTTTAATCATTTGATGCACTCATGAATCATGCTGTTGATAGCATAAGAAAATCATTGATGATATAAGCAAAGTAAGATTCAGTCTGAACTGAAAAAGAAACGCACTTGGAGTCTCGTCTTGACAACCCAAAATGGATTTGTAACCATAGTAGTTGCAGCTCCGGCACCTGAAGCAGCTACCACATTAGCTCCAACTGAAAGATGATGGCTTTCATCTGCATAAATATCATATCATAGTTATTGTAATTTGTGCTTCCAAATGAATGACTACACAACACGCTCCCACACGAACAACAAGTTGACAAACTTAAAAACAAAAGTAATCATACCATCAGAAAGCAGCCTCTTGAGCTGCTCGTACATGGTAAAATAAATCTGTAAGTCAATAAATTGATAAAACATCAGTAGTTAGTAGAATATAACACTAATCTGTATAAATAAATAGTGTATATAAACACAACACGAACCCAGTAACAATGCAACATACAAAAATATGTAGAAGCCCACAAAATACATCATCCAACAGTAAGTTAAATCGATTAGACAGCAAGAAACCCAATTATGGTATAATATTGAAGATTAAAATATTTAACTGGTATGATGGTTGCTTGTAGCTCTAGTAGAATCATTCCAGTAAAAAATAGCTTTACAAAATCATAACTATTTAGCTTCGTTAGGTATATCATGCGGTCAATTAATGTTACTGTTGTTAGTTTTGTTCATGGTCCAAGTGTATTTTACCATTGGTTTCTTAAAGTTAGGTACTTATCCCTTATTTACTTAATTGGGTCACGCATTTTATTAGTTGCAGAGTGATCAACTTATGCCATATTTAAGTGATGTACTCAACTATCAGATAACATAGCACACACACAAAATTGTATAAATCATCACAGCAAGATTGCTCCTAGTCCTTTCTTGATTTGTGATGCAATCATACCAATCATCTATTCTAGGGTAATTAATAATTTCTACAGTACTTCTTATCAACTTTACTCTTATTTCTCTTGTTTTCTAGTCTGTCTATATCTCAATCAAAAGCATTCTTCATTATCCTTGTTGATTCTTGGATAAACCTAAACCCACTAATCTTCTAGATCATAATTTGCAGGCGCTTTCACTACACGGAATCAACCACCAATGGACTCTTAAAAACCAAGTCTATTTCCCACTTTATCTTCCACCTAAGCTAGTCTCATCCGTGATTTACCAAGTTTATGTTTTCTTATATTTATTTTTCATTGCCAATATAAAGCTAAAACAACATAAATATATGATGCAAAAAAAAAAAAAAAACTTTCAAAGAGGAATAACAATAGTTCATCAGGTAAAGTAATGACAATATGAAGTAAACTCACAGCCCAATTTGGAAGTAAGGCCAGAACAGTCGGGGCTAGCCCGCGATACATGCCACGCATCCCCTCCTTGTGATATATTTGTTCCAAACTACCAACTATAAGACTACCTGCTAACACAAACACCCAATGTTGGTTAAATAAATACAGTATTGACCTATAGTTCTTTGATGATGTTTATTCACATCTCTCAAACCCTAAAACTAAAATACTACTACCTTTGTTCCTAAATATAAGACTCTTTCATGTGTTTCTTTGTTCCTTTTTATAAGACCCTTTATGAATTTTCAACTGCATTAACTATTTCTTTACTAACATAACCCTAATTAATTTACATATTGTTCTGGAATCTACAATAAATACTCTAATGTAAACATCAAATAATTTTCTCTGATAAAGATAACTTTGTAAAAGCAATACCAATTGTCAACATATTTAATATCACAACCAACTTTCTTAATTCCCGTGATTTACTAAGGGATCATCTTATACTCAAGGATAGAGTAACAATTTTTTGTTTTCTTTTATGAGACAGAGCACATCTACATTGTCTTGTTTTTTTTTTCTTCTCAACATAGTAAAAACTAAAAAACAATATTATACTAAGAAACACAAGAAAGCACATACCTTTAACACTTCCATTAGCAAGCTGAGGAGTCCCATGAACCTGAAACCTGGTTTTAATCACATCTAAAGGACACACAAACGTAGCAGCAATAACTCCTGCATCAAAATCAATTTTTTTTTTTCAAAAATAAAAACTTACATCACAATCAAATTACATTAATTTCTATCTTAAATCATAAAAAAAGGGTTTTTCAAGAAATTTTCATACCAGCTGCAGCACCAGCACCAGCATTACAAAGAAGCCCTTTGGCATGCAGATTAGGTCGATGAGAATCAGTAGACATGGCTGGTAAATTGCACTAATTTCGTGACGAAATCAAAAGAGTCCTCTTTGGAGAGGGCGACGGGGGGAAAACCACAGTGGCATGGATTCTCGAATTCAAGATGAATTTGTTTGTGATTGAAATTCTTGGAATTTCAGAGACGCAATGCAATTAGGCTAAATTAGGATAAATCAGATTAATTAGGGTTTGATAAAATCGAATTGAAGCGAGGTTTATGTTATGTTATGTTATGATTTTTCTGCGTGAGTTAAATTGAAAGAGAGAAAGATTAAAGAAGAAAGAGGGGTTAATAATGAATTAATGTGAGAGAGATTATTAAGAGATGCTTTGTTTAATTCTGTTAATGTTTGATTAAAAGATGATTGGGATTTTGTTGGATAAACAACTAATTAACCCTCGCTGTTCGCCGCAAAGTACGTGTGGGTCCTGATTATTAGGGGATTTACGATAATTTTGTTGAGTTGAGTTTAATTTATCTTCTACATCAAACTTTAGGATGTTTTTTATATTTTGTTTAACTTGCATAAAATAATTGTCTTGCATCATCCATAAGATTAGTAATATCGTTCAAAATTTCAAGTGTAAAACATAAGACCCGTTTGACTTTATAAATGTTCAAAAAGAAGAACATGTGAAAGACTCTTTTAAACAAAAAGAATGATAAATAGTTGAAGACTCGTTTGATAAGATACATAAACATAATATAGTTTGTGGGGAAAAATAAGAATTAATTGGAGAGAAGACAAAGTGTAACAATTGTTTGTTACAAGAGAAAAGATAAATAGAATGTATACAAACAAATTGAAATTTATATGTGGATTTAAATGATGGTATAATAGAAGAAAAAAACTTTAGAAATTCATTTTCTTAATTCGAGTGTACCATTTTAAAACGCCACTTAAAAAATAATGATACGGAGAATAATATATCAAATAGACAAATAAACAAAATAAAAGTTTCATTGTATCGTTTTTATTTTTAAATCAAAAGTATCATTTACACTTGGCTGCCAAATTAATTTGACATTCATTTAAAAGATTCAAATATTCCAACAAAGATGTGTTTGGACATGTTGGATCATACCTCATTTGATACAAAAATAAAATTTATTGATGTAATGATGGAAACTAACTTGTGCATGAAACAAAATTTATCTCAGTTGTGCACATAGATCTAGTCAGTTTTTAAAAGAGGCCAAATTGATCCAACAATACTTTAAATTTTATGTTTGTACTCTATTGATCATTTAAGTTTTATTTATTTATTTCATATTGGTCATTTATGTTTGTATCTGTTATCAACGTTGCTCGTGTAATAAACATTTTATACAATAACGATGACATGATGATCGTTAAACAAGAAGCAGGGAGAGAGAGAGAGAGAGAGAGAGAGAGATCTTTGTGTTTTTTTTTAAGGATGAAGATGTTTATGTTCTTGAAAGTGAAATTTGATTTCTTTTACTTTTGATGTCATAGTTCCCTGAGACCAAAAGGGTACGAGAATGAAATTCTTTTCTTTTCTTTTTGATTTAAGTTACGCCTCTATGAACTGAAAGGTGACGAGAACAAGAGAGACTATTTTACACGAGTACTAGATTTTGAAAGAGCCTAGAAATGTTAATATCTAACTAGGACTCTTGTCATATGAAAAAGGCTCAACATGTACTACTTCGGTGGAAAACGTTGATGACCTAACCTAGTAACCTTGCGTGTTACGATTATGTGACTGTACTCCGAGAGGTTATCTTCACGTGCTTAACATGAAGGCTGAATAAAACACCTCATATGCAAAGCTAAATCTTGCTACATTTTTCTTCAGGAAGTTGTACGAAGCTATATCTTCAATCTCAGAGTTGTAGCTTTCTAAATCTTGCAAACCTCTATCTTTACCAAGTTAATTCCTTAACCACACTTTTTCACTTGAATCTCTAATTTCTTTTATATGCTTTATTTACTTCTACATCTTAAAATCTTGCATTTTCTATTTGTCTTTTTAGATCTTAAATAATTAAACTTAGTGTTTGAAAATACTTAGAACTTAACCACGACAATTCTTGTGGGTTCGATACTCTACTTACTCTTTATTACTTGTTGTGACAAATGTATACTTGCACTTTGTATACATTGGAAAATAGACGACTATTTTCTGAGCATCAGTGGGGCATGTGTTTCCAGATCTCATACTTCTTTCTCGATCTCTCTCATTATTGCTCTCTGACCTCTCTCTCTCACCCTCTCTCATCTCTTCCCCCCGACCTCTTTCTCATCCTGATTTGGTGACGAGGTCGACATTTTTGGTGATGAACAGAGGGGTGTGTGGTGAGTAGGAGGACGATGGTAGCGGAGACAGAGGGTCGTGGAAAGAGAGAAGTGAATCTAGGAGATAGAACAAAATCTAGGGAGTGGTAAGGATGAGGACACAGTGCTGACAGAGAATGGGGAGGAGGCAAGGAAGGAATGAGACGACAAAGGATGTAGAGTGTGGTCAGTGGGGAGAAGGGGAAGATGATGAAAGATGAGGATGGCGGGCGATGGTGGTGGGCGTGGTCGGTGGTGGTGGTCAGTGAGGGGGAAAGGGTGATGGAAGAGAGATAAGAGAGGGTGAGAGAAGTAATTGACAAAAATGCACACATTATAATTAACATAAAAAATGCCACATGTAGGTATTGAGTGAAGGGTTTCTCACATAGGGGCGTCTATTTATCACTACTCTAAACAAAAACACTCATAATGTAATAATAATACTATGAAGCGTAAATAGGTAGAGGGTCACATGCGTCAATTCAGGTGTCCGCCAATTTCAGCAATTATAGTTGACGTTATTAAAACGTAAAAAAAATTAAAAAAAATCAAAAGTCTACATGAGAGTTACTAGCATTAAAATTCTTTAAAAACAAAAACCAAATTAGTCAAAACATCAAATATTAAAATTTAGAACACACTCAATGTATTTTTTTTTATGGGAAATGCTAACTGGTGCCTCCAGGGCACTGGTTAAGGATGGTAGAAAAGAAAATTATATATAATAGTTATTGCATTGGAAACTGTGTAATTAATACTTAAAAAGTCAAAAATGTTTTCTTTTATGGTAATAATTTTCTTTTTGGCATCATTAATTAATTCTAAGAGTTTTGTAATTTTTTTTAAAGACGGAAAATTGGTTTTAATATGTTGGTTTATTTCGAGTAGAATTGTTTTTGTCTTCATAATTAATTCTAATTTGAAGCTACAATGTATGACTTTTGATTTTTTTATTTATTTATTATTATTTTGGTCAAGTAACATAATTATTAAAAATTCACATTTTTAAAGTGTATAAGTGTAGAATCTGGAGTTTGAATTTTGATCTCTGCGTATATTATGATATTATGTGATGTCCTTAACAACTGAGTTATCCTCACATAGACTTGTCACTTTAGATTTTAGAATTGATATTTAAACTTTTTTTTCAACTCACTTTTACGTATTCAACCTAAATCATTTTGCATTCAACTCACTTTTAATCATCATCTATGTTACGAATATTAATTAATTTAAAATCAATTTTTATCATGCATACCAATCACATTGCTCACTCGTCTTACTTCTATATAAACACACTTCACCCTCTCATTACAAAACACGACACACACATCTTCTTATGTGTTTATGCTTATTTCTCCTTTACAATCCAAACTCACAAACACAATTTTTTCTTTATCGCCATTCAATTATTTTTTAACTCACTCTTTCATTCTCAAAACTTGTCAGTGTTCCTTCAATTCATTTGCTTTTCGATCATGTCAAACTCTACTAGTCAATTTTTATTGTCGAAATACAATGGATCTAACCAGTCGGGTCCACAAAAGTTGGGTCCACAAAATAACAAAAACAAACAATTGCAAGAATCCAAATCAATTAGACAGGACTCATGTGTCAACTTGCACGAGTCGACATTATCAGATCATGTTATTGAAAATAACCTTAATAGCCTCTTATCCTCACTGACCCCTTTCGTGGTTGTTAAATTTTCATCGGAGGTGTTAAAATTGAATCTTTTACTTTTGGTCACTCATATTTTTATCAGTTTTTGTGACAGCCATGGATATGATCTTTAAAACTCTTCAATTTGTGTTGTTTTTTGTTGACATTTTGAGACAATTGACTTGAGTTCATCTCAATTTTAATGTGCCTTGTTTATCGGGGTGCTTTGGTGATCGAGATGGAATAGTGTTGAATTTTGATCCCTAGAGATGGAACAGTTTAACAATCTAGAGATTAGTTTTTATCCTAAAAAAATGCAGAGATTAGTTTTTAGTCATTTATTTAAATAAAAAAACTGAAGTTATTTTGTATTTGTTGACTATCACGAAAATTATTAATTATTATTATTTTATTTTTAAAAGAGAATAAGACTTTTTTTTAAGAGAAACTAGTCAAAACAGCTTTTCATTTTAAACAATTTTTTATATCTTTGTCAAATTCTTGTTTTTTTTAATAGAAACTGTAATAATATAAATAGATGAAAACTCCTTAAACTAATTAATAAAAAATGAAAATAATGTTGATTTTTTTAGATAAATTTGTAACAAATGGGTCCTTAATCATGAATTTTTTATTAATTATTTATTTTCATCATTTGCAAATGCTTTCAGTTTTTATTAATTATACGTTTTGACTTTGAATTGCACAGCTTAAAATCGAGGGAAGTAGTACTGAATGTGGAGGAAAACCATATTTTGTGCTTGAAGACTTGTGGGAGTGTTATAATGAATGGAGTGCTTTTGGCGTGGAGGTGCCCCTTGTACTAAACAACCATGAATTCGTGACACAGTACTTTGTTCCATCTCTTTCTGCTCTTCAATTGTATGTTGAGGATGATCAAGGACTGGAGTAAGTTGGTTTATCCTTGGTCCATATTTTATGACTAATTAACAAATGATTATACAAGCTTGCTTGTAATTGTTTTTTCTTTCTTTCTTTTTTTGCTTTATTATATATTCCTTTTGTTCTAACAAATATCATATGATGAGGGGAAAAAGGTTCATAATCGATTAGATGGAAGATTTTTCATTTTGGTTCATTTTCAATTATATTTTGCAGGCTTATTAAACTAATGGAAATTATTTTTATTGAGAGGAGTAATCCTTTGATTACAATTTTAATAGGTTTGTCGTGTCTATATACAAATTTGGATTTATTGTGGTCATGGGATAGAGATTGAACTAACTAGATTTTGACTTTGTATATTTAAAGTTGATTTTTTAAGCTTAAATTCGGAGTCGTCTGATCCTAATCCAACAATTCCTAGTTATTGACCATGTAATTTGCAGAATCTTAGACGGTAGAGTTTGCATATTTAAAGCTGATTTTCTAAGCTTAAATTCGAAATCGTCTGATACTAATCCAACCGTTCCTAGTTATTGACCATGTAATTCGCGGAATCTTAGAAGGTAGAGAATCTAAATTTGCCTATACCCGGATTGGGATGTATAGATGAGCGACAAGGGTTAAATTGTGAAGCTGAAATCATAACCTTTTTTTTTGGCACTAACCTTAGGAGTAAAAGTTGATTGATTGAAATGATAATAGATATTTCTAAATACATCACACTATATTGACATTGATATGTAAGTGTAAATGGATTGACATATGTATATTTTTCTAGTTTAAGGCCTTGTAATATTTCTTTATTTTCTTTGTATTCAAGACATCATTTTGCCACCATTGCAATGCTTAAAATATGTGGTTTTTGTTGTTATGAAACTATAACAGCAAAAGTGGTCTTGCACCTTCAAATGAGACAACAACTAAGTTGGTCTTTGAATATTTCGAGATAGTTCGGCCATATTTACGCACGCCTCTAATTAATAAGGTAAGTTCTTTTCTTTTTCGTATCAACCTCTTCACATTATATTCCATTTTCCTAGTTTAATCGCTAAAAAATCGATTTTCTCTCAGGTTTCAGATCTTGCCGAGGAGCATCCTGGTATACAAAACTATAGGAGTTGTGATATATCAAGATGTAGTTGGTTTTCAGTGGCATGGTATGTTTCAAAATGGTGCATCTTTTGCCGTCAAAATTTATTTCTTAAATTTTTCTTTGTCCGTCTAACAAATCGAACTTGTGTTTAGGTATCCGATTTACGGGATCCCTGCTGGATCAACTCTTGAAAACTTAAACACAGCATTTCTCACCTTTCATAATCTATCGACTCACTCTAAATGTATATTCATCTCTTTCCTTCTGACGTTACTAAATACACAATTAAGTTTTTGTTTCATCTACCTAATTTTGTATCTCTTCCTTTGTCACAGGCAAAAATCAACCAAAGTTGCAAGATGAACTCTTGAAGATGCCTATTCCTATTTTTGGCTTAACTACTTATAACCTGAAAGGGTCAATTTTGACTCTTCCGGAAGCATCAAAATCCGATGAAATGAACTCTTTGTTGAAGGCTGCCGATGTTTGGCTAAAGAGTTTGAAGGTTGAGATTCATCATGACCACAACTATTTTGTTAAGGATGGTAAGCAGTGGATAGAAAAATAGAAAGAGTGCTGGTTGGCATCAGGAACCATTTTGTTAAAGCCGAAGGTTGGAGATCAATCATGACAAAGATTTCAATCACATCTTTTAGTTTGTTAAAATTTGGTTGCACATTTATTTTGGTTAAATAGTAAGTCTCTTAAATCATGACAGCAAGATATAGATATATATCTAGAAAAAGATACCATTCGTTTGATGAGTTTGTTTTGTTGCAAATTCCAATTTGAGAATAAAATCTCCTGTTTTCATAATAGGGTATCTACCCTATTTATGCATGCATGAATCACTAAAAAATTTCGTTGAAAGTCGTAGCTAAAAAATGGTAAACAAAAATCAATGTACTAGTTTGGATCATCATGCAAATTAACGTTGGCATTCCAAATTTGGCGACAAGTACTGTATCGCACCTTATTTAAAGCGTTTTGAGAATATTTTATTTTGGTTGGCACTCAAATATTCTCTTTTAATTCCAATATTAAACTTATCTACTACATCTAAAATTGTAGATTCATCTTTTAATGTTCATCAAGATTTTTGCTGTATTCAAAATCCCAATATAAAAACTCAATGAGCGCATAATAGGCTTGAGTACGGGTCTGTTTGTTGATAAATCAATAACCCTAACTACCAACCACATCTTCTCCTCCACTCTAATTTTACCACTTACCTCACCTCCACCACCTTTCCGACCTCTGCTCTACCTTCAACCCTCGATAAAACATTAAAAATATTAGAAAAATCACCCTTCTAAAACTAACCTCAATGGACTTGCCTACTCAGCAACCATCCTCACCCGCCACCTCATAATAATTAGCACGAAGTATCATCCAATTTTTCTAATCATCATTAGTTAAAAATTGAAAGAGACGTTGCGGCTGACAAAGGTACTACATTTACTTTTACAGAAGACTTAGAAGATTTGTTAACTAACCTTTTCCTTTTGCTTCGCTTTAGATATTCTTCGGCTTTTTTTTTTTTTTGAGACAATAGTCCAGGCATTGCCTATATTTTTATCTTGTAACCACTCATATCTCCATGGTTCCAATGTTGGGAACCGTTGTTGATTTGGAGGACACAATTTGGAACTTTTAACCTTAGGTTATTTATCTTGATTAGTTGAACCCTACATAGGCCTAGGGGCGGAGCCACATAGGGTTGAGGGTGTGCACCTGCACACCCTGGAATTTTCAAATTTACCCTCTACTATCATGCTTTATTTTCATTTGCACATCTTGAATTTTGATTGTTGCACCGATTCAAAGGCTTTCAAATTTACCCTCTACTATCATGCTTTATTTTCATTTGCACATCTTGAATTTTGATTGTTGCACCGATTCAAAGGCTTTCTCATTTTAAGACTGACACAAACAAGTTTTAGTAGTTGCACTACTTGCCTTTTACATATTAAATATGACATTTGCTATCTATTGTTTTCAACTAAATGTTGCATAAGTGAAGAGGCCAGAGCCGAGCTTCTACTAAAATAAATATTGCCGCTACACCAAACTAAAACTTGCTTAGATACCTCGCAAGCAATTAATATAACATATGCTTAAACTTTTTGTGAGGCATGAGTTATCCTTTGAAAAATTGTGAGTATCCTCTCAACGCTAGTGAGAATTAGCAGCATATAAATCACAAATATATAAAGTAATTTTAATTCACTTTACATGTATACTTTAAATTTGGATATCCAAATATTATGTTTTTATCATACAAATTATATAATTATTAATGGAGTTGAAATTTTTTGCACCCCTTAAACCAGGGTCCTGGATACGCCGCTGCATAGGCCTATTAGAAACCGAAGCAACAATCATTTTGTTCATCAACAATCAGTTTTATACCATCTTTTGCCGTTGGAATCAGAACTTGTTGTCGCATTTTGACATCCCCCTGAACAAACCGAACCCTTTCCTCTTTTCGACTGAAGCATTTACCGTGATAACCTGAATCACCCTTGGCTATGTCCCACCCTTCACGAGGTGACCAATTATCATGTAACTGTTGAACTAGTTATAAACAGATTCTCTATCAACCTCTTCTTCAACTAAACATGCATCTTCAGCTAAACCAAAATCTAAATCCTCTACCATTATTTCTTCGACCACAAATTGATATCTTCTAAACATGGCGTTGATATAAGAATACGAGCATAGTCCATTTTTACTTCATTAATGCAATCGTCAGCCTACATATATACCTTCCCTTCATCGCTGCTAGCTCGATGAAAAAATTAAAATTTAATTCATGCAAAGGGGTGCCATAAACACACACCCAAGCGACTCGTTCAATTAATTTATGCTTACTTCTAGTGCTTAGTCACAAAAACTGGATCAAACTAAGAGAGTGGTCGAATTAAATATGAATTTAAATTTCTTTTTAAAAAATGAGTAAGACGGAATTATTATTAGTACAACGACACTGATGATCATTTTATAACTGTCTTTGGTGTGATTATGTTCATTGAAGTTAAATTGTCAAGTTCTTACACTAAACTGACACCTCTGGACAAAATATAGTCATGCTTGTTTATATTTTTTGACATATTTAGGTTACCAGGTGAGAAGAACTTTATGCAGAAATTGCTGAATGCAGGCGTCCTTTGCCTTGATGAAAGAGATATCTATGTACCTATGAAGCAAACTTTGCATACTTTATAGCCTCATTATCTGAATAAAGTTTACACTGTTATCTTGGCTAATCTTTTCCATTAGAATTTAGAAGTCTCTCAATGCATAACTGAATTTTGACCTTACTGTTATTACTAGCTAGCAGCTTAGTACCTTACTAATTAGTTTGTTATAATTGACTTTACTGTTATAATAGGAAGATTAATAAGTTTGTCTCGATGTATAATGTCTTGGAAAGTAACATCAACCAAATTTTTGCTAGGCTTGTACCTATTTAAAGAGGCATATATATGCCTACTGTCATCGATAGAAAATCCACTAGTACTTGGAAACAAAAACTTGTGAGTCTGTTGTTTTGTGAGTTATGTAGACCAGTTCACTGAATGATGAAAGGTTGTACATGAACTGCCAAATCCATTTGACTTTTGTTGCCTTCATTACGATTGATCAATATCTCTTTTGACTAACAATTATGAATATGGTGCAAACCACTTACAACAAAATAACAGTACCACTTTTTTCGTCGTCCTAAGTCAATTCATAAATATGGTGATTACGCAAGCCATAGAAAAAGTCCAAGAGATGACGTGAGATATTTTTTGGTACAATTACATTTGATAAATAAAAAAATTCAATGCAACCAATTCTCTTCAAAAGACATTTGAAACAAACAAGAAAACAAAATCTAGGGTTTCAATATTGAAACCCCATCTTCCATGTGTGAGCACACATCATAATATATAAGCAGTATAGGTTGTTGGTGTGTTTGCTGATAGCTAACAGGTTAAGGAGAAACAAACCAATATTGATAATACTGCACCTTGTCTTATCCTCTAGCTGCAAAATATTTAGAGATATGTATAATTCTTAAGAGACCAAAGCTGTCATATTCCTCGCAAAAGTTACGGATAGCACAATGCAGACATATTTTTTACCTTTCGTGACCTATGTTATAAAATACCAATTTCTTATAGCAAAACCAAGAAAAATATGTGACCATCATCTACTAATACATGGTGTGGGCATCATATGAAGGTATGTGTCTTTTTGTGTGAACGGTGACAAATACATTATAGCGTGAGACAACTTAATTGAATTTCGACTCTTTTATTTAATCAAAATTTAATTAAGTTGTTTCATGCCATAATGCGTTTGTTACCATTCACACAAAAATGCATAGACTTTGATCTTTTGACCACATAAAAAAAAGTGATAGATTTTGGTTCCTATAAACTTTTATAGCACATTGTTTTAATTTCTGTTAAATTAAAATTTGTTTGATTATGCTTAAATTTTAAATTTTTGTTTGATTTTTTTACGAACATGTTAAGAACATTCTTAAGAAACTTCTTTATAAAAAATAGAATTTTTTAATATGTAATCAAAAATCAAATATGAATTTTATTAAACGTTAAAATTTCAAGATAAAACTAGTTTGGACCTAAAAATTAAATTTTGAGCTATTTTTTTAAGAACGAACTTTTTATAATGTTTTAAATGTAAGTAAAAATTAATTCAAAAATTTAAAAATGTAAGCATAGTTAAACAAATTTTAATTCAAAGGGACTAAAACTATATGCTGAAATTTTTTATATGGACCAAAACATGTCACTTTTTTTAGGAGGAATAAAAACAAAATTTTGGTCATATATTTAAAGAACAAAAACATATTAAACACTGAATAAAATATATCAACTATAACTTTGAGGCATGACACTGAGTACACATATATGGGGCATAAGATGTTGGCAGTAGTAATATTTCATAGCTGGTTATGCATTTGCTTTCATAGTGTTGTATTTCTGTTAATATTTTTGTGAATGCGAAGCTAGCAATATATTTATTTCAAACAATAAGCCTTGGGAACTTGATAATAAGACACAAGTGATAGAATAAAAGACACCGAAAAGGAAATAGAGATTGTATAAAAGACAATAGCTATTATAAATCCAAAATTAATAACTACTTTATGTATTGAATATATTAAATGAAATTAGATTTTAATAGCTTCTCATAAAACCCAAACAATCTACTAAATTTCTACCAACTAAAAATTTCTACTTTAAAAATTTGAAGAAAGGGATCATAACAAACGGATGAGAATATCTCAAAGTGATTATTCCATTAAAGGTTTTCTTTTCTTCACGAAAAATAATTGTAACATACTGGTCCAGAAATCTTGAATTTCTTTGTAACACAGGCATGAAGTCATTATTACTAAACCCGTCGACAGAACCACTAATTGGTAACTAAGATAACATTAGTCGTCATTTCAAGAAAAAAAAAAAAAAGATAGCATTAGTCAATGTAAAATTGAAGTAAATATTCTTTTGAAATAGATTTTCTTTAAACAAGCAAAATAAATAATTTTTAATGTTAATTTCTTTAGAATAACCTGATTTAATGCGGTCTAGAAGTCTTAACTCAACTAAAAAATGTCAAAATTGCAAGGTCGGACGTCATGACTTACGTTCGAATCCAGAACCTCTCAGTTATGTGTGAGTTTAAATTCAGTGGATTATCCATTCATCTACAAAAAAAAAAACTGATTCAATACGACTTCTAGATACTTGATATTTTTCTAAGACAGCCAAAATTAAAAGTAAACATGATCATATTTACTTGCTTTCGAAACAAATCATCTTTTAAAAAAATTACTCCATTCCTTCTTTTTTTTTCGGTCAAGCCCCCCGTTCCCTTTAATTTGCGCTTTTGTAGACAATTTTTGTTCCTATTTATTTGTTGTTTTCAAATTTTTACATTTCTTAATATTATGTGAAATGATCTCATAATTAAGTTTAATTTTTTAAACTTAAATGCTTTGGTCAAAAGCTATACAAATTGTAGTTTCAAATCAGAATTAATTATGAGGTCAAAATCAAGGATACTCGAAATCAACCAACATATTAAAATCGATTCTAGACCTTTAAGAGTGTGTTTGGTTTGTAAAACAGTAGGTACTAGACAGAAAAATACAAGATAGAACAGCACGGCACAAGGTAGAACAACACAAGATAAATTTTTATATTATTGATTTTTTTTTTGTTTTATACGATTTTTGGGGGACGAAATGCTATTTTGGTATTTTAGACAATTTGTACGTTGGACACAAAAAGTTGTGTTGTGGTTTGGTGAGGGACAAAAATATTAGTTTTTGTCTTGTCCATTGCCTACAGTTTGTCCTATACCTGAAACAGTTTTACAAATCAAACACTAGACCACTTAAGTTGTTCCATCTTGTGCTTCAATTTTTAGCAAATCAAACACGAATTATTATTTTTTTCTTACAAAACCTTTAGAATCAATTGTGACTACTACAAAAGTGAAATAAAAAAATATTGGTTGAGTTCTAAATTTTAATATATAATCTTTTTGAATAATATTATTTTTTGTTTATGTTTATTAAAAGAATTTTAATGCCAGTAACTCCCATCTAGACCTTTGATTTTTTTAACAATAATTTAATAATGTCAACTATAAAGGGCCTTACACCTGAATTGAATTGACACATTTAACCCTGCATTTGGTTATGTTTCATAGAGTACTTACTCTATTTTAAAAAGAAAAGAGTGTCACTTTAGCAAAAAAAATGTTTTAAAATTAATGTCGTTTTCAGTTTACAATGCAACATTAACTGTTTTTTCTTCTTTCAATTAAACTCCCTAATTAATATTTTCCTCCGTCCCAAATTATATGTCGTTTTGGAAGGAAAAATATTACTACCTCTGTCCCTAATTATACGGTCATTTTGAGAAAAACACGGAAATTAAGAGAGTTGATTGTTGAATTAGTGGATGTTTTCATTTAGCATTTATTATATATTGCAGAAAAGTATGCAACATAAATAGGTATATAGTGGTACAAAAATAATTAATGTACATTGAAATTTGAAAGGGGTCTTATAAAAAGAGAAAAAGAAAAAACACAAAAGGGTCTTATAATTAAGGATAGAGGTAGTATCTCAAATTATATGTCGCTTTACAATATAAATGAATCATTAATGTTACTTTCTTATTACATCTGATGGGCTATTAACTTCGAAGTTGGCCCATCAGTTTCTGCCTCCTCCAGCCGCGACAGTTGATGGCGCCTTATGCTCTCTAAGCTTCCGACATATGAGAATATTCAAATGCGGGACTGCACATTGGTATCTATTTGTGTACTTTGTTTTAAACATGATGAATGTTGATCCCATTTATTTCTTACTTGTGATTTTGCGGTGGCTCTTTGGAGGTGGATGGGGGCGTAGCTGAATCGTCACTTCTCTTTAGCATCAGTTGTGTCGTTGCTTGACTGTATCCCTCGGCAGTGCAGCTCTCAATTACGAGATGTTTTCGTGGCAGCAATTATTCACACGGCACATGCTATTTGGTTGGCCAGAAATTCCATCCGCTTCAGCTCGGCTAAGGTGTCCATTTATAATACAATGACGATAAAGATTTCCTCCATGGTAGCTTTGTCCGTAATCAATTATAATGGGAACTGTTTATCATCAGATGTTAATATTTTGAAAAATTTCTTGATTCTGCCTTCGCACAGGCGTGTTAAGGAAATTGTCTCTGTTATTTGGAAGCCTCTGACCATCAATTGGGTTAAGGCTAATACTGACGGCTCGGTAATCAACTCCATCTCATCTTGTGGTGGGATTTTTCGGGACTTTAGAGGTTCTATTTTGGGAGCTTTTGCTAGTAACCTCGGTGAGGTGTCTGTTTTTGAGGCGGAAGTCACGGGGCTCTTGATGACTATGGAATTTGCTGCCCAGAAAAATTGGTTTAGTTTGTGGCTGGAAAGCGACTCCTCTAGTGCGGTGAAGGCTTTCAAAAATCCTTCTCTTATTCCTATTAGATTACGGAATCGTTGGATAATTGTATGCAGCATGGAATGCTTTTTATTTGTTCCCATATTTACCGCGAGGGAAATTGTTGCGCGAACATTATGGCAAGCTTGGGAGATGGGCTGCTTGCGACATCTTGGTATCATAATTTGCCTGCTTTGTTGGCAGTTGATTTTGCTAGAGACAGACATGGGATGCCCAATTTTAGATTTCCTTAGCATGTTTCTGTCTTTTTTCTTTTTCTGTCTTTTCTTTTGTTTTCAGAGGGTTTTGGCCTAATCCCCCCTCTTTTGTACATATTTTTCCCTTTTTTAATAATAATATGTATTGGAAGGCGGTAGATGATTGAGGTTTCTGTTGGGTGCCAACCTAGTTGAGATGTTTCAGACTCACCTTGATGCCTAACCTTCCTCCTGGCCTTTATCAAAAAAAAATCTTATTACATTCTTAACTATTTATTAGGGATTACTCTCTCTTCTTTCAATTCTTTAATTTATTTTTCTCATACTATTTATTAAGAACAGTTTTGTAAAATAACTCATAATATATATTTTTCATAAAATTAATTACATTTCTTAATACGTGTAAAATGTACTCATAATTAATTATAATTTGAAACTACAATTTGTAGCTTTTGAATTTAGAACTTATAGTTAGACAATTTATTATTCTAACTCAGTTTTACCTATTCAACCTAAATTATTTTACGTTCAACTTACTTTTAATCATAATCAATGTTACAATATAAATTCATTTAAAATCAATTTTTATCCAATCACATTGCTAATCGCCTCATCTTACTTCTATATAAACACACTTCACACTCTCATTACAAACATAACACACACATCTTCTTTTGTGCTTTTGCTTCTCTCTCCCTTGCAATCCAAACTCACAGATAAAATTCATTTGCTTTCCGATCATGTCAAACTCTACTAGTCGATTTTCCTTGTCAAAAAACAATGGATCTAACCAATCAGATCCACAAAACAACAACAATAATCAGATGGAGAAATCTAAATCGGTTAAGCAGGACATACGTGTCAACTTGTACGTGTTGACTTTACCGAGATCAATTAGCGGGGATAACCTTCATAGCCTCCTATCCTCACTGACCCCTTTGGTGGCTGTTAAATTTTCGTCCAAGGTTTTTTTTTTTGACAATTTTTTTCATCCAATGTGTTAAATTTGAATCTTTTAATTTTTGTCACTTTTTTTTTATCATTTTTCGTGATAGCCATGTAGATATAATTAAAACTCTTACCTCCTCATCCATATGCTGTTTTTTTTTTTGTTGACATTTTGAGACAATGGACTTGAGTTCATCTAAATTTTCACGTGCTTTGTTTATCGGGATGCTTTGGTGATCGAGATGGAATAGTGTTGAATCTTGATCCCTCGAAGAAATATTAGGAGCCATTTCTTATTAGAAAAAAAGGATTTTAATACTTAATAATTTAGAGATTAATTTTTAAAATTTTATTAAACAAAAAACTGAAGTTATTTTGTATTTGTTGACTATCATTAATTTTTTTTGAAGGATTGTTGACTATCATTAATATTATTAATTATTATTGCTATTATTTTATTTATAAAAGAGAATAAGACATTAAAAATAATAATTTAAGAGAAGTTAGTCAAAACAGCTTTTAAATTAAACTATTTTTTAGATCTTAGTCAAATTCTTGTTTTTTTAAATAAAAACCGTATTAATATAAATGGATGAAAACTCCTAAAACTAATTAATAAAAAATGAAAAATAAAGTTTATTTTTTGATAAAAAACGGTAACAGATGAGTCCTTAATCATGAATTTTTTTATTAATTATTTATTTTCATCATTTACAAATGCTTTCAGTTTAGGTCAATTTGTTTTTTTGTTAATAAAACCAATATATGTTTTGACTTTGAATTGCATAGCCTAAGATCGAGGGAAGTAGCACTGAATCTGAGGGAAAACCATATTTTGTGCTTGAAGACCTGTGGCAGACTTATAATGAATGGAGTGCTTTTGGGGTGGAGGTGCTCTTTAAACAAAACGACCATGAAACTGTTTCACAGTACTTTGTTCCATCTCTTTCTGCTCTTCAATTGTATGAGGATGATCATGGATTGAAGTAAGTTGGTTTTTCATTGGTCCTTTTTTTTATTACTACTTAACAAATGAATTAATATACTAGCTTTACTTGTATGTACTGATTTTTTTTATGTATATATTCATTTTGGTGTAACAAATATCATGATCAAATGATTAGGGGAAAATTTTCATATATAATTGATTGGATGGTTTTTTTTTGTTGTTGTTGTCATTTTCATTATATTTTTCAGGGTTATTAAACTAATGGGATTGTTTTTACTGAAAAGAGTAATCCTTTAATTGAAATTTTAATAGGCTTTTTTTTGTTAGTTGTTGTGTCTATGTATCTATGTATGAATTCAGATTTATTGTGGTCGTTCGGTAGAGATTGAACTACTTCAATTTCGAGTTTGTATATTTAAAGTTAATTTTACAATCTTAAAATCAGAATCGTCTCATCCTAATCCAACGGCTTCAAGTTATATTGGCCATATACACAAATTGGTTGGAAACAAATGGTTGTATGTTTAGTCATATAGGGTAAAGTTGTGAAATTTTTTTGGTACTTCTAAATGGACATTTAATCTTAGAAATAAAAATTGATTGGTTGAAATGATATCAGATCTTTCTAAATGCACCTCACATATATGTGAGTGTAAGTGCATTGACTTGAAAAATGTATCTTTTTCTAGTTTAAGGCCCCTCTAATAGTTCTTTATTTTCTTTGAATTCAAGACATCATTTTGCTACCATTGCGATGCTTAAGATATATACGTGGTTTTTGTTGTAATGAATCTGTAACAGGAAATCTAGTGAGGAAAGTGGTTTTGAGCCTTCAAAGAAGACAAGAACTAAGCTTGTCTATTATTTCTTTGAGGAAGTTCGTCCACATGAACGCATGCCTCTGAATACTCAGGCAAGTCCTTTTCTTGTTCGGATATACCTCTTCACATTATATTCCAATTTTCAACTTTAAACGCTAAAAATTTATCTTGTCTCTCAGGTTTCAAATCTTGCTGAGGAGCATCCTTATATAAAAACCTATAGGAGCTCTGAAATATCTCCATGTAGTTGGTTTTCCGTGGCATGGTAGGTTTCAAAATGTACATCTTTTGTCGTCATAATTTATTTTCTAAATTTTTCTTTGTCCGTCTTCAGGTATCCAATTTACGGGATCACCACCAAACCAACGCTTAAAAATATAAAAGCATCATTTCTCACATTTCACAATCTATCTACTCACTTTAAAAGTATATTCATCTCCTTCATTCAGACATTACTAAATACAAAATTAAGTTCTTTGTTTCACCTATCTAATTATATATCTCTTCCTTTGTCACAGGCAAAAATCAACCAAAGTTGCATGATGGAGATAGACGATTGAAAATGCCTCTTCCAATTTTTGGCCTAACTACTAATAAGCTGAAAAGGTCAACTTTGGCTCTTCCGAAAGCAAGTGAATCAACTCAAATGAACTCTTTGCTGAAGGCTGCTGATGATTGGTTAGACAGTTTGAATGTTGTCAGCCATTATGATCATAACCATTTTGTTAGGCATGGTAAGCAGTGGGTGGAAGAAAAGAAAGACAAGTTGGCATTAAGCACTGGAAGTTGAAGATTAAATTGCTCAATTTTTACTTTGTTTGGTTAGTCTATTTCAATAAAGATGTTTAGCTGTTACGGAATAATTATAAACTTTGTTTGGAGTTAAATAAGTGACTGTATCATTTTGGTGGTACTCAAATGTTATCTTATGTTCCCATTATTAAACTTCCCTACTACATTTAAAAATGTAGATTTTCAACATCTTTTAATGTTCATCGTGATTTTCGGCTATATTCAAAATCCCATCATAAAAACTCTATGAGATCATATTATAGGTCACAAAGAGCAGCTTCAACTTGCAGATTATTGTGGAGTTGGAGCTGCAACTTGCAAGGAATGGGTCGTGCAAAGATGGAGCAAATAATCAATTCATGAATTTATTTATCTGTACCCCTTTGCTAGATGGAGCAAACCACTTGCAACAAAATAGCACCCCTTTTTTCGGCGTCGTACGTAAGTCAATTCATAAATATGATGATTACGCAAGCCATAGAAAAAAAAGTCCAAGAGGTGACGTGAGATGATTTACCAAAAGCTTTTTAGTACAATAGGTGGAGAATAAATACACCAACATTTGTTAAATAATAAATTCAATGCACAATCAATTCTCTTGAAACAAACTAGAAAGCAAAATCTAGGGTTTCAATATTCAAACCCCATCTTCCATGTGTGAGCGTACACATCATAATTTATAACCAGTACGTATTGTGTATTTGCTTATAACTAACATACTGAAGAGAAACAAACCAATATTTATAATATTTAGAGACATGTCTAATTCTTAAGAGACCAAAGCTGCCATGTTCATCACAAAAGTTGCGGAAAGCAATGCAGACATATTTTTTACCCTTCGTGCCCTATGCTGTAAACTAGACATATACCAATTTCTTATAGCAAAGCCAAGAAAAATATGTGACTACTGACTAGCATCTATTGCTTTTACAAGTCAAGACGAACAAAACATGTAATGAGCAGAAAGGGGAGGGAGTAAAAAAAATAATATCATAGGTATCATTAATGTAGTGCAACAAAGAAGTCATTATTTCTCTAATTTAATGATATTCAGAATATGAAGTGTGATCAATTGTACTTCACCAAGCTAATCATAATAAGTTCTAAATGATAGCCTCGAAGTTATCTTGAGAACTAGGAAAACAAAATTCTACAACAAAAATAATTCTAGTAAGTCAGCATGCAATATTATAATAGCCGAATTCTCAGTGGCAAACAAATATAGATGAACTAATAAACACCTACACCACTGAAATTGGTATCCTATCCATGAGGGTCAAATACATCTAATTTGCTGAAGCAAGACCCTATTTGATGAATATGTTGGTAATTCACAGCATGCAGTAAAATATCAGATTTTCGATAGTCTTTCCTGTTGCCAACTTCTGCATTAAAACTTTTCCCAGCCTTCTTTTATACTGGATAAATTTGTTTTCTTTTCTTTGCAACATCAATTTAAAGGCAATGGTGAAAATTGAAAAGACACAAAAATTGCTAAGTCTAAATGCCACAAAACCACCAAAACGAAAGGTTCAATTTACAAACAACCTAATCCTACCCACTACATAGAACATAAAGTTTTACTAGATTGCAATAATAATATATATTATATTATATTATTATTATCTGAGGTGTGTATTATTATTATTATTATTATTAAACTAAATATGGTCACGTAAGGTTTTTTTTCTTTTTCACTAAGGTTACATCAAGTTATTATTATAAAACCCTAGAGGTGCAGTAACACACAACACATTCTGTACCTGTAGCGCCATGAGCACAAGCCGAATTAACGATATTTTTTATGCTCATCTGATTCCACATTGTTCCTTTAGGTTGCGGCACCGTCCTATTCACAAACGGCACACTCTCCAATTTATTCAGCCGTCTCTTGGTATATAGATTTTTGGCTTATTTGCACTTTTCCCCCTATCTGTTGCTAATTGTACGATTTTGCACCCCCTCTCTTTTTTCGAGCGATTTTGCAACTCATATTTTGCCAATTGTGTTTTGTTCAAAATCGTCATTAAAAGAGGGGAAATGGACAAAAGATAAGGTGCAAAATCGCTCAAAAAAAAGAAGAGGAAGTGCATATTCGCACAATTAGCAAAAAGATAGGGGCAAAAGTGCAATTAAACACAAAGATGGGGTGCAAAATCAGAAAGGGGACAAAAAGATGGGTGCAAAATCGCTCCAAAAAAAGATCGCACAATTAACAAAAGATAAGGGGGAAAAGTGCAATTAAGCCTAGATTTTTAATGTATTTGCAAGGCCTTATTTCTTTGTTTTCTTCCTAAATTTAGATCTTATTTCCACATTTGGTTATAGACTTTTTAACTTTGATGCTATTATATATTTATATTAATTTCATTGTAGTTGCTGGTGAAAGAATCACCGAAGGACAAGGATGGAGCTGAAGGTGAATATGAAGATGTTGTTGATTCCACCGATGCTCAGGTAACGAACTGGTATGGATATTGCTGGTTGGGCCAAATATGTTTTGAGTATCGAACACTGCACGCTTCACAGCTAAATTTATCACTTGATTTGATACCACCTATATCTAAATAAACATAAATGCAACCGACCTATATCAAAGTTATTGATTCTCTTAAGATGGTTTGTGCCGTTTGGCACAGTTGGGCACCTTCTAAATTGCAGGTGTTTTCATGGCAGCTTATCCTTGATAAGATACCCAAAATATTTTTAAGCTTAGGGTGATAATTAATCATGTCAACTTGTCGTGCTAGCTTTGTGAAGGGAGTATGGAGTCTGTGGATCATCTTTTTGTCTCCTGTGAGGTTGCGTCTAAAGTTTGGTACTAGGTTTGTAATTGGTTAGGATGGAAATGGGTCCTGCCAGGGAGGTTGGGGAAGTTGTTCCAGGTGTTTGTGGGATTAGGGTCGCGGAGGAGGTATAGACTAGGTTTTACTTTGGTTTGGCATACAACTCTGTGGTTTATCCAGAAATCCTGGAACGACCTTATTTTTTCTAGCTATTGGTTTATGGGGTCGAGCAACTAGTTGAAAATATCCATTTTCAGTCTTGGAAGTGGTTATTTGGTCTAGATCCTTCTCACAATTGTTCGTTTTACGAGTGGAAGGTGGAGCCAATTCTTTATTAGCGCCGGTAGGGCTTAGATGTAGGAGTAGGGATGAATATGATTTGTGCTTTGGGTGTGGCCAGTTTTCTAGGTTGCTATGGTGTCGGTGGCCGTCATGCTTTACCAATTCCTTGGTCGCGGTAGTGTGTGTTTTGGAGGGGTTTCTCGGGGGGTTTGGTCTGCCCTCGGGTTCTCCATTTTCGGTGTTGTGGTTCCTCGATGTGTTGGTATTTTCAATCATTTGAACTGGAATATGAAATTTGTACCTTTTTCTCGGTGTTTTACCGTATTCTTGTTTGTGTGTGTGTGTCATAAAAAAACGACCTATATCTAAATAAAGATAAATGCAATCGAACAAATCTCCTAAAAATATGATTTGATGTTTGCATAAGATTTGGTATGCCTTATTGAAATAGAGTATAATCTGCATAGGTGACTGATCATTTGTGTGGAATGGTAAAGATGATTATGGTTTTAGAGGATTCTTTTTAATTTTTCATCTGATTGTTGTTAGTTGTTGTGACTTGTGGGAATAGGCAGAGTCGAGTCGGGATTTGCTTAAATAGGACGGACGTAGTTGAAGAAACTAAAGGCTAAGCTTGGCATATTAGCTTCTCAAATGATTTATTTTAAGTTTGGTCTGGTCTTTTTAAAAAACTCAATTTGGCTTATTAGCATGTCTAATAGCCTAATTTGTACTAAAAAATTTAAATAGAACATTTGACATATTTATATAAAAAAAAAAACTAATAAACATAAAAGGTTGTAGGTCAATAAAATTTTGTAAACATGTACATCCATTTTTCCCCACTTTATAAGCACATATTGCATGTATATCTAATAAACTTTTGTAGAGCTTGTACATCCATTTTGATGAGGCTAATAAGCGTGTATTGTATAGATTTGATTTGTTGCCTTTTATTTTTGGTTCTAATAGGGTTCCTTTGTAATTTAAAATAGCATGAGAATGACAATAGTAAGAGATTACGACGGTAATACCCAAAAGTATTTGTACTCATAGAAATTGAATTAAGAGACTAATACCAAGAGTTTTGTAACTCATTGAAAATCCAAAATTACAAACAAAAATGTGGTATTGAAAATTTGTAAGAAGCATTTTTTTTTTTAATATAATGAGGTATATATAATCACATATATATTCCCTAGGAGCATAGGCTTTGACGGGCGTTATGGCCTGTTCCCACCCCTTGTTAGTTGTTGCCATAAATGCATTTGGTTCCCGCAATTTTGGAGTGGTTTTCACAAACTAAAGCTGATTAATTTCTCTGTGCTTTCTTCCCAAATTAATAAACTCTGATTTTGTTAAATTCTGTATTAAATTAATTTCGTTGTAGTTGCTTGTGAATGGGTCGTTAGATTCCGGGGATCGAGCTGAAGGTGAAGATGTTGATTCAGCTGATGCTCAGGTAACAATCTAGTCGATTATGTCTCAACCTGTCACAAAAAGCCATACACTCCAAACCCAAAAGTACTGTTCATCCATGAGTTTCTTCGATTCCATTGCACAATAACAATGCATGTTACATTGTTGGATTTATCGCTCATTTGATGCTTCCACATTTATATATATGCTATTATATAAAAGGAACTTTAAAGTTAACTAGTTTTTGGTTGGACTATTTAACTATCCTTAGCAATCCAATTCATTTTTTAAATTTAAATTTAAATATATGCCTAAGTTATAGAAAATTTCAAAACAAACTATCTTTTGGTAGAATGTTTTTTTCTGCAAATTTCTCATAACAATCTAATATTTTTTTTCAAACTTAAAGTTAAAAACAACATAAAATATAAATACAATACAAGGAAATACAACACAGTAAAATACGGATAGACGGACATGTAGTGTCTGTCTTTCCGCTAATTTTTAATAAAATCATAAACACTGTTTAACCCTAAAAAACTAGTTTAAATACTCTAACGACTAGACTTAGTTGAAACTTTCATTTTTTCTTCGTAGGATAAAATAGAAAGAATGGATGTGTTTGAGGAATTGTCGGAAGGGTGCATTGCCGCCAATCGCCATACTCTGTCACACTACTCCCATTGATGTACTCTCCCTCGTTTCTAAGACATTCCTTTCTGCCATTGATTCCGACATTGTCTGGAATCATTTTCTCCCTGCCGATTCCCACTTCATCGACTCTATCATCTCTCAGTATCCATCCCTTGCCACTGCTCCCACCAAAAAGGCTCTTATCTCGCTCTATCTGATCATCCTATCATCATTGACCATGCTGAAAAGGTATGCTTCTTTGTCACGATCAATTTCTCTCATACTATGGCTAATCATTGAATTGATTGTTGTGCAAAAAGCTATTTATTTTTAATTAGATAATGCTAATAAGCATTGGGTTGTTTAAATTAAGAGCTTTCAATTGGACAAAAAGAGTGGAAAGAAGTGTTACATGCTTGCTGCTAGAGTGGATTCATATGCAAAATTCCAGGTTAGCTTTTAAGTTTCTAAGTTTTTTTCTTAATGTTAATTATACTATCATTTCTTGATATCTTAATTAACAGTTATCTAAACCTTTATGAATACTACCTCTGTGAGTCAATGGATCACACACAACATATTTTATGGGCTTGAATGATTCTATTTTCTATGTTTGTTGATTGATCCTATCCCCCTCACCAAGGATTTTTTTTTTTTTTTTTACTTTTAGACCATGCCATTGATAAATGTCTTAAAATTCATCGCTTCTCTTAAAATGAGAAGGCTGCAGATTGTATGATATAACTGAAAGATCATTTTTCATTTCAAGGGATATAAAGTTGAATAGAAATATTTTCCATTTTGAACTTCTCTCACTTTCTCCTCATTTTTTCTTGTAAGTGAATATTTCTTGTTTAACTTTTAAATCCAAAAGTTAACTATACGCCTGAAACTAAACCTCAATATCAGTGATGGCGGTCCACCGTCTGATAATTCTCTTTGTAGATAACAAACAATACATAACCTATTAATTGAGAAGTTTATCATAATCATTTACTATTGAAATACTTTAGTTATGCTTGGTGTACAACTTCCGGATTTTAGTTGATGAGCCTGCATTCTTAGTGTATCTACTCGAGTATAAATGCTCTATTTGTGATAATATGAATCACTTTTGACTTTCTTTTTTTATCTTTGCAACTTTTTACGCAAATTTGACAGGTCCCCTGAAGTTGCTAAGCTTTGTCGTGTGTTGTCGTTTGAAATTCGTGGGATGATTAACACTCTTTCCTTGTCCCCAAATACTAAGTATGCGGCTTATCTCGTGTTTAAGATGATTGATGCCCGTGGATTTGAGGACACATCTGTGGAATTATCTGTTGGCATCGAAGGTGGCCATTGCAACACAAAATTTGTCTGCTTGGAACGTTGGCGACACAGCACAGAAACACACCACCATTGTTCGAAGAGGAGGCCAAACAGCAATGCAAGATGCAAATGTCCTGGTCCTGGATGGAGGTCGCGCAACATAGTAAGATTGAAACGTCCTAAACTGAGAATCGATGGGTGGTTGGAGATTAAGATGGGTGAATTCTTCAATTCAAGCCTCAAAGATGAAGAAGTCTATATGAGTGTTATCCAGAAAAAGAGTAGTGGGATAAAGGAAAATTTATTTCTTCAAGGAATTGAAATTAGGCCTGCCAAAGACAATTGAGCAATATTATTGAATTATGCAGGTCTTGTCTTCGGTGGAAGAATACTGCTTCAAGACTTGAAGTATCAACTTTTTAACATAACACCTGACATTTATGCTTGTCAAAATTGTCTCTTAATTAAGTATATGAATAAATTATATTGCTTATTATAATTTTTATATTAACAGTTTAGTACTGGGATAATTGTGTTTTGGATGTTAAAAACCATATATCATAATAAAATATTTAATTGCTTTCATTTTTTGTTCGGAGCCCTTGACTAATAAACATAGTGATTAGCGGCATATGCTATTTGGTTGATCTGTCTGTTGAAGCAATATGCCGCTAATCATAGTCTAAATTGGCACTCTAAAAATATAGAAAAAGTGGTTTGTGCACCAATATATGTCATAAAAGGTCCCAACCATAGTAGATGAGAAGCTATATGACTTCCAGCATAATTACTCGTATATAACTGGCTCATTTAGGTACTTGAATATTTCCCAATTGTTTCGGTCCATTTACGTTTATTGCTTTTGTAAACATAGTTAAATAATCTCAATGTGTTACATAAGGCAGATATTGTATTATAATAGTTCTTTTTTCCGCAATTTATTCCATTCCTGTGTATATAACCCAATGTTTGTTCGAAGTCAATAACATCGCTTCAATTTCTGGATAAAGTTTACACAATTATGATTTAGCTTGGCTTATCTTTCCTATTAAATGTCTGTGAGTGCATAACATAACTTTGACCATACTGCCATAACCAGGCAGCTTACTTATTAGTTTCTTAGTAAACAAAGAATAAGGATCTAGGTACTAATTACTTTGTCAAATTCAACTCTGGCTCCAGTACTGGGCTGCATGACTGAATTTCCTTTTCCACCGGTTCAATACGAGACACTGAAACTCATTTATGAATGCATTTCTGAGTGTCCTCGAGCTGTCGGTACGAACTTGCAGCTGAAGGAACTTGTTCTTGTTTTATAAAGATGCTTAGAAAGCATTTTGATGGAGATGGATATGATTCCTAAGATGATTATAATTGTTTGCTTAGTATTTGTGGCTCTTATAAGATCTTCATCCTACTCAAAATAATCATTTGAGGAAGCAGAAAAACATGCCATTTTATCTGCTGCTTTTGTTCGAATTATGTACAGTTCACAGTTGTACACCAGTTCACTAGTGACGAAAATTAGTGAACGTCCAAATCCATTTGACTCCTTTTGCCCTCATGAACGATTCATCAACATCTCTTTTGATTAAACAATTCATGAATTGATATATTTTTGTCCCCTTGTTAATGGATCTAACACCACTCACAATAAAATAACATCTCTTTTAAAATCATCATTCGTTTCTCTAAAAAAAATCGTCATTCATTATTTTTAATGATATGGGAAAAGAAAGTTACTTAAGCTGGAAAAAAAAAACTAGTAAATAGGCTTAGGTGGAAAAGATAGTCTAAAATAGATTTAGATGACTTGAACGTATAAATGATATGTAGATTCTGTTGAAAAGAAAATGGATCTGATGGAGGATAATCAGCAAAGGAAAACATAAAAAAAAAACTATAAAATCAATATTAAGAAAAATTTAAAGATTAATGAATTTGACCAAAATATAATCTATAATATAAACATTATGGCGTAATTTGATTCATGTAGCGGACCATACTTAATGGTATAATGAATTTGACCAAAATATAATCTATGATATAACATTATGGCGTAATTTGATTCATGCAGCAGACCATACTTAATGGTATAAAGCTTTGTTGTTGCATTATAAAACAACATATCAAATTAGCCTAATTTTTTTTTATTACAACATTTATATTTTGAGAGTAGAATATATGATACACATTTTGTATAAAATCCCTTGTGCTTATACCTAAAAACGAAAAAATCCAATAGTAATTATTTTTAGCACTTCTTTCTTTCTTACATGATTAATTTTTTAAAATGATGATGTACTAATATTGGTCAATTCTAAAGTGTATAAGTGAGACAAATCTTACATCAAACTTGTTTCCATCAGTCACATCATTTCATTAGATCAAATGTGATATGATGTGACTTATTTATTCAATAGTAGAAACAAGTGGATATGGTGCAAGACTAATTTACTAGTGTACGTTAGACAAAATCGTTGACATTATCAATTTGATATGCATTGAATCGTTGGGATCATTTTGTTCGCAACTCGATCCATGGATGCAATAAAAGAGCAACTAACAACTGTGAATAGAATTGACTACAACATTCAACCTGCATCGGCATCAAGCAGCTGCAGAAGGTTTTTGATTTTCCTTTTCCCTTGCATAAAGATTAGACTTGCTTTGTTTCTTTTGAATTATCTAACTGTTAATCATCTTTAAAATGTATTTGCTGGCAAGATAACTTAGAAAAATGAAAGTAATCATAAATCATGCTTGCATGTTACTGTGATTTCTTATGCTAGTTCCATCGTACAACAAACTCATAAAGACAATACTATGGTTAATAAACTAATAAAATATGCAAACAATGATATTTTAATACAGATGACAAACGAAACCCAACCAATCAACCAACGGGAACAACTATTTCATACGAATTTCTTATAAATCATAAATCCTGCTGTCACATAGGAATAAAGGGTCAGACCAGCTGAAGCAGGAAATTTCTTTTCATTTTTGAGAATATACAGTGTATCTTGGCGTTGCCGAAAATCGAAATAATAAACAAGCAAAAATGTAAAGCAGTAAAATCTCAACCACCGCTTATAACACTGTTCGATACAACAGACCAAAATGAATGGCTCAGGATCTTCTCTCCAACCTCCTTTCACTGGATCTTCTCTCCTCTGCCTCTCGTCGTTTTTGTTGCCTGTCCGACAACAGTGGTAATTGCATCAACATTTAATTTAATTTAGTGGTAGCTAACAATGACTTGAAAGTTGAAACTATATGACATAACATTGACAATAAACAAGGAACATGTTAAACTGTAGATTTTGAAATCAAACTGAGGTAAAACAGAAACTTCATCAAATTCTTCTCCATCTTCTCCATACAAAACGGAATTTGTAAATAATTCAGAAAAGTGAAACTTTTTTTTTTAAAGGAAAAAAATTATTAAAAAAACTCTAAAGAAGCACAAGGTGTGCAAGGAATAGATGAAAGATTACAATGGAACAATCACATTGGCCTGAGCCATACAATTACAACATAAATACACCACTGCTACACTAAAAAGCATTCTTTAACATAGGACACGAATCACCCATTCTCAATTCAATACTCTAAAATCCAAGAGAATTGAAACTATTTAACTTGTCATTAGTGCATTTAGAATATTGCAAGTATTGACAGCTTAAACTTTTGAAAGAGTGCATAGCTGACACACAAATCACACAAACTTGGTTTAGATTCTAGCTTTCTTTAAGTAAATGATAACAGGCAAGACATACTTTGAAATGTCTCAACAAGAACACATGCCAAACCAAACTCAAATCTTAGAAACTGAAAACATGGCCAAAATCAAAAGAGAGATAGAATGAAGAAAGAAGTTCAAGGTTAGTGATCAACTTACGCAAATAGCATGTATCCACTGCTAGCATTAGTAGCAGATAACACTGCTGCATGAGCCCCTGCTGTAGATACAGAATCCTGCCCCACAGAGGGCAGAGGAATTTTCCGATCACCATCCACCTGTCATTCACTAGAATTTAGTAAGCACAATGATGATGAGTGTCACTGAAGTAGTATTTGCATTTATTTAGATAAATACCTTATCCCATTTTGATTTTTTATTCTGTCTACCATCTCGACTAATAGAATCAGCTGTAGGAGGCACCAAATGCAAACCACCTGTAGTTGCAGCAGAACCGCCTATGAAAAAAGTTGACATAAAAGCGACATAAGAATATAACATATTATATTGAAAAAAAAAGTTCTAAAAAATAGCTTCAGCACTGAATAAATCAAACTAGGTGCTTTCTAAACCTGTAACAGGCATGCTGATCCTGGGAGCACCAAGCACAATTCCTGGTTGCGTACCCCCAGAAGTAAAATCAACCTTTTGGTTCTGTGCTTTCTTCTTCTCTTGCTCTTTCCTATCACTTTCTCGCCTCATATCAGCTTCTGCTTTGTTTTAGACAAGGGACAAAAGCAAATGAGGGCAAGTATTGTAAAAACGACGGCCAAAACAACGCTAACATTAATTAATAATAATAATATTAATAAGAATAAATAAAGTAGTTGAGATTGGAAAATTAATTGCAGTTTTCACTTAAAACTAATAAACAAATTAGTAGATGCATGCAAGGAATGACCAACAAAATTTGTCAAAAAAGAGGGGAGAGGCAGGAAAGCAAAATCCAGAGGCATCGTTAATATAGTGCAACAAAATAAAGTCATGATTTCTCTATTTACTGATATTCAAAATAGTAATCTGGTCAATTATACATACTTCACCAAGCTTATCATAATTACCCTAACACAAGTTCTAGCAAGTACAGCCTGAATGATAACCTCAAAGTATATTGAGAACAGGAAAACAAAATTCTAATACTGGCATCGAAAATATGAGGCATGCAATGATATATACTTTAAATCACCCTTCAGGTTAGGGGAAAAAGCAGCTATCAATAGCATAACTCTCAGGGGCAAACAAATATAGATGAACTCATAAACATGTACAGCACTACAATTAGTATGTGATCTATCGAATAAATAAATTAATTAAGGTTAAAACAAGAACAAATTATATACAAATACAAATACCACTAACGCTGAGATAAAAGATGGAGAGAAGAGAAAATTACGGACCTATTTGATCATAAAAGTCACTTGAATCATATCCATGAGGATCAAATACATCTTTACTGAAACAAGACCCTATTTGATCAATATCCTGGTACCTCACAGCATGTAGTAAGAAGTCAGGATTTCGGTAGTCCTTCCTGTTGCGAACTTCTGCATTAAAACTTTTTCCTGCCTTCTTATACTCCAGAAATTTATTTATTTTTCTCTGCAATAATCAATTTAAAGGCTATCATGAAAATTGACAAGGGAAAAAAATTGTGATGTCTAAATGCTAATAAACCACCAAAGCAAAAGATTCAATTTACAAACAAACAACCTATTCCTACCCCCTACATAGAACATAAATCTTTACTTGATTGCAACAACAATCCGAGCGCTTTCGCATTCCAGTAGATGGGGTCAATTATATGAATTGCACAGTGCAAAAAATCCTATCATATCACTAGGTATTACATTTCTGGTACCATGCCTAGGAAAAAGAGTTGGATTTTATAAGATCGAAGATTCAAATACTGGATAACTTGTGATCTGTATTGATGAACAAAGCATATTACAAGAAAAAGAAAAACTGATAGAACAGTGTCTCCCTTCTCCAGAGAAGTATTCTCGGTGACCTGACTAACTCTCTATAGTATAATTCCTGAATTGCTCTCACTCTTCCCCCTCTTGTTCCTTGTATAACTAACTTGCTCACCATTAGACACTGATTTTCCTCCTACCTACCTCTCCTAGTTCGGCCCCTCAGTATTCTTTATCTACATAATAAAACGTCCAAGTAGAACCATGTGCAGAATGTTGATGGTACTGAACTAGCAGAGGTAGGAGAAAAATAAGTGTTTAATGGCGAGTAAGTTAGTTATACAATAATCTACATAACGTGGACCACTTCCAAGTTTCAACATAATAAAACTTGGCCTGGTTATTGAACAATGGTAGTAGAACCTTGTTTTCCTTTCTTCCCCTTTTGCTAAAAATCGGAAAGAGCTGACAGAAACAAACAGTAATATCTTATATTTCAATGATAAAATAATGCATAAATTTTATTTATCGAGTGCTGCACTAACTCCAGTTTTTACATTGGGCACCAAGACATCCCTGTTCTCAGCATTAGAAAATGGATATTTGCTGCAACATTTTCCACCGATCTTTTTACTCAGTGAAAAATAAACATTGGGATTCTACTATCAGGGTAAAGTAAAACAACAGAGGTATGCAGATTAGCATAATTAGTAATTACAGTTAAAAATACCACAGATCTTCATTTCAAATGTTAATCTTATATTTCAGCTTAAGCCCAAAACAAGGGCAATATAAACCACTCTAATGTGAAAACTACAGATTTAATCCAGATTATTGGTTACTAAAACAGGTCATTTCAACTAGCGACGCACATTATAAAAGTACCTATCTCCATGAAATGCATAGATGCTGACCAGCAAAGAAAGGTAATAGGATAAAAAAATATATATGTTCAACACAACCCTCTAATTTCCAAAGTTTCTTTTTTATCAAATTCATTGGCAATAAAGAATATTGAATGCTTGATCAGGACTAAATCAAACCAGCTTAACTCAGCAATTGCATGGTTCTTTAAAATATATCCAAATGGCATTCATCAACTATAGTTATTAAACCATTAAAAAGGACTCACTTGTAGCTCCTCTGAGCATTTAACTTTGGGTGGAGGAGGAAGAAATTTATCCAATGGATCTTCAGATTTATGCTCATCTTGATCTGCTTCTCCAACCTCTGCATCATCAGGTCTAATCACATCGTCATTATTCACGGTATCAGATTTCAATGTCTCCGAAAATTGGGGAGTATTAGCTTGATAGTTAGGTGTCAAAACCTGTGCTGTTCCTGATGATGTTCTATCTAGCAAATCGCCTGCAGAAAATTTTCATGTTGGGAAGTAAAATAAACATAAACAATAAACAATTTACCTAAGATCCAGTTTGTTACAATTTTTTCGTGAAAAAGTCACTTTTTCTAAACAAAACAATGGCCTTTGGAAGTTTCCATATATTTGTTACAGATTAAAAAGAGTAAATTTGTAGTAATGAAATCGAACAAATACATTAAGGCAATTGCAACTTCTGAAAATTGAACTTACCATTGGTTACATGATGTTGGTCCCCAAACATAACTCTACCACTGCCATCTATCTCTCCCTCCTGCAACAAACACCAACTAACACCCATTACATTTCAGTGTATAATCTAACTAAACCTATGTTTGGTTACACATTCGAAGCAACCATAACTGATTCAAGAGATATATGGTTGCTCTCAACTCTCAAGTACAATTGATAGTGCCTCCAAAATTGATTCTAACTTGAAGCTAGAATTTTAAGCTTAAATTTATCGCTCAACTCTCCAAACATATACCATTTCATACTAACATACTTGTAAGTAAAATCAATTAATTCAAAATCAATTTTTATCACAGCAGAACCAAAGAGAATGCTCCATGAGAAAGGAAAAAAAAACTACCTCAGGTTCAGGTGACATTGCTACTTCATCATGACCATAATCAACTATCGTAAGCGTTGCACTCTTACTAATCTTCAATTCCACCCGTTGTTGCTCTTGCACCGGCGAAAACAATCTATTCGGAGTAAAACCCTCGCCGGTGACTTCGTTTCCGGAATCAGCAACGTTCATTCTAACCGCATCGGCAGGCAAATCTTCATCCGCAGCATGTTCAGCGGCGTCATCTTGCTCCTCCTGGCGATTCACTTCTTCTTCTTCTTCTTCTTCTTCGGCGTCTTCCATATCGTCGTCGCTGTTGTCGTTGTACATGGATAACAAAGCGATTCCTTCCGATTGTTTCTTCTTTGATGCCATTGAATGGGCTAGGGTTTTGAAATTGTTGAATTGGGTTTTCTGGAAGTGATGAAATTCGGTGAAGGATAATTGTTGATGTTTAATGATTGGATTAATGGGTTTTGGAGAAAACGCAGAAAAATTGATTTGGAAGTGAAAACGCGAACTTGAAGCACAAAAAGAATGAAGACGGAAGAGAACGATGTGAAAAAGAGAGAAAATTTTTTAATTAATTAAGCATGTCTGCATATGGTCTTTCTTTTTTAATGGTCTTTATAAATATCTATAATTTTTTTCTAAAAAAAAATATCTATAATTTTATTTTTAATTCCAACACAATTCATCCCTAAAATTGACCCTCCAAATACTTTGAAGGACTTCAGACCCATCAGCTTATGTAACTTTATTTACAAGATTATCATTAAAGTTTTGATTCATCACCTTCATCCCATTTTGGATATTATTATTGGCTCATATCAAAACAGCTTCCTGTTAGGTAGAGGCACTTCTCAAAATGTTGTTTTGCACAAAATTATTCATTTCATGAGAAGATCAAAAAAGAAAAAAGGTTACATAGCTCTCAAACTTGATCTTGAAAAAACAATTGATAATGTTAATTGGGATTTTCTAAATACTTGTCTCCAAGACTTCGGAATATTCTCAGACATCATTATCAAACTCATCATACATTGTGTTACTTCCTCGACTATCTCTATTTTTTGGAATGGTAATAAAATGCCTCACTTCAGACTCACTCGTGGTTTAAGACAATGAGACCCTCTTTCCCCCTACTTGTTCATTATTTGTATGGAAAGGCTTTCTATAGCTATTAACTCATTTGTTCTTCACGGTAATTGGGACCCCAATTAGCTCTCTAACAACGAGCCTCGGTTGTCTCACCTCCTCTTTGCTGACAACGTTCTTCTTTCCACCAAGACAAATAACTCTTGTCTCAGATTCATCAGTGATTTATTTGATCGCTTCAGTCGGGCATCAATTTTGAAAATCAATTTATCCAAGTCTGGGCTTTCTATTATTTAGGTATTCCTCAAGCCAAAATCAACAGTCGCACTTCTATTTCTGGAATTAGAAATACTACATCCTTGGATAAATATTTGGGTTTTTCTATTCTTAAAGGTAGAGCAAAGATGAGTGATTTCCTTTTTATTATTGAAAATATGCAAACAATACTAGCTTCTTGAAAGAAGAAAAAAAACAGGATGTTAAATAAACCAGGTAGATTAACTCTTGCTTTATCAGTTCTTTCTTCCATACATTCTTACTACATGCAACTTGCATGGCTTCCCCATATCATTTGTGAAAATATTGATCAAACCACCCGTAATTTCTTTTAGAGAGGTAATAATAATAAAGGTATCCACTTAGTTGGCTGAAAAAAAATTGCTTATCCAAATAATCAAGGCGGCTTGGGAATTCAATCTGCTAGGGAAGCCAATATTTGTCTCTTTGGCAAGCTTGTTTGAGATTTACTCCAATCTTCTCCAAAACTTTGGGTGAACCTCAGCTCCAATAGGTATACTTCAGGTCCTAATATTCTTTATGCTACTTCCCAACCCAAAGACTCTCCTACTTGGTCTTATATTATTCATGCTAAAAATGCTCTCAAAGATGGTTTCTATTGGCGTGTGGGTTCGGGTAGTTCCTTCTTTTGGTTATGTCCTTGGAACTCTTTTGGCCACATTGGATCGTTGGTTCCGATCATAGACATCCATGATTTGCACCTAACTATTAAATATGTGCTCTCTTTCAATAACCCTCATTCTCAGGTTTTATACTTTCAACTTCTCCCAACATCTTCTGAATTCATCAACAATTTAAATTTTAAGTTCAAACCCTCCTTAGATGATGCCTTCATTTGGGCATCTAACAAAAATGGTGTCTACAGTACTAAGAGTGGTTATGCATGGCTGGTGTCCCACACAGATATGGTAACTAATGTTTAAACAACTTGATCTTGCTCTTGGATTTGGAAGTTAAAATCTCCGGAAAAACTCAAATTTCTTTTTTGGATGGCTTGCCTAAATTTTGTCCCCACTCTCCAATTGCTCAACAACATGAACATGGCTTCATCCGTAATTTGCTCCTGTTGTGGTCTTGAAAATGAGACTTTCCTTCATTGTATCTGTGACTATAACTTCTCTCGTATTATTTGGAACCATGTGGGTTTCAATGATGTAAATTTCTTCTTAGATATGGAGGTGAGCCATTGGTTATATGAGGGGTCATCGGGTCCCTCATTCTTTTATCTTCACGGCCGCATTTTGGTGGGCTTGGCGTCATCGAAACAATATTTGACAAGACTTGAGCCATCTATTTTTTGACAAGAACAATATTTTTCAAGACTTGAACAATATTTGACAGTTTGGTGGACTCATATCATTTATTTTTTGAATGGTAAAGTAGTATGTTAAATGTTATTTTAGTTTTTTCTCCTTGACAAGACTTGAACCATGTACCTCCAACTCCTTAACCCTTAGCTCAAACCATTTGAGTCACACAACCATGCTTAAATCATTGATTGACTAACTATTCTTTTAATATGAACCAATTGAACATCGCAATAAGAAGGGAAATTAAACAACACCACAAAAGACGATGAACAACACAGTGTCACTCTCAGACAACGAAACCACGGAGAAAAAAACTTATATCTATGTTAATATCTCTTATTTAGAATTAAATAGAGTGAAAAAGATGAAGATTGCGACTCTAGTAAAAAAATTCCCCAAAACCTCTCCCTCAATAAATAGAATAAAAGAGAAAGGGAGAAGCTAGAAATACAATATATGTTCGTCCTCAATTTTGCTCAATTTATTTGTTCGGATTTTATAATTTAAAATGTAGTTGACGTTATACGAATTATAAATCTGAATTGATTTGACCGTACATGATCAGAAGGTAACTACCAATGTGGCGTTTTATGGTGGTTGCTTCAACTGAAACATCGGAGGATGTACTTGCAAACACCATGACGCTCAAGTCAGTGTTGAGTTTTAGAACAAGAGTTAGGAGAGTAAAAGGAATCCAACCTTTGGGACTTCTGAGAGTCTCCTTTATATAGTGTGGAGGTGCAAGTGTCGTTGTAAGGAACACATAAGGGTTCGACGGTTACAGATTCGTGGGAATCATAACCGTCGAGCGAAATTCGCAGGAACGTGGGAAAGACGTTACCGTTAGGGGTGTAAGTGGTTTGTACAAAACCAATGAAACTGAAAGTTCAAACCGAACCAAACCGAAAAAATATCCGACCTTGTTTGGTTTGGTTCGAAACCGATCTGAACCAATCAAAACCGATCTAGTTTGGTTTGGTTCATGGTTTTTCATTTCGAGATTCATGAATCCGATGATAATCACACTCCTTATTTTACTAATATTATCTTACCTCACACAAACTTATGGTTAGGCCCAAAATTAAAGTCCAACATAAAGTACTTTTTAATCCATTCACTTTCTCTCATCTTCATCTCATCTCATCAGTCGGACTCTTTTATTTCTACTAAAAAAGAAACCCTAGCCGTCAACCACACCAAACTCATTGTTCATCGCCACCGGTCACCGCTGAGATCGTTCATCTCTTGATTAGTCTTATCATGTTTATGTCATTGATTTATACTCATTATATTTCATTGTTTTCCAAGTTCATTTTCTATGCCATTGATTTATACACGTTACGTTATATGTCATTGTTTAGCGAAGATTAGAAAAAGTCATTCAAAAAAGAAAGCATTGCGATTTACGATTATCTTAGAACTAGAAAAGGAAATAAAACGAAAAAGAACACGTAAAATTGTGATCGCGTGTGATGTGTATCGAAAAAAATTGAAATAAAAAGTTAGCTATAAAAGGTTAGTAATAAAAAGAATCTTGGATCAAATGTATGAAATATTGAGTAAGGTTAGTTATAAAAAAGTTGTTTGAAAACAAAACATGAAATACAGTTATACAAAGTTCTATGAAATATTTTGTGAGAATATGAATTTTTTTTAATTGTATTTTTAAACAAACCGATCAACCGAACCAATCCAAACTGAGTAGTTTGGTTCAGTTTATTTTTTTGAAAAACAGTGAAAACCGAACCAATCCAAACTGATAAAAGTTTCATCAGTTCAGACATTTTTTTGACTAAAAATCAATCCAAACTGAACCGTCACACCCCTAGTTACCGTTCAAGTTTGAACTGGTCTCCATTTTGCTCCGAGCACCCTCCCCCCGCGCGGGGAGAGGTTATGTTGTGAGTAAATGACTCGAATGTTAGATTTAGGATGTTTTGGATTGAGCCTATGCAAATGGACCTAGGAGCGTTTGTTCGGTCCAGAATAATATTTGATACAGTTTTGTGTAAAATCTGACAAATAAGGTTTTAATCAAATATAGTTACTAAGATAGATAAGGTTTTGATGACGTCAAACCCACCAAACTATAAATGCACTTAAGTTTTCTCTTTAAAATATTTATTTACATGCTTATAGTTTTTGGATCTTGGTGCCCCCGGGCACTGGTCAAACATACATAAAAGAAAATTATTACCGTAAAAGAAAACTGTTTTGACATTATTATAAATTAATTACACAATTTTAATGATTTAACTACTATGTAATTTCCTTTTTCATATCCTTAACCAATGCCGAACTGTTTTGACATTATTATAAATTAATTACACAATTTTAATGCATTAAATACTATGTAATTTCCTTTTTCATATCCTTAACCAATGCCTCGGGGGCATCGGTTAGCATATCCCATAGTTTTTTTTTAGGCTTAAATATGTATATCATCCCTGCAATTAGGGGTCGTTTGAAATTTCATCCATGTGCTTACTAATCCTCCCATTTTGCCCCTGCAAATATTAAGCATTTAAAAATTCGTCCTAATTAAAAAAACTTGCTGATGTGGATGGTAATTAGATACGTGGCAACTGGGCACTGGGCATTTGGCAGGACACGTAAGCAGAAGGCGGTTGCAATTACATGTTTGCCCTTACTGAATCCAGACTCGCGCATAAAGACCATTTTACCCCTGGCTTCATCTTTTCTTCCTACTTATCCTTCTTCTCCGTCGAGCTGGGTTTCTGAAACCCTAAAACATCACTACAGTTCCCTCTTTCACTCTTCTGTCTCTTCTTCTCCATTGAACATTTCTCTCTTATTTTCCATTGAACCTTTCACTCTTCTTCTCCATTGAACCTTCTCCATCAACTCTTCTTCTCCATTGGACCTTTCACTCTTATTCCCTCATCTCAGTTCCCTCTTTCACTCTTCTGTCTCTAGTTCGGAAATGTCAACAGGAAACAACAGTACAGGGTACACATATGGTTCTTTATTGCACGGTGAATTCGAAACTTCCCGTGGAATGCTTCCAACGTGCCGTTGTGAGTTGCCCATGGTCATCTACATTGCCAACACAAGAGCGAATCAAGGACGTCGGTTTTGGAAGTGTCGCAATTGGATGAAAAAAAATACTTGTGATTTGTTGATCTGGGATGATGAGCTTGCTTTGGGTACAAGGCCAATGGTTGCAGTCACATCTAGGATGGCAGCGACATCTAGGATGTCAGTTGAGGAAGAAGTGGAGTCAAAAGAAAAGAAGTGTAATTGTGCTGAAGTTATGGAAGGAATTTATGACTTGAAGAAAGAAAAGTGGAAGAAGAAATTGTTAGCTGAGAAAACGAAAGTGGCATGGCTGAAGTGGATTATGGTGGCAAGTTTGGTCCTTTTTTGTGTGTCTTATGCAAGAACGTGATTGATGTGGATTGCTGTGTTAGTTTGTTTAAGTTAGAGGGTTGTAGTTGGCTGTTATGTAATGAATGTGTTTAGTCAGATGACTTTGGTAGTGTGTTTATGATTAGGCTTTATGCATCAAGTTATTAAGTGTTAAAGTTATTAAGTCTTTAGTTTGTTAAGTGTTTGTGTGTTAAGTGTTGTAATTCAATATAAAAGAATGTGTGTTGTATTTCAATCTAAATTAATTGTAATGTGATTGAAACAAAGTGTTTAAGTTTGTGTTTTAACAGAAGCATCCATCAATTTGTCATTAAATATCATAACATTGTCCCATGATTGTAACAAGTAGCATAACATTTAATCAAATAGCATAACATTTAAATAGAAGCATTAAGGTCTAAGCCATACAATATCATCAAAAGAAGAAACATTTAAGGTCTAAGCCAATAGGTATATTAACATCAAAAGATGGCTAAGCTAAATAATTAGCAGATAACTTGGTCCAAGCCACATATTACACCAAAACAAACAACATCAAAACACTACTAGGCCAAGGCCAATTAAACATATTTAATTGTGTCAACTTTTTCCAACAGGCCTAGACAGGATCCATCTTTAGCTTCAGCAGCAGCTTTTGAAGCACCACCAGTAGTTTTTGTAGCATCACCAGCAGGTTGTGCCTCACCATCCTTATGATCATCTTCCACTTCAATTGGATCATCTATTGCTTTTCCAGGCCCTTTGAAGTTAGCATTTTTTTCCAAACAGTCCTACCACTTCTCCTCACCTTAGTTAAATCCAACTTCTTAGATGATGGTTTTGCTGGATTGGGTGGACGTTGCTTTAAGACAGGTTGGATAATTGTTTTGACAATGGTGTATGGCTTGACAAATGTTTGAGAAGTTGGTGTAGTATTGACTGTTGTGTTGACAGTTGCAGATGGGTTAATGACAATGTGAGTGTTTGGGGCTGTATTGACATTTGTGTTAACAGTTGCAGATGGGTTAACGACAATGTGAGTGTTTGGGGTTGTCTTGACATTTGTGTTGACTATTGCAGTTGGTTTCACAACAGTTTTGGAGTGAACCTGTGCAGTGGGGTTGACAGTTGTGTCAACATTGGTGTGAACCTGTGCAGTGGGGCTGACAGTTGTGGATGAATTTGGTTTCATGTAGGTGGACATAAATGCAACTGTAGGTTTTGTGACTGGACCTCTAACTGGTCTAGAAGGAAGAGACTGTGCAGGTGGCTTGAATTGACCTCTGTCCATAGCAGATTTCACCAGCTTCCTTTTCTTACTCCCATTTACCCCCACTTCAGTGTTTGTTGATCCAGTACTAGCACTATAACTGCCTTGAGTAACTTGTGTTTGATTTCCTTGACTTGATGTTTTTCTCTGTCAAAGTGAAGATACATTAGTATATAATAAACAATTTAGTAGCATATAATAAACAAATAAGTAGCATATAATAAACAAAGTACCTTCATTTGAATTGTATCAACTTGTGTTTGATTATTTCCCCCACTTTGACTTGCTTGAGCACTTTGTGTTTCAACATTGGTTCCCCCACTTTGACTTGCTTCAGCAACTTGTATTTCATTAGTCCCCCCACTTTGACTTGCTTGAGCACTTTGTGTTTGAACATTGGTTCCCCCACTTTGACTTGCTTCAGCAACTTGTATTTCATTAGTCCCCCCACTTTGACTTGCTTGAGCACTTTGTGTTTCATGTTGAGTAGATTGTGCTTGAGAGACTTGAGCACTTTCATGTTGGTTTTGATTTTTCTTTTTTGATTGTTTCCTCTGTCAAAGTATAAATCAATATGGGTAGAAATGAAATGACAAGAAATATGATCAATACATTGACAACAGTAAAATACCTTTCTCTTTTGTGCTTCAGGGTTCACTATCTCAGTATTAAGTCTTTTCTTAGGCATAGGCATGATATTTTGTTCCCATCTACTAAGTTTCTCTCTAAGGGTTGATATTCTATTCATAATATATGTTCTAATCCACTCAGCCATTGTTAGTATTGGTTTGTCCCTAGCTAATAAGATTGTTGCATTAAAAGACTCAGATATATTATTCATCAGCACATCACACTTGGGATAGTATGAGAAGGCATGCTTACACCATAATTTAGGGTTGTGACCTCTCAGCCATTCCCATGCAGCATGATCAACCTTCTTGAGTTCATTCATCTTTGTCTCCCAAGCTTTATTCAGGAATAGAAAAATAAATTAAAACCTAACTAACATATCATTATTATCATTATGAATACTAATAAGAATCTTATGAATATACCTTGGAAATATGTTGCCTTTGCTGCTCCCATCATTAAGTCTCTAATCAAGGTCCCTCCTCCAAACTTCTTCTTGAAGTTAGCATATAAATGTCTCAAACATAATCTATGTTCAAGCCTGTCAGACCATTCTTCTAAGACTGGAATCAATCCCTGGATGAATATCAAAAACAAATCATAAGTAAGCATAGCAAAACAAAACAAAAGTACACATTAATCTCAAAACATAACCTACTTAATACCTTTTGTTGGTCTGATATAAACACCCATCTCCTGTCAGTGCCAATATCATTAAGTAACAATGTCAAGAACCACCTCCAAGCATCATTAGTCTCATTCTCAACCACTCCAAAAGCCAATGGGTAATACTGATCATTTGCATCTCTTCCAACAGCAACCAGTAGTATTCCTCCATACATTGTTTTCAGATGACATCCATCCACTCCAATGAAAGGCCTACATCCACTCAAAAATCCTTTTTTACAACCTTCAAAGCAGAAGTAAAACTTGTTGAACCTTGGTTGATTTGTTAACAGTGTTCTCTCCACATTAATTTTGAGGGTATTTCCCAATGAAACTCTATGCAACTCAGCAGCATACCTCCAAAGCAGAGTATATTGTTTCTTAGCATCACCTTCAATTATTTCTTTAGCCATTTTCTTTGCCTTCCAAGCTATATGAAAAGATACATCAACTGAATGAGTCCTCCTCAAGTCCTTCATTATATCTTTGACAAGCATGTCGCCAGTTGTCATTATCTTTGGAAGCACTTCTTTTGTCACCCACTTGGAAGTAGCACTTGTTTTTTTTAAAGACTTAGCACATGTGTGGTCCCCACTTAATGTCTTTATTTTAAATGTGTGGCTGTCTGCCACTTTGCTACAATGAACCACATAATTGCACTTTGGATTCTTACACACTGCCCTACATCTTTCCTTGTCCTGTTTCACAAACTTTATCTGTCTTAAATTTAATATTGACCACTCAGTAATTACCTCCTTGAACTCTGCAATTGACTTAAAGTCCATACCTACTTTGAACTTATAGTCCTTTGTTAGTTCACTCATCTTAAATTCAGGGTATTTTGGCAAACCCTCAGAATCAGAATCATCAGGGTCATCTGATAGTAATTCTTCACTTTCATAGTCCTTCTCCCACTCAGGGTCAGCATGTTCCTCTTGTTCAACACCCTTTGCTTTTTTCTTTGGTTTTGTAGGTTTATCATTTGTTGGATTGTATGAATTTAGAGGTTTACCATCCATATAATGATCACTGTATTCAAACCCATCCTCAAGACAAAGTGCCCTCTCATCCTCACTATCATCAAAGTGATCATATGCCTCATCCTCATCTTCATCACTACTACCTGAACCACCCTCATCCACATTGTCTTCATCAGGACATACCACAGCTGCCTTTCCTTTCTCAATGTACCTATTGTCTTCTGCACTTTCAACTAATTCATTACCCTCAACACAGTTTGAGCTTTCACCTACTTGACTACTAATCACACAGTTTGGAATGTTTACTAACTGACTTATATCATCTACATCATGCTCAACAAATATGTTAACAACCCTATTTTTTTAACAGCATAATCCTTAATCTCACTTGCATCCTCATCTAATCTTATGATCTTGAAGTCAACATCTTCATCAGGCATCCACCACAACCTATATTGCTTTTTAACCTCCAGATCTTGTTCTACAATACCACATATTTCATAATAACTCCACTTCTCAATATCTAAGCCTTCAAACAGTTTTACATTCCCCCCAGTATAATTGATTAACCAATCCCTAACAAAACGTCCTCCATAGTGAATTGAAACAGAAATAGACATTCTGAAAGAAAAATACACTCACTCAGAAAAACAAAAATGGTACAACAAAGAAGCACACTAAGTATGCGAAAATAGAAACCCACATGTTTTTTATCAAGTATTTCACTGAAAAAATAAACAAAGGTAACGTATTTTGAAAATGGCTTATACAAACCTGGGTTTTTCTTCTTCACGACAGCTTCACGACAGCTTTATAGAAACGAGTTCTATATAGTGATTTGCGTTCCAATAGAGATTCCAAACACCAATTTTGTGCGGCAATCAAGTTTCAAACGAGTTCTTCTCAACAATTTCCCCCTAATTCGTGTTTCAAACCCTAACCCTAGAGCAATTTTCGCCCCAATTCGTTTTTTTGATTGTCAAAGAAGAGGGAAGAAGAAAAGATGAAGCCAGGGGTAAAATGGTCTTTATGCGCGAGTCTGGATTCAGTAAGGGCAAACATGTAATTGCAACCGCCTTCTGCTTACGTGTCCTGCCAAATGTCCAGTGCCCAGTTGCCACGTATCTAATTACCATCCACATCAGCAAGTTTTTTTAATTAGGACTAATTTTTAAATGCTTAATATTTGCAGGGGCAAAATGGGAGGATTAGTAAGCATAGGGATGAAATTTCAAACGACCCCTAATTGCAGGGATGATATACATATTTAAGCCTTTTTTTTATCAAACTATATAAAATCCGACAAATGAATAAATAGGCCTTGAACATATAAATCTGACAATTTGGTTCTAAAGTAATAAGTATGTGTTTGGTAACACGTTTTCAGTGGCCAAACCTGCGTTTACTTTTTCAAACGATGTTTCCAGATTTTCTATCTTGTTTGCGTGAATGAAAAGTACTTCCAGGAAACTTGGTTTTGATCTCAAAACGTCATTACAGCTGAAGCTGATATTCCTAGCTTTTGCTTTTATGAAACTCAGTTTTGATTTCAATGACATGTATAGTTACCAATATACCCATGTTTTCTTCTCCAATTTCCTACCAATAAACATCTTTCTTCTTCTCTATTTTTGCAGATCTGAAGAGGGCAAATGAATAAATAATAATTTAACTTAAAACAAAGAAAAGGAACCGAAAGATTGCAGATATGTTCTTAATTGGTGAGTGATAGAGAAATTATATGAGAGAAAAATAGTGAAATGGGAAGGAGAAAGATTAGAAGAAGGGTTAGAGTAATGGATCTGGAGGCGGAGAAGGAAAAATAGTGAAATGGGGGAAGGAAAATAGTAAGTAGTGGAGAAAAAGATGAAAATAGAAGAAGGGAATGAAGCTTCTGGAGAAAAATAGAAGGGAGGGACGTGTGAGGGAATATTAAAAATAATTCAATTGATTAGTTTATTTTTTAAAAAAACTCATAAATTTTCTCAAAAAAAACTCTTTCATATGAAATTATTTTTAAATAAATTTGTAAACCAATAAAAATCCATTTATGATTTTAGATAAAATCCATTTATGATTTTAGATATGTTCAAATAATTATTTTAAGTAAGTATGAGATATTTAGTTTTAATTAAAAGGATAATTTAGTCATTACACATTCAAAATCAATTTTGAATCAAACTATCCAAACAACATAAACTCATGAGAATCACTTCTATTAAAGTGTATTCAAACATAATAATAGCAAACACACACTAAAGTCCAATGTCCATCAATTTAACTTGTAACATCATAATAGCAAAGATTAAATTCTTTATTAGTATTTATACCACATATTAACATGATTTAAGAATTAAGTAAAAGAGATAAGATAGTTTCAAGATTAAATTGATAACTTATTCTAATTACAATCATTATGTTTATCCTTTACACACAAAAAATGATTTTGTGTTTAAAAACTTGTTTATGAGAAGAGCTTTTGTTTTCACGTTCATGCTACTGTCGTTTAGACAAATATTGACCTATAAACAGTTTGTTTTCATAGATGTTTGTGACGTACGAAGATTCCCATCTCAGTCAAGTGTTTATGCTTTGTATGCAAATCTTGTCTTACTTTATTCGTTGAAATTGAGTCAGAGCCCGATAAAATATGTAGAGCATGATAATAGGTTTCTCAAAGCATATTCATCTCTTTGTAAGTCGTAAAAAATAGAACAATTAAAAATAGAGTCTTGAGTGTCATCAGATACTCTTTAAGCATTCTAAAATAAACAATTTTTTTTTAAATCAAATATTTTGATTTCCAAAACAATAATACATGCATTTTTTAAAATAGTTACTATTGATAGGTCTTAAAAAGAACTCCAGATGCATTCATTAATATTTCCCTTAAAAATAAAAGGTCTTGTTAATCGATATCATGGATACTCGTTATGAAACTAAAAGTGAAAGCAAAGACAAAATATACATTAAAAAAACACTTTTTCAAAATTTAATAAGTATAATACACTTGTTAACATTTCTCAAACCAAAAAGTATATAGATTTTACATACATTTAATCGCTTAAGTATATTGTTTCGTTGCTAATAAATTAATTTATTCAAGATACAAAATATTACATTAAACGGGGATATCTTAGATATGTTTATTTTTTGTACAAATATTTTAGATATTAGTTCAGTTAGTATAAACAATGCATAATATATGTAACGTCTGAAGTTTAAATTTCGATCCCTACAAAATAAGATAGAAGAGAAGTTTTTGTAATTTATTTTATATATTCTTAAATATATGAAGTAAATTTTACTTGTAAATTGTAATTCATCCGGAGGCTAGAGGTTGCAGGTCTTGATGAACATTGACCCAAAAAAGGGGGGCGGGGGTCTTGGTAAATATGTTGCATATAATAAATATATAAACACCCTGTACCAAAAAAAAAATGCACAAACAACCTAGTACTGAAGGAAAGCATATATAATCAATCATACCTAAGCTATATATTATAATTTGCAGATAATTCCAACTTGAATATAACTATAAGGATAATATTCACCCCAAAAAAGACTAGATAGAGATAATCCTACTTGCATGCTCATAGTCATTCATACCTAAGCTAGTAAGCTATACATGTAGGTTCAAACAGTTTTTCTATCACGTGATTTTGTATTACAGGAATATGAAGCCAGCATAATTTAAAATGGAGATGTATCGCATTATATACCGATACTTTGTAGATACTCGTGAATACATATTGATGGAGTATCAAAGTTAATTGTATTTAAATTATATATTTTATTGGATACTTATAAGATACTCAACAAATATTTATAAGATATTTCACAGAGGCATATCTTGAAAAAATGAAATGAAGATTATAAAAGTGACACTTTGTTGTGAAAATTCAATGAAGACATATACGATTCAATTTCTTTCGATTAACCAATTAAAAATTATGTTTTTTGTGGATGAAAGTAGTAAGAAAGAGGAGATTCAATCAATCAACATCAAACAAACTTTGTTTTGAGTTCTTCTATTTATGCATTTGTTTTTTTTGGGACATAATTTATGGATTTGTTGATATCCCAACATGTGAATGAAAATATAATATGATTTATATGAAAAACTTTATATTTAATTTTATTTTGATCACATGTATTAGTTTTTGTAAATTTTGACTTTTATGATTATATAGTATTGAAGAGGAATCAATACTTATATTTTTTTTCAAGCATTTTACATGCATATAAATTTTAGTATAAATATTTTTGTTAATGTATCTTAGCTGTATCATATGCTGAATTTTAAAAATTCGCGTATCTACATACCCGTATCGTATCATATATGCACGTGTACTATGTATTCGGACTTCCTAAGGATATGAATTCTTACTCATGTGATTGTTCACTCTATTTGTTTCCAAAATAATTGACTTATTTAACTTTTCAATTTAATATTAATTAATTATTTTTTAAAGTATAACTCTAACTAATAGATCCTTCAAAAATAAAAAACTGATAGATGCTTAAAACTATTTATTTTCTCTCTTTCACTTATATTTCTTCTGATCACATTTATAAATATAAACTGACTTTTTAAATACATTAAATAATTAATATATCCAATCACATTTATGAGTTAGATACATTATTTATTGGATGTATCTAAAAAATTGTTTTTAGTTAGTAAATGTGACTTGAGAGAGTAAGTTTTTTTTTAATACGTGTACAATGAAAAAAGTTCTGCTCTTTTGTGAGAGAGGTTTGATAAAAAGTAGAGTTAGGTTAGGAAAGTCTATCCAATCCTATTTGGCTGACCTTAAATTTCAATGCAAAATAAATGAAACTGAGGAGCATTTTTCAAAACATAATCCCAGCATCGACACATGTGTTAAAGATGTAACAAAAGGTTAGCCGTGCATCTTAATTAGTCGACACAAACTTTTGTCATAAATTCCATTAGCTTGATACTCCTTTCGTCTCAGAATATTAATCGTTTAAGGTTTGTGTACGGTTATTAAGAAAATGATTAATTGTGTTGATTTCAATGGTAAAATCAGTAGCATTTACAAAAACATCCATATTAATTGCAGTTAGTGGAGTAGTTAAGTTGGATGAAATTCAATAAATAAGGGTATAATAGTGGAAAAAAAATAATAAATGCTGCATTTGTATTGTAAAGTGACAATTATTTTGAGAAAAAGAAAAAATGCTAAAGAGACAATAATTGTGAGACGCAGGGAGTAGAAGATTCTCTAGACGATAAAAAAAACACGACTCTCTAGATATGTTTAGATTCGCGTTGAGATCGGTAAAATAGTAGTGGTAACCACCACAAATTCAGACAAACTACTACCCTTTAAATTTAAGTTAAGGAGTATTTTTAGGGCATTGATCAAGAGGATAAATGTAAAAATATTGTATTAAAAATGATGATAAGTGATGAATTTTACTTTTTAAAAGTTAAAATATTGTTGAATTCAATGCAAATATACTACTTTTGGTTTCAGGGCACTAGTTAAGGTAACCAAAATTAGTAGCTTTTCATTGGAAACACAAATTTTTAAACTTTTTACAAGTTGACTTGATCATTTTTTTATCACTTTCCAACACAAAATTAGTAGCTTTATCATTTTTCTGAGATTGTTGTTAGGGAATAGGTACCAGAGGTTCTAGGAGGAGTGGTCGAGTTTATGGTTTAAGGTCTTAGTTGTATGTTATAGGGAGAAGGGTGAAAGGGTGAAGGAGGGAGGCAGGTTATGCTCTAGATGGTGGAGAGGCATTACATATATTAGTAGACAAGTAGGAGTGGCGATAAATGGTTGGTCTAATGGTAATCTGGTGTGGGTGGTTGGAGATGGGACAAACACATTTTTTTGGTTGGATCAATGGTTAGATAGTGGTGTCTTGCGTGACAGGTTTACGAGGCTAATTTGACTTAGCGGATGACAAGTATGTGATGGTAGCATAGATGTGTTCTTTAGGTTGAGGTGTATGGGAAGATGGGTGGAAGTGACAGAGGATGTTGTTAACTTGGGACGAGGAGTAAGTGGGGGAGCGCAGTCTCTTATTGTTTAACTTTTTTTTTTTTTTTTTTGCATAATTGTGTGGATGACATTTGGAAATGGAAACTAGATCTGTACATATGGTGTTTAGTATGCGGCGTTTATCAAATATTGGCCACGAAAATGTTAAGGATGTATCATTCCTCTACGATAATGTTTGGATAAAAGTGGCACCATTGAATGTTTCATTGTTTGCATGGAGGTTGCTTTAAAACAACTTATCAACAAAAGATAATTTGATTCAACGTGGATGCATTAAGGTTAATTTAGATTTTTGTACGAATGAGAAGGAAAATGTGGATCATTTTTTCGTGGGATGACTTATTTGAATGCATATTGCCTCTTATTCGCTAATGGTTGGACATTTGTTCAGCCGATAGATTGCACATAGTAGATCACTTACAACATTTGCACATTTAGGAAGTGGTTCCAAGAAGAGTGGCAATTTACTTCGTCTCATTTAGTTGACTAGCGCATCAAACGAGTGAAACAGTCATGTTTTTCAAGAAAATGAAATGTTTATTCAACAATTAATTAGTCGATAGAGTCAAACTTTTCTCTTTCTTGTAACTTGGTTCTACCATACTTTGAGTCCTAGCCTAATACTCATTTCGTAGGTTTGAGCTCTTTATTTATTTTGGTTTCGTAAAAAAAATGTAATGCAAATCCATATAATTTATTTATCTTGTTTAGGGCTGGAAATGAGTCGAGTCAAACCAAACCTGTTTGAACTCGGCTCGACTCGATTAGAATTAGTTGGGCTCGAAACTCGACTCGAGTTCGAAACAAACTTTTTTAGTTTGAGTTCAGCTCGTTTTAAGTTTACGAACAATTTGGCTCGACTCATTAGGTTCACGTTAGATTATGCTTAAATCTGATGTGCAACCAAACTGTGCACCTGACCCTAAAATACTAAAAAAAAATTGTCTAAAATACTAAAAAAAATTGCACTAATATTCTTATGACAATTGCAATTGACATTTTATAATTGCAACGGGTTGAATCAACACAATCAATGAATATTATCAAATTCACTCAACGCACTTGTTTTATAGCCAAAGCTTCCTCTTACATTCTTATATACGTTCGATGTGGGACTATTACTAATGGTAGGTTTTAAAGCTTAAACAAAGAGAACAAGACTCTAGCTAGATAATACAGTATCTCTTATTTTATATTTGATTTGTTATTTGTATTTTTTCTTTTTCATTTCATAGTTGATAATACGTTTTCCTATTCGTACTATCTTATCAATTATTACATATAAACATATCATTCATAGTTCATTAAAAAAATATCATTCATAGCTTATAAGTGTTTTTTTTACATCTGTTATTCAAAATAGTACTGATAATTCCTTTAAAACAACTTAAATAATAAATTAACTCTTCTACCACTTCCATCCTATGTAAAAAAACTGTTGATAGCGTACATTAAAAATGTATCATATATATATATATATATATATATATATATATATATATATATATATATATATATATATATATATATATATATATATAATCGAGCCAACTCGTGAATCAAACGAACTGAACTATATATAGTTCAAGTTCAACTCATTTAATTAACGAACTTAATTTTTTAACTCAGGTTCAGCTCATTTGGTTCATAAACCAAATTCAACTAGCTAATTGTCGAGTCGGGTTTCGAATTTTTTTCGAGTTGTCTCAGTTCATTGTCAGCCCTAATCTTGTTAACGAGTGTTCCGGAACACTTTTAAGAGTCCTAAATTTAGTAATTATTTTATTAAAAAGTCAACTATTATAATTTCCAATGCATTCAATACATAACTTTTCATTAAAAACTTACTATTTAAAGTGCTTAAAGAGTACTCCGAAAACACTCGTTAACAATTACCTAATTTATTTCAGTGTTACACTTCACATATCACAACATCGATATACACTCTAAATCTTACTAGAAAGCAATATAAAAAAAAGAAAAGACAAATGGCCATATCATTTATTTCAATTTACAATACAAGGTAAAACTAATGGTGTTTTGCTCACCAGATTTTGCCTATAGATTGCTGTGACGTTGACATGTTAAGCCCAACTAAGATCTAATCAAACTATCTAGTTTGTTTTTTCCCGAGAATTCTCTATCAAGTTGATAGAATCATGCTAAAAAATAAATCCCATAACATTACTAATAAACTAAAAAAAAAAAAGTGGATAGAAGGAAATTGACACGGGTATTTTGAAAAGGTGAATGCATCATTCTTGGTGAAAACGGTGGGAAGCTGAAAAGCTATAACAACAATTAAAAACCAAACCAAGTTTGCGGTTTGTCTTTTATTATCTTAATTTCTTACCATCACTGCCGGCAAGCAACTTCTAAGTTTCCATGCCCCATGAGAATCGATTTGTAGACCTGCAAAATCATCTTCTCATCATACTCTTTAGGTGGGGCTCTTTTAAAACCAGGATCCCCTGTGAATCCAGCTGGCAGAGCCCCACCAAATCCAGAGGTCGAGCCATTCACGGTCATAACCCGTGAGTTGGCCAAACCCAACATCATGTTTACATATGCATCTCTTGCCCTTAGCAACATCTTCTTAGGGGAAGGGATTCTGATTCTGCTGATTCGGATCTTAGGTGATAGTTTGATCTTCCACCTCCAAAATCGACCTTTTCGGGTTTGAGTGCTTCCAAGTTCAACTTTGCTTGTTCTTCTTCTTCTTCTTCGGCTTGATCCATTTATTCTTTTGTATCCCTTTCTTTGCCAATACTCCTTTAAACCCTTGTATGCACTAGCTGTGATTCCTTCCATATTTTTCTTTGATACCTTATTTGATCTTGTTTATATTCTCCAATTTTCTTTGGCTCAATATATGATATAGAAATAAGAAAATGGGTGGGTGAGAGAGTGAATGAAAAATGCAAGAAAGATAAATAAAGTTAGGTACATGCAGACAGAGGAATAACACATGGGCATGGAAGCTAGCTATCTGCTCTGGATCATAATATATGGTTATTTGATTAATTTAATAATGTTAGATATGTTAATTAATTAATGTTGACATAAAGAAAATAGTTTGGGTAGCACCGAAGGTGTGAGGTGGGGGTGGTACAATAAATGCGACAAGTACGTAGGTTGATGCATTTAATAACAACGGGTGTCATTTTCCTTCTTGCAATTGATATATTAGATCAGATCGGATAGAGTTATTCACATGAACCATGGTTATTCACATCACACGGCAAGTTTCCTCTACGTTTCCTCAAAACTAAACTAGTAAACCATATCCTAACCTTATCAAAACAATAACAAGTTACCATTTCCCTAACTTTGATAATAGACTTAAATCAACTTCATAGCCAATGTACATAATAGAATTCAAAGTACAATAACTAGTTAAATTGGTCCATAACCAACACATTAACCAAAGAGGTTAAAAACAAGTACAAAACATAACATAAACTTTTCTTGTTTGAAGGACAAACACAATATAAACTTGACTGCATATAATTTATGGTTAAATGTATTTTTATCCTTATAAATATTTAAAATTGTGTATTTAATCCCTTTAAAATAAAATCACACTTTTTAATTTTTATAATATTTTTCTTTAGCATTTATAGGGGAAAAAAATATTAACCGAAAATTTTACAAAAACAAAATTGCTGATGGAAAATTTTACTCCTTACTAATCAGACCCAATCACAATTGTTTCTTGAGCTGCATTATAATTACCAATACCACCCAAATTTAGTTCTTCCACAACAACATTTGGTTCTTGAACATAATCCTCAACAACAATAGAATGAAGTTATAGTGCATAACAACAACTAGTTTTTTTTATCATCCAATTTCCCTTTTTTTTTAGAATTAATTTTTACTCTCATCCTATTCTGAGATCATCTTTTGCTCATGTAGCCTATTCAATTAATAAAATGTGTCAGTTAATAAGGTCACAAATATCATCCTAACAAATTGTAAAGAAAAAAAAGTTTTCAAAAATGGAAAAACAAAAATTTCATTTAAAAAACACAGGGAATCAAAAGAATATATTACACCTTTGTTGTTTTATTTTTAAAATTGAGAGTCTTCATACTCCCCGATCGTAATTTTTTTTACCTTCCATCGTTATCTTTTTTTTATTGGTACTAACCTTTCATGTTATCTATATCTATGAATTGTAGTAAATGTGTACAGTCCTACATACCGTACTTTTATGGACCAATACTAAATCACACATTAATCAAGAAAGTTAATTAATATATTATTTAATATTCTTGAGGTAATCAAACCTTATTTGTAGTACTATTGAGAGTTAAATTCTTTCTTCGTTTCAAAATACATGTACATGTCAACCACTTCACATATGCTAATGCATAATTTTGACCGTTAATATCTTTAATTATCTAATGTAAAAAATTATAAAATTTAGTATTTTGAAAATATTTGTCGGGTCAAATCAAACAACATCTTACATGCTAATATTTGTATTTATACATTAGGTCAAAGTAAGTCAAGTGAATAGGGTACATTGCAAAAATTGGACATGTATTTTAAAACAGAAGGAGTATATTATTATATCTATAAATATATAAATTTTTGGTACAAGAAGAGGGTTGAGTCCAAGAAAAAAAAACTAAGCGATTAAACGAACATTTCGAGGCATGCAAGCGGCAGAAATGTCATAAAAAAGGAGACATTGAAGCTCTTTAGGAGGAGTCTCAATAACATGTAAATAAAATGAGTCTAAAGATAGACTAAAATTTGCTAGCCAATCTGCCGATATGTTTCCTTCACGCCATACATAGTTGATTTGAACTTGCCAACTCATGTTTTTTAGATCCCGAATGCGTCGTATCAAGGTATGAACATTCCCATTGATATTACATTTCTCAGTTACCATATCGACCAAAACTTTGGAGTCGCTTTCCACTTGAAGGTGTGTGATCCCCTGTCTTCGAGCCATATACATGCCAATACATACGCCCCACATCTCTGCATGTAGCGCGTCGCATGATCCTATCTTACAAGCATAACTGTTCAAATAATTTCCATTGCTATTCTGGAGAAGTCCGCCACATCCCGAAATGCTAACTGAACTTATATGCGTGCCGTCACAGTTGAGTTTAACCCAACCCTCCTGGGGTGTCTTCGAACCAATGAAAATAGTGTCAGTATGTCGAGGCCATCCAGACATTTGTGTTTGTTTGCAATTATCAATCTCTGTAGCCATCTTGTGAATCACATCATTTGTTTTTGGTTTTAGCATCTCTTAAAAATTTCTTCGATTTTTAGTCCTTCAAAAGTTTTCAATCTTCATTTTTTGGATAATAGGAAAATTTCTCGGATTGATTGGGACTCCATTTGTTTGGAGAAGGAGGTTGGCAGTAAGGAGAATTAGGGAGTTAAATTTGGCGTTGTTGGGTAAGTGGTGTTGGCGATAGGTGACATATCAAGTACTTTATTTTGGTTTGATAGTTGTGCAAGTGAGGTCTCTCTTCAGGTTCATTTTTGTCGCTTGTTTGATTTATCGGAAAATAAATTATTGACAGTGGCACAAATGTTTGATCTGGGTGGGAGGTAGGAGGGGAGGCCTGGAAGTGGAGAAGGAGTTTACGGGCGTGGAAGGAGGAGATGTTAGTGAAGTGTAGGCTGTTATTATTGACTGTTGTGCTGCAGGTTAATGTTGATGATGTTTGGTCTTCGGTACCTGATCCAGCAGTAGGCTATATAATTAGAGGGGCTTATCGCACGCTTATAGATGGGACAACTTCCATTCCTATTGCTCCAGCGGTACCAGCGACCCTCCTTTGGAGGAAAGATGCTTTTCTAAAGGTCTCTATTTTTGGTTGGCGCCTTTTTCGAAACAGATTGCCTACAAAGGTTAATTTATTTCGGATTAGGATTATTCAACACGACGCTCAGCTATGTGTTACCGATTGTGGGGTGATCGAGTCGGATGTCCACTTATTCTTGTCCTGCAACGTTTTTGAGCAGGTTTGGCAACTTGTTCGACATTGGTTGGATGTTCATTCACCAGACCCCTTAACCATTGTCGACCACTATCTTCAGTTTAGTACTTCATCGCGTCTTGCAAAATTGTGGTGTTCTTTTATATATCTAATTTGGTTTGTAGGTTCTTGGGTCATTTGGAAGGAAATTAATGCTAGAATTTTCCGTGCAAAATAGAGCACACCTTATCAGTTCTTGGAAAACATCAAGCTTCTATCCTTTTGGTAGTATAAAGCACAATTTGTTGTTTATCATTATAAATTTTATGACCCATTTTTATGCTTGGGTGTTGGCTAACTGTTTTTAGTTTCGTTTGAGACATCCTCTTCAACACACCTTATGCTGGAGGGATAGATCGTTGGTTTTAATATATCTCATTTTGATTTGTTAAAAAAAAATATTTTTCTATTACCACTTTTTATGATAATTTGTTTGTGAGAAAAAGGAGGATGTTATTAATTATTTGGGTTAATATGTTTTTACCCCCTGTAATTTGGGCGAGTTTCGATTTACTCCCTTGTAAAAAAAGGTTAAGATTCCAACCATGTAAAATAAGATTCTTTGATTTTAGCCCCTGACTTATGTGACTGTGCAGAATTGCTGACGTAGCATGCTGATTGTGCATATTTGATTATATGGCATGCTGACTGTATAATTAATTTTGTTTTTTATTTTTTGAAGGTACTCATGGCATTTGTGCCTATTTTTGTAAAAAATTAAAAAATTTGTAAAAAAAAAAAATCAGGATTTTTTTTATTACAGGGGTAGACCGAAACTCGTCCAAGTTACAAGGGGTAAAGATATATTAGCCTTAATTATTTTGACAATAATTAAGAATTTAACTTTTGAGGATAATTAAGCATTTAACTACTGCATTTAAATTATTTGTTATTTAATTTGTGGATTCCTCACCATCAAACAAAGTCGCTGTCATTTTCTCTTGATCTTTCTTTTCCAATCGATATCACATAGCTAACTTCTCAAGCCAATTTATTGAAAAAGACGTTCTCTTCCGTAAAGACCAATTGTTTGCAAAACAAAATAGGAACAAAAAATTAAAATAAAATATCGGGATTAGTTAAAAAAAAAAGAATTAACAAAACCTTTGATCATCTCTTGAATAAACCAGTTGGGTTATTTCGAAAAATAAGTTTGATATCAAATTCCGACAACGGTTTGGACGATTAACACAATTTAAATATGTGATCAATCATTTTTCGTATATGTGGTAAATTAGTTGAGTTATGTGTCAATAAGTTGAGTTCAGTGGGAGATATGCTTGCGTCAGGCTGGGAGGAGAGGGGAGTGGTGTGTCTGTGGAGGCGGAGGTTGTGAGAATGGGAGGAGGAGCTATTAAAAGAGTGTAGGTTGTTGTCTGATGTTACTTTGTAGGTTCAGCTCTCTGATCAGTGGAGGTGGAGGTTTGAGGATAGTGGTGTATACTTTGTGCGTAGTTTCAGATATGACATGACACAGACATGTCCCAGTTAAGGTGTCTATTTTTACTTGGAGACTTATCCGCATCAGTTTGCCAACCAAAGCGAATTTTGTGGCTCGTGGGATTCTCTTTCAGGAGGCACAAATTTGTGTGACCGGGTGCTGTGAAGTGGAAACAGTTCATCATTTATTTTTCTCTTGTTCTATTTTTAGAGATCTATGACATTTAGTTCGTGATTGAATTTAGGTCTCTAGGGTTGATCTGTTGATGGTGTTGATCATTTTCTCCAATTTTATTTTTTGTTAGGCGGGTCGGCAACTAAAAGATCTTTTATGCAACTCATGTGACTTTTGTGTGTTTGAGTTTTTATGGTCCGAACGTAATAATAGATTGTTTAAAAATATGGTAAATACCATTCACCAATTGTTGGAAAAACTAAAAATTCATTCCAATTATACCTAGGCAAATTTGTATATAAAAAATGTTATATTTTTTGTGTCATTAAAAAAATATAAGAATTTATATTATATTTGTATATAAGTATAATTTTTTAATAAGATAAATATAACTTGTTACAATATAAAAGCGCATAATATTTATACCTATAATTTGTATCAATATCAAGGTAATTTTGAAATTTGCTTTTTCTCAAATCCTTAAGTTCTTAAACACACATAGAAATTACCTAAATAACCCTAATGATAGTTATCTACCGTTGAGTTCAACGATGGTTAACTACCGTTGCGATTTTTCCCAAAAGCCAGTACAGCCCACACCACCCTACCTCCTATTCATTCATCACCTTACATCATCATCAACGTACCTCAAAAAATCCCCAATTCTAACTTTTTTCTTCCAAATCTTGGTTCGAAATCATTGGAGAATGATTGCTAGAAGGTTTCTACAGACATTTGATGTCAAGAAACATGTATTGCATTTTTAAACTCGTTTCCATTGATTCATATTTCTGCAATTTTTTTCCCTTCAAACATGCATCACACCGGCAGTTAACTACCGTTGGGGATAAGAACCCAGCTGCAGTTAACTAACGTTGGGGACTTAGAATTTAAAAATAAAAAATAAAAAATAGGCAGTGCTCACTGCCTAATTTTTTTTTATGTATGTTTGTATTTTATATTAGATAAATGTTAATTAATTTTTTTATTATTATATGTAGTTTATTTATAGTTATGGTTGAGAATGCGGGTGTTGATCCGATTGATCATAAATCTAGTTTTGCTGATTATTTCGTCGAGATCAAATCGCCTAAGGTTGAAGTTTCAGTGAAAGTTGAAGCTCTTGTGAAAGTTGAGGCTTTAAGCGTCAATTTTGGTGTGTCCAATATTTGTGACAACAAAGTGGACACAACTCATTTCTTTTCAAGTCGAGAATCATGAAAAGATAAAGATGAATTACTTGGTTGGGTACGTCAACAAGCGAATATGGCTGAATTTACTGTTGTCATAAAAATATTTTGGGCAATAAAGAATCCATCATTGGAATTGGTTTGTGAAAAGAGTGGCGAGCACAAAGTACCGAAGAAAAAATTGAAGCGAGAAGCAACATAATCAAGAAACTGTGGGTGTTTGTTAGAGTTGTGTGGATATGTTGTTAAGGAAGAAAACGCTTGAAATTTGACTATTCTTAATGTTGTTCATTGTTCACAACCATGAGATGTAGCCATATTTAGCAGGGCACCTTCTTGCGGGATTATTAATGGAGGGCAACAAGGAGATTGTACGTGACTTGATCAAGAGTTCGGTAAAAAAAAATGACAAATTTGAAAAGAAAAAAAAACCATGACAAATATAAAGCAAGTTTATAATGAACGTCATAAATTCTAAAAGGCTTAAAGAGAAAACTTGACGGAGATGCAATATCTAATCTCAAATTTGGAAGAGAATAAATATGTTTATTTCATAAGAGAAAAATGCGACAGTGATACTATTCAAGACATATTTTGGACTCATCCATAATCAGTTAAGTTGTTTAACAATTTTCCGATTGTTTTGATAATGGATTCCAACTACAAAACAACTTGTACACGATGCCATTGTTTGAGATAGTTGGAGTCACTTCAATCGATATGACCTATTTGGTTGGTTTTGCATTTATGACGGCGAAGAAGGAGGATAATTTTACTTGAGCTTTAAAAATGTTGCTTAAACTTTGCTTAAACTTCTTAAACCAAAGAGTAATGTGCCTAATGTGGTTGTGAATGATAGGGATACAACTTTGACGAATGTCGTAGCAACTGTTCTTCCTGAAAGTGGTGTAATGCTTTGTTATTTTCATATTGGGAAAAATTTTAGAGCAAAAAACATCACAAATTGTAGAGTGAAACCAAAGGTTGTCAAAGTGGATTGAAAAGAGAAGCTTGTGAACAAGGTGAAGTCAAGTGAGATAGTTGACCATATTTAGAGCATGGAAAAATGTGGTTGAATCTCCTCCTCAAGAGTCACATGCAAGCAATGTAATGCAATTCCGACATGTTTGTAAAAAAATTCCAAAGTTTCTTTACTATGTTCAAAGTACCATTTTGAAAAATGTTAAGGAAAAAATAGTGAGGGCATGGACAAACCTTGTGTTAAATCTTGAGTGCAGGACCACCAATAGAGTTGAAGAGGCCCATGGTAGAGTGGAGACATATTTTACCACTAGTGTGGGTGATTTGGGTACTAGTTGGGGAAAAATAGATGAGATGTTGGTAATCCAATTAGAGGAGATACAATCATCATTTGGTAGGAGCATTACTGTCTTGGAACATAGATACAAAGAGGTCATTTTGTACTATGGGTTGGTGGTAATATGTCTAGACAAGCCATGAACAGTATTTTTGTGGAAGACGACCGTGTTTTGAAAACCTTGTGCATGGACAAGAAAACTCGCGGTTGTATTCAAATGACATCGTATGGGCTACCTTGTGCATGCGTCATTGCTATGAAAATACGTCACAACAAGCCTATTCGATTGGATGAGATAGACCGTCATTGGAAAAGGTTATATATGGGTGAAGAAGAAAGTAATGAATATTTTTTTTTTGTCACGGAGGAGTGGAGTGATATTCAGGAACGTCTCCAAAGAGTCCCTTACCAAATGAAACTACAAATCAAAGAGGGTTTGCGCCAGTTAGCATTTTCGGAGGCCACACTGATGCACCACCTCCAAGAAAGGTACCAACCAAAGGAGCCAAGAAAAAAAAATCAAATCTATTCAAAAAACACCATCGACTAGTTGAATCTCATCTTCGTGGGAGACTATTGAATCTTAATTTCCGGATCGGCAATCTTCACAAAAAAAAAGTCTTCACTACCTAAAAGAAAAGGTGCTCGCATTGACATTTCTCCATGTTCCTCAGTTCTAACGCCTAATCGGGTTCCAAAGTCTATCTTGGTTCCAACTACTTATGATCCATAGAGTCCTATTCATTACATGCCAAAATTCATGAGACCATTTATTGAGAAAATTGTGGATGTTAGAAGCGATGAGAATTGTGGGTTTAGGGTTATAGCTGAGTCCATGAGTTTGACGGAAGAAAGTCATGTTATGGTGCGGAGAGCACTTATTCAAGAGGCGAAAGAGCATATGAACCACTACATATGGATAAATGCGGGTGAGAACCGTTATAACTATATCTTGAATGAACTGCATCCTCCCGAAAATATGGTAGTGGTTTTGCACCTCAAGATAAATGGTTGACATTGCTGAATATAGGTCACATCGTTGCAACTTATTACAATAGGCCTGTGGTGGAGATAACTAGCATTGAGATTGGAATTTCAGAGTTTTTTTTCTTTCAATTAGAGGCAGACCTCTGATTAACCCGAAAAGGCACATCATGTGTCTTGATTTAATCCCAAGTCATTTTGTTCTTCTTTTTTTGAAAGATGATCGCCCATTACCTCCATCATCTACGAAGTGGAAGATACACAAGAGTGAAGAGGCGGAATCATGATAATTTGATTTTTTGGATCAACAAGATCGCTTCCGAACACTCATGAAAATTGAAAGAGGAGGGAGGTCGTCATTAACCAAAAAAGAATCAAGCCGAGACAATCCAATTTTTTGTGCACTCCTGAAAAATAAAATGCTGAATTTGAAGTTCTTGCGGAACATGAAGATGATTTAATTCCATTTGGTGAAATATGACACTTTTTTGTCGGTGTTCATCCTTCTTCTTTTTTGTCGATATACACCGACGTATTTTTTTGGATATATAATGTAACACCATTTTTTGTGGTCAATATGTAACCAACCTTTTATGTTTTGTATAGGACATCAACATTTTACTCGGTTATTATTGTTCCGTATTTATTATAAATATATGTTTAAGTTTCAACATTAATGTACTTTACCGTTCATTTTATTTTATTATGATATTTGCTTTTTTTAACTTATGTGAATTGCAACATGTCTCAAAATGCACAAATTGAAGGTCATGTGACATATTATACTTTCAAGAAGATGATTAAGGTTTTCTTAACTCCGACGGATACTTTGGATGACTTGAAGACACAACTAAATAAATAGTTCAAAAGTTAAATTCTAGGGTACAAGTTGTGATAAAGAGGAAAAAAAAATACTAATATAACAATTAATATACTAATATTTATCATTAAAAAAAAATTAACCTTTAGAAAGAGTGATCACAATCAAAGAATCCGCACAATACCTTAAGCCAACTTCAAACCATTTAGGATAGCCTATAATTCAACTTCAGGAGCTAAACACAATCTTAACTTTGAAGCAAAACCAACCAGAAAATTTCCTTTATCATCTCTAAGAACTCATTTTCAGGAGGCCAATGTACAATTGGAAGTAACTACAGCATCGATGTTAAGCGCTATCGATTATACACATGTAACAAATAGTTTTTGATATATGCGGCAGTTAGAAAGTTGTCCATAACAGATTTGATATTTACGGTGGTTTGGAAGCCATTGACAACGGATACTAATAACTCTTTCAAAGTTTGCGGAAATTTTGAAGCAACCAATAATGTTTACTTTTGTTTCTTCTTCTTTTCTTTCTCCTGAGACAGATGTGCTATTTGTTAGATATTTTGATTATAAGACATCAACGTTAGGATAGTTGGGAGGGGTTCGAAGCTATTTTCTTAGACAAAAAATTGATTAATACTATTAGGTTATATTAGATGATCATGTTTTCACTCTAAAAATCGAATAACACCCTTGAAAAAATTGATTAATCCGCGATCTTAGTCAAAAATAAAATAGTATTTCACTTTTAATTGATTAGAATTCATGTTCAACTAAACCTCTATCTTTCAAGATTAGAAACCTAAGTCTATTTAAGCAACATTAACACATATTTTTCGAGTAAATAGACAATTACCCTCCTGAAATTGTAAGTATCGTCAATTACATCTGAAATTAACAAAATTTCAATAACTCCCTGAAATTGCACAAAGTTAATCAATTTACCCTCTCCGTCAAATTCAGCTGTTAGTCAACATGACATTTTACAAATACCCCTAAACTTATGTGCAAAATGCCCTCTGAACTTGAAAATCTATATTTTTTTTTCTTATCCTTGAAAGTGACTTTTTTTTTTCTTTCTAGTTTTTTTTAGCTAATATGCTCCACAATTCAAAGAAAATGCAGTCACTTTTAAGAATAAGAAAAAAAAAAAATTCAAGTTCAAGAGGTATTTGCAAAATATCATTTTGACTAACAGAAGAATTTGACTGAAGGGGTAAATTGATAAACGTTGTGCAATATCAGGGGGGTAATTGAAGTTTTGTTAATTTCAGAGGATAATTGACGAAACTTACAATTTCAAGGAGGTAGTTGCTTATTTACTCCATATTTTTCTTCTGTGTGAATCCTTAGCAAAAAGTTAGAAGCTCTCGTATTCTCATAAACATTCAAATATCCATCATTGTGAGTTTAATTTAGTTGGTAGGATGCATGATATATGCAAGGTTTGAGTTCAAACCCATTAACTAAAAAAATTCAATCCCCAACCGTTTTTGAATTTGTTTGTTGTTTTTGTTGAGTGTCAAGTAATGTGAGAAGCACCTTATCAATGTTGTCTCGCATTGATCATAATCATCCTTTAATTGATAAATCAGAACCTTGGATTTTGTTTTGTCAATTTTGATAAAAAACTAACCTTCCCATTAAACATTTAAACTCTGTTGTTTTTATAATCTAACAACATGACATCACACTCTGTTAATAATGAGTAACGAGTAAAATTATTAAATAATGATGTTTAGTGGTCCCTATCTTACACAACTACTCATCTGTTTGTAGTACTGCTGCGGGAACAACTGAATATGCTTACACTATCTCTTGTAAACGTGTCATTCATTTAATAATCTTGCATGTTATGAATATCTAATGAATTATGTGTTGATGTGTAGTTGCTGTTTTATTTGTTGTATATTATTGTGTACAAAGTGCGATTTGTGTTAGTTGTTGGCATTGATGATTTGCTATATTTGGATGATGATTATGTGATGTTTGATAACTCTATTTCTATTTTTCTGCGTTGAAAGTTTGATTAACAAAGCTAGAATTTGTAGAAGAATAATGCTATTCACAGTAAAATGGTTTTTCGTGAAGCATAGCGACCATATATTTCAATTAATCATGTTTTGTTGACCAACTTCTTTCCCTTACCTCCCATAATTTCCACTCAGGCTGCTTTTTTATTGGTTGATTTCATGTTCGTGAAGAATTTGTGGAAATATCTTTCGTTGTATATAGCACTACTATTTGTAGAAACGTTAAGATGAATCAACTAGTTGAATGAGAAAAAACGATTAATGAAATAAAATCCCAAATTTATCAATAGGCTAATTATGGTTAGTAGTCCCTTAATTGGAGTGTTGATCAAATAATTAGATTAACATTTATTAAGAGATATTGAAAATCAATTAATTGAGGATGAAAAAAGATAATTGCTTTTTTTTTAAGAGGCAAAAAAAGATAACTGCTTAAGTTAAAGGAAGATTGATTACTAAAAGCTGGAAAACTGATTAATGATAAAAATCAATTAGTAAGTTAGGATTAATCAATTAATTAGATGTTTGTAGTTGATAATGCTTAGTAGTTGGTAAGCTAGGATTAATTTATTATTTTTCGCATGGTTATTATGTGATGTCCTCCATTCTTGTGAATGTTTTTGAAACAACTTTGACACTAATATGTTTTAAACACTTTTGAGATAAGAGAGTGTCAGTGTGATCGTCACAATTATGTGCCTGCAACAATTGGTAGTTGTAGAAGGTGATTATAGTTAAAGACTTTAAGAATATGTTTGGATTGATGGAAGAGAGAGCGGAACAGAGCGGAATTTAAATAAATGGAATGGAATGAAATAGAACGGAATGAAACATAAATTTCATTTTATTGTTTGAATATTTTACAATGTAATAAAATAAGGTTCCCACTCCGTTATTTGGATAATGGATGAAATAAAATAAGTTACAATATTTTTTTTCATTTTTACCCTTATAAAATAAGTTCCATATTATGATTATGTATTCATAATAATCAAATAAAAAATACACACTCTCTGTATTAAATATTCAATAGCTATCTATATAGAGAAATTCAACACTACCAAAAATGACAAAATGATAGGATACCCAAACAGAGCAGTATATAAATTGCTCACAATCACCTAAATTAAATGAAAAATTTGACACTAGTTCACAAAATAAATGGCTCACAAAGGACTGATGTTATAAAAAATAATAAAAATGAAAAGATCACACTACAAACAAAAATTTATACACACAGCTAAACATGCATATAAGTATAGTGATAAAATAAATGGCTTTTGTACCAAAAAAAAATGGCTCATAGATATTCTTTTCATAATAAAATTGATACACATAATCTAAACAAAACATATAATGGTGTGATGACATGGTAAAAATTAAATCAATGTTAATCATGTAGAAATGAGGTATCTTATGAAGAAAAAAACGAGAAGAAGAAGAGCAGTGAGTACAGAGAATAAGAAGAGCAATCAATAAGATGAAATAGAGAAAACAACGTGTGGAAAATTGTGATTGAGTAGAGGAAGTGGTAAATAAAATGAGGGTAGAATAGTAAAATTTCAAGACACAAGTTTCATTCCATTGGATACCCCTAAATTAGGAGGAATGAGAAATTGAAGGATCGAGTGGTATAGAATGGAATTGGTTCCATTGTGTTCCATTCCATTCCATCTACATCCGATCAATCCAAACAATGAAATTTTATTATATGCCATCATATTTCATTCCTTTCCACTGCATCCCATCAATCCAAACATAACATATTGTCGTGGTTTTAGAATTTAAATGAAACTATTTTCAAACTACTTGAAGAAAAAAGTAATTCAATATATTTTATTTTGAAAGAAATTAAAACCAACAACGTGAAACACAAATTATTACACGTATAGTACTTGTTTGTTGTAACAGGGATAGTGATAAGGAAGGAAGGAAGGAAGAAAGAATGGAAGAAAAATTGTCGCGTGCGGGAAAGAAGCTTACATCTTCACCCATTCAAGAACTCTCTCACCTTGCTCAGAGATGCAATGCTATCAACCTAGCTGAAGGCTTCCCTGACTTCCCTGCTCCTCTTCACATAAAAAATGCCGCCGTTTCCGCCATCAATTCCGACCTCAACCAATACAGGTTTTTCTTTACACACGACTCAAACTAGTAATACATTTTCCAATAATTCATAAAATCTATCTACTCTTTGTATTTCAAGGCATGTGCAAGGTATTTGTGAACACTTGGCTAAGATGCTGAAGGAAATGCATGGTTTAGATATCCACCCTGAAACGGATGTTGCTATTTGTTGTGGTCAAACTGAGGCTTTTGCTGCTTCAATCTTTGCAAGTATGTTCTTTATTGTTATACTGTTTTAGTTCAAGCTGACACATATACATATACATAGACATCGGTAACCATTTAAGATAATAAAAGTAATCGAATGTAAGCATATATATGTGTCGGTGTCGTGTTAGTGTGAGTGCTTTTTTACACGAACACGTCTTTAATCCCAAGTGTTGGTACTACATAGTGTGGTTTTTTTCTCTAATATCATAGAATGTTTTGTTTCAAACAGCAATTGACCCTGGTGACGAAGTAATACTCTTCGACCCTTCGTATGAAACATATCAAGGATGTGTTACCCTGGCTGGTGGTATCCCTGTAAGCTTGCATTGCCACCAATCTTAAGCCTTGTTTAACTGTTTAAAGTTCCATTGCCATGATTCGAAAACAATAATCAATGATTAATTCCTCAATTTAGTTCATAAACTATCACTCTATCCTATTTGGTCTTTGAACTATAGAAACATAATAAGTAATCCTTAAACTATTGTTCATCCATCAAGTTAGTCTCTCAGTTGTTTTAAAACTAGGAGAGAGAATGATAGTTCAGTTACTAACTTGATGCCTGATGGATTGAAAATAGTTTAGGAAATACTTATTTACTTAATTTCTCTAATCAAGGGACCAAGCAAGAGAGAGTGGTAGTATAGGGACCAAATTGAAGGTTTATTCAATAATCAAGAGTACAGAATTCAGATTAAATCTTTTAACTATGGTTTTCAAATATTATACATAAAAAAAGGAGCTGTAGAAGCAAACCTGTTTTATAAGGAAAAAATTAATATTTCTGCATCACTAAATTCATCTATGGAGTTGATCTATGTATGCGTTGAGTCAAAAATTTGAAGCACATAATCTGTGCACAGTCCAATGATCCTGCATGTTTGCTGTCTCTTTAAGTGTTAAGAATTATTGATATTAACATTTTATCATTTTGCCCTCTATATCTATCGTGCCCTTATTTTTTGTAATTGGACAGATACATGTGCCGCTTGACCCGCCTCACTGGACCTTGGATCCAAGCAAATTGCTTACATCAGTTACTGAGAAAACTAAAGCTATTGTACTCAATAGGTTAGAAATTGCACAAATCCATGATTTTATTGACTTTAGATAGACTTCATCCTCATAATGGAAATCCGAAGATTGGTCTTCTTGAATGGATAATTTTTTAAAGAAGATAAAAACATTTTAATAAGAAATACCAGTGCTATCAACTCATGGTTTAAGCTCATAATCGATTTAACTTGTGAATGTTACAAGAGTTTCGGTTTATCCATTTTTATATTCTGATCCAAGTATTCCCAAAGGCCAGCTTCAAATTTCATAAGAGAAATTCGCAATCTTTTGAGAAGTTTGGTGTCTCTTTATGTTTTTACTTTCTTAAATTGATTTGGATTGGATGCATGAAGTGATTATGTTATATAACAACAACCACTTGGTATAAATTTTGTTATTATGCGTCAACATATCTGAAAGAGATGCTTAATCTCAGATTATGAATTACAAAATACTAACACAGAGTTTAAACAGTCCTCACAATCCAACTGGCAAAGTTTTCACAAAAGATGAACTAGAGACTATTGCCGGAGCATGCTGCAACCGAAATTGCCTGGCTATAACAGATGAAGTATGACACTCCATTACTTTCCACCCATAGAACTTCAATCGTAAGACTTAAACAAGATATCCATGGAATGAATAAAAACTGATACTCAAGTTCCACATGCATCTTCTCCTGCTACTTCTATTAATTGTAATGAGAGTGCTCTAGAGGCTAGAGCACACATATGTCATTTTAGGGTGCACAGTTTTTGCATAAATCAATTATCAACTATATACTTTAGTTATCTCATGATTTTTATTCTTTTCCTATACATAATTTGTTTTCGAAAATAAATAGAAATTACTGGTTTTATTTGCTTTTAGTTTGGATTATCATACTTCTCAACCTGAATTTGCTTGTGCACAAGAAAAGTTACTGAGAAATTTAATTCAGAGTAAAATTTGTTGTATAGTATTTGAATAATGTAATGTTTTTACATCCGATTCTTTGTGCAGGTATATGAGCATATAACTTATGACAACCAAAAACATATATCCCTTGCCTCATTTCCAGGAATGCAAGAACGGACTATTATAACATCTTCTTTGTCTAAAACATTTAGTGTCACAGGTAATAACTCGGAGCTGCATGAAACAAAACTGCACTGGAATTTTGTAGGTTATCTCTCTCATCCTTGCTAAGATGAATAGCATTAACTCACTGTTGGTCTGTATCTATTAGGTTGGAGGATAGGATGGGCAATTGCACCAGCCTCTATTGCATCTGCTATCAGAAACATTCATATAATAGTTACAGATTCTGCTCCAGCTCCTTTTCAGGAAGCTGCTTTGACGGCTTTGAGAAGCCCCCCTGAATACTTTGTATCCCTGAGAAGAGTAAGAGATCAAACATACACTTTTAGGAGACACTGTTACTAGTGTTTCTTACTTGTCATAACAATGCTATGTTTGTTACTTGTTAAACGCTTATCATATAATTAAGTAATTATGTATAAACTATTCTACAGCAAAAGAGGAAATTAAGTCAAACAATTTTCATATAAGATATAAGCTGTTTTCATAAGCTACCCGAGAGAGCATATGACTATAAGTTGAAAACAGCTTATGGACATATGCCAAAAGATGTTTTCATAAGTTCTCCCTTGTACTTGTGCGAGTAGATAATAAGTTCAAATTAGCCAATTCAAATAGGCCATCTGTCCTGATGTTTCTATCTATGCAGGATTATCAATCAAAAAGAGATTATATCATTAAGTTGCTTGCGGGAGTTGGTTTTAAGATACAGTTTATACCTCAGGGCTCCTTCTTCTTATTTGCCGAGCTTCCTCAGGATTGTCCCCTTTCTGATGTATGTGCACTCTTTTACTTTCTTATTGATCTCGTGTAGACCAGTTTAAGAACAATATTAACTGTAGAAGTGCAATTCTAATTGCAGATAGAATTTGTTAAAAAGTTGATACTAGAAGCCGGGGTGGTGGCTGTTCCAGGACAGGGATTTTTTCACACAAGCCTAACATCAAATGAAACTTCTAGTGCAAGTTGTAACTACCAGAAGAGATACATCAGGTTTGCATTCTGCAAGAGCAAGACAACTTTGGCTGCGGTTTCAGAAAAACTGGGTAAGCTTTTGGATTCCGAAGGGCATCTTGCACTATATTAAATTGGCAGAAAGAATAATGGGTGGCAAAGCAGCTATGAAGATCGATGATACAAAGTTTTGTCTGAATTAATAAAGTTTGTAATATGGTTAATTTGACCAAGAGAAGACTGTGAAAACTAGTAACCAGGTAGCTTGTATTTGGTTAATTAACGTACTTTTGATCCTATAAGAGTCATGTAATACTTATGTCTGATTGTGGTTTAACAGGAGATCAGGCTGTTTAGCAATGTACCAAGGTAGGACACACCTATTCAGTATTGATAATTGAGTTTGTTTATCATGTGTGCATTGCACGTGATAAAGCAACTAAAAATAAATTTTTATTCAAAAACAATAATTATTTATTAAAATGTGTATATATTTTAATATTTTTAATATAAAATGCACACAAACTTGCTATTTTGAATTTCTTAACATGTGCAAATTTATTATGGAAAAATGATTTTTTTCATAAAAACCTAACATCAAACTTACTATTACTATTTTGAATTTCTTATATTAGTGATGCTCTCTCCTTAAGAAATTTAAAAATAAAAAGAGAGAAAATATGAAAAGTAACTAACTAATCGACAATAAAACGAAATTTCACACGAATTGTAAGGAAAGCGGCGAATTTCATAAAAAAAAAAAGCGGTGGCGCGAGTCAAATGAAAGAATAAAAAAACAAAAATTGACATATAGGTGACGGAGGAAGCAATCGTGCTCGTGTGATCGGAAATGTCAAGTGAGAATCAGATACGCGAAGAAGAAGAAGAAGAAGAAGAAAGAAGAGCTCTTATTGATTCCTCAATTCTCACTGTCCATGAAAATGGAGAAGATAGATCGTCACTTTCAGTTACTACTACTAATCAACGCCTTGTTTCTCTCGATGTCTTCCGCGGTCTCACTGTTGCGGTTCGTCTTCTCTCTCTCTCTCTCTCTCTCTCTCTCTCTCTTCAATTCAATTGCTTCATTTTTATTATTAATCAACACAGTTGCTCCCTCTTTGCAGTTGATGATATTGGTTGATGATGTGGGACGAGCTTTCCCATCCTTGAATCACTCTCCATGGTTCGGAGTCACACTCGCCGATTTTGTAATGCCGTTTTTTCTCTTTGGAGTTGGCGTTTCCATCGGTTTGGTGTTCAAGGTACAACTTCTTTTCAATCTTACTCTTTCCTTTTCTTAAGGTATTGCCTTATAACTGGAATTTCAAACAATATTCTAATTCTTGGATAGCCTTTCAGAAAGTCTCTAGTAAACCAAATGCCACAAAAAAGATTATATGGAGGACGATTAAACTTTTTCTTTTGGGGCTCCTGCTACAAGGTATATTATCTAAAGTAAATGGTTGAGATATCTTACTTTTTCATCTAAAGTAAATGAGTCAATTCAGAAGAGTTATGTTCAGTGACCTGATCACGTAGTATTACTGTGTATCTGTATGTGTGCGCTAAGTGATGCAATCAATAGCCATTGCTTTATTGTTTCTTTCTGAAACTTGTTCATAGGTGGGTATTTCCATGGCCGTGGTGATTTAACTTATGGACTTGATTTCACCAAGTTACGCTGGTTTGGTGTACTTCAGGTAATGCCAACCGGTAAAGTTGTTATCGTTACTCCTTACAGTTTACTAACTTATTAGGCTTTTTTTTCAACTCTGGACAGCATAGCATTGCTCATTATATGTAATAGACACCCTAGTGGGAAAAGCCCTTTGTCATTGTTGGTTATTTCTAGTGCAGGAGATTTGATAATATTGTTGTACATGTTATTATCTCTTTGATTTACTTTGTACCGCTGATTATTAACAGTTTCAAATTCTTTGATACTTTCTGTCATAACTTGTTTGTTTGATATATGCTGTTAATAAGAAAAATAAACTGAGTATATTTATAGTGCCACTACATGACTGTTAATACCAGTGCCTGTTGTATTGTTTTGAGGAAAAGTTAATATAAAGTTTTCTCTCTAAAATTTTGAGTTAAGGCTGTTTGCAGATTTGCAGTTGGCAGAATAGTTATTTAGTTACTATATAGTCATTGAAATTGGTTTTTCTTTTATGTTAGGACATTGGAATTGCGACTGAAAAATGGTCACAATAAAGAAAATAATCAACTGCCTGTTGCTTTTGTTTTGTAAATGTGTTGTTAATTTAACAAATATAATCCCTTGAATGGTATGCAGAGGATATCCATTGGATATTTCTTGGCCTCAATCTCAGAGATTTGGCTTGTGAACAATAATATTTTGGTTGATTCACCAGCAGCTTTTGTCAGGAAATACTCCATCCAGTGGTTAGTTTCTTTTTGTGCCAGTTAATGTTTATCTAACACCTACGAGCTGAGCATGGCAATTAAAAATTTCAATTTCGAAATTGATTAATTTTTTTTTCTTCAAGAATTTCGAAATTGATTATAAGTATTCAGATATGCTGGGACAACTTATATTAAAATGATTAAGGTCACTTTGATAGATCCAAGATATGCTATGTCAAGTGTCAAAATTAAACTTCTGCAGGCACCAATTTTGCTTGCCTTATGATATTCTTTCTTTGTGCTAACTGTTTATTTTTTTGTCCAGGATTTTTTCTATTTTACTTTGCTCAGTATATCTTTGCTTGATCTATGGCCTCTATGTTCCAAATTGGGAGTTCGAACATTCTAACTTGCTGTGGCCTAGTCGTGTATCAACTATTCAAAATGTGAGTTGCATGGTTTTGTCAATTTGTGTCATTGAGTACTGAAGGAATATTTATGCTTTCATGTCCACATGACGTCGCTTATGACTCATTCCCTACAATAGATGGAGTAAACATGCAATTTGGTTTCTTGTTGCTAATAGTTCCCGTACACTTTTAAGTTGTTCTGTAATATAGTATGGTCTGCAGGCTTCAGCCTTGTATATCGAGAAATATTGAATCATCTCTTTGCCTAATACACGCCTTCTCATTTCTTAAAAAAAGGAATTTTAGGTTTGCATTCATGAATAAAAAGGAATTTTAGGTTTTCATTTCATAAATTGATGAATCTGCATAGACTAGCGTCATGTAAGAAATATGAAAGGTGCTTACTGGACATGAAAACAATAATGTCTGGACTAGGAAAATAATAATATGAATAGAATATAGAGGTATGCATGCAGCGATACATCATGATGTTTCATATTTCTTTTCTTGCCTCTTGTAATATGGTGTCTTAGTTTTCTTGAATTTTACTTTCATTTTTGCTACTTTTTATGTTGTTATTTTCATTTTATGACTCTCCCCACCTAGTGGAAAGAAAGGCTTTGATTGTCACTGTTTTTGTTTTGTATTTTATTTTTCATGAAAAATAAACTCGGCATGTAATATTTGTTCTCCAGGTTCATTGTGATATGAGGGGTAGCCTTGATCCTCCTTGTAATGCTGTGGGATTTATTGATAGATTAATTCTTGGTGAAGATCATATGTACCAGCGTCCTGTCTACAGAAGAACAAAGGTTATTTACCCTCTAGCGTAATTCCTGTATTGAATCAATCTACTGCCACCTCAAAAATAATTTGTTTTTATCCCCTTAAATAATTTTATTCTTGACCTCTTTTCATTTTCAGGAGTGCAGTGTCAATTCTCCTGATTATGGACCCTTGCCTCCAGATTCACCTGGATGGTGCCTTGCACCATTTGACCCGGAGGGTATTTTGAGGTAAATAGCATTCTCAGCTGTATCCTCTTTTTTATTTTTCCTTTTCATTGTGGGTCATTGTTGGCATTGAAATCTATGGTGATATAAATATCCATACTGCCATAGTCAAGGTATTTTATTTCTCTCAGTTGTGCAGTGTACTTTGCATGCCTTATGTTCATCTCTTTCTCTTTTCTTTTTTCCAACCACTTTCTGATGTATGGATCATTTGATCTTTATCTTTCATGATCTATTATTTCATTAACTATCTTCAGTCAAATAACACAGGAAATTTTAGTGATTCTTAGAAGTAGGGATCTCATCTTGGGCTTGGCTGGGTTATCAGTCATTTAGAATTTTCATTCGGCCAGTCCAAATTCAGGCTGGGCCCACTTTGCTGAGATTGAGCATGGGCCAACCATCTCATAGTTTATACTGAGTTATTGGATCTGACCCTTCAAATGTGACCAAATTTGATAGTATAAAATTTCGTTAATGCATTGGTTGCTAACTATTTTACTAAATCTTCCAGTTCACTGATGGCTGCCATTACTTGTTTCGTGGGATTGCAATTTGGGCATATCCTTGTAATTTTTCAGGTCTGATGTACAAGTATCCAATCCTAGTGACATATAATTTGTCTCTGAGATGTGTCTAAAAGACTAAAACTATATATCAACTATTGTTTTTTCCATTCAGGCACACAAGCAGAGGGTACTCCTTTGGTCTGTGTTTTCCTTCTCTCTATTGGTAGTCGGATATATTCTGGAAATTTTAGGTACTATCTAATTTAAATTTCTCATGATTGAGATACATTTGACTCTCCAACTAACAACTTTGAAGTTTTTCAGGTATTCCTTTATCAAAAGCACTGTACACATTAAGCTTCATGTTCATCACTGCAGGGGCATCAGGCTTGGTTTTGACTGCTATATACTACATTGTAAGTTTGTACTTGGGTCATAATGTATATACAGATATATTATATCCCAAGGTGAAAAGCATATAATTTGCTTATAGGCTATCACATGAGAAGTGAAAAGTGGTAGCTCTAGTGCTCAACCACTTGGTGACTCTGATCACGACAGATGATTAAAACCCTTCAAATTCATATACTGCTGCAGGTTGACATAAAACAACTCAGAAAGCCTACGGTTTTATTACAATGGATGGGAATGAACGCCCTTATCGTATATGCATTGGCTGCTTGTGACATTTTCCCAGCAGTTATCCAGGGTTTCTATTGGCGCTCTCCTGAAAATAACTTGGTAATATTTATTTTCCAAAGGTTCTTTATATCTACCCTTTCTTTATAAATTAAGCAGGAATTTGATTTTCGTAAAATTTTTATTACCAAATGGGAGCCAACGTTAGATTAATTTATTTACGCGCAGGTTGACGCCAGTGAAGCTTTAATACAGAATGTATTACATTCCGAGAAGTGGGGTACACTAGCCTTTGTAATAATTGAGATTTTATTCTGGGGTCTTTTGGCTGGTTTCCTCCACAAGAAAGGAATATATATAAAATTGTAACAGATGATGCAATCATACAAGAGACAATAACATGTACATTTACTTTCCTTGTAGATATCTTCTATTAGAAACCAGCAATGCTTTCTTGGCAAGCACATATCTTGTTGGTTGTTTTTCTTGATTCTCCTATATAACCTGCCAAAGTTGTCTTTCCTAGCTTTAACATCGGAATGTCTAAAACCCATCCCATTATCGTGTCTTGACAATCTTAAGGCCATTTGTTGAGGAGTGTTAGTGTAGACAACACCAAAAGCAATATTGAACAAATAATTAAAGACTGAAACACCACATCTCTACTTGGAGTCTTTTGCTGGAAATCTTAAATATAATCAAACTCTACCTAGTATTGTAGAATTAACCACTTACACATGAATTTCAAGCCATTATTAGTACAGGTGTGACTACAGGTTCCTCGAGCGGTGGAATCAGGCTTTTTCGTTCTTATTTTTGTAGTGTGTGTGATGACAATTAGCAAATTTGTTAGTACTAAAATAAATTTCAATGATTCTGTTAGTTTTTCAGTGATGAACATGCAGTTGGTTTCACCTTTCCAGCTGTGCAAAAGGAGCACATGAGTTGAGACAATTTATTGTATCAGCATCAAGAAATCTAGTTTTGTGAATTGCACAATTTGCTTTCACTGAAAAATGTGTTTAAGATAGAGACAGTGCAAGAAAGTCTGTAATCGAAGCTGTTCTCTTCTCTATACTTTGTTTAAAAAGAAAAAAGCAGGAGAGAAATGGGAAAAATACGAAATTTGTTACCTTGGTGTCAAAATACTCTTTCTTGTTCTATCAATTGATTTCCATTTAGATTGATGTGAACACACAGCATTTAGAAATTAGAAATGTATACTTATAATTGAATTTCTTCAGCTTTCGATTGTTCACATTCAAAATAAATTACAATAAAGCAGATTGATGCCTACAAAGTACATACACAACTCCAATCAACAACGATAACAACAATAAGGGCCAAAGAAAAAGAATGAAACAAAAGCAATTAATCCAATTTTGTCTGCTACTTTGTGTGCTACAAAAATGACATGTATAGGGAACTTTCTAGATATAATTAACATGTTTGTTCACATTGTGGTTGGTTTAGGACCTAAAATGTTATATTTGGTTTCTTCAAGTTGAAGACAAGTTGTAAAAGAATCTTACAAGTAGTAAATAAAGATTAAAGAGCTCTCTACAGGTATTAGTTCTCTCTGTTTCTTTGGATTTTTTGGCATCTTTAACACTGTCCTTGTCGTTCCCAAAAGTAAACTCACAAGAGACAATTTAACTGTCTCAATAATTGTTTCCTTTTTCTATTCTTTTCCAAACTATATAAGTTAATATCACCTATCATCCAATATTCAAAGGGAAAAAATGGATACTGAGAAAGGAAATGCTGAGATTTCAGGTAATACCGAGGATGATTATGTTGAAAGATCATCAAGCATTAAACATCTTGAAAACTTTCACTTTGGAAAAGCATTGGCATTCAGAGCAGTGTACGGTTCTAGTGGTTTTCAACGCAGTGGAAGCAGAAAAACTAGAGGCAATGATTCCAAGACATCATCACCAAGCAGGCTTAGTAAGGTCACATACAAAGTGGTTGTTGATGACACAAATGTTTAGTTTGCTTGAAAATATGTTACTATATATACCCTTGTAGCAATTTATTTACGTGTAGAATGTAAGTTACCGTGCATCTAAAAATACACTATTCAGTCATTATTATAGTAAAAATGTATTTTTTAGATTCATTCAATAAATTATGTATATAGTTAATAATATAGACTATATACATCACTTGTTGAATGAATCTAAAATATGGATTTTTGTTTATAATAGTAACTAGATGATGCATGTATTAAAACCGTTCTAATGATAGCGGAGAAACAAATAGAGTTTTTATATTTCTTGTCGTAGATTTTTTTGTTTTGTTTATTCATTCTCTTGTTGCAGATTTAGGTAGTATATTTGTTTGCTCCCTTTTATTTTCACTTTCGTTAAAAAGTGAAAATGTATTCTCAAACAGAAGACAATGCGTTTTATTTGGAGTGTACATTCCAAATAATTAGGTGGAGATAATTTATTTCTAATCCTATTTGTAATGATTGGACTTAATTGTACTTTTGGTCTCTGAATTTTATCAAGCTTGCACATATAATCTTCTCTTTTTAAAATTGAACTTTTTGGTCCCTAAAGTACCACACTACTATTTTGCACGTGATGTACTTGATTTATTGTACGGGATGCAATTGATTTGTTGCATGAATAACACTTGACTTGTTACATGTAATTTTCTTATAATGTATTTTGATCATTCAAAATCAAAGAGTGTGTGCTTCTCTAAACATATAGTGTCTCTGAATTGTAGTTTTGAAACATATAGTGTCTCTAAACATACTCATGTCGTATTCTTAATTTTAAGACCAATATATCCAACCAATATTACCCTTAACAAACACGTCTTTAAGTAAACATGATGTGAAGTGCATCAAGTTCAGAGCCTAAGTGACTAAATTTTGTCTCACAAAATTACTCATTTAATTTAAGGAAGAAAGTAGTATTCATCTTTGAACTTATCATTACATCTCTTCCACTTTCCAGTCTCTATTTGGCTGGCTACTCAAAACCTGGCCTACCTCTCTCATACAATGATCAAGACCTAATTCTATTTCTCCATTTTCAATTTAAATATATTATTTATGGTTGATAATCATATACTTGTACACAAATAAACCGACAAATTAAACTTTATTATCTTATATATAGATTGAAACACAAGACCTTCCCATATAAATTAATCTGCAACATTAGAAAATTGATTAGAAAGTCAGAATGTTGTTAAAAGTTTTGAATACTATAATATGAATTGGTGATTAGTGATAATAATGGAAAGCACTATCCCGGTTTTCCAGGTCCGAAAATCATTTCCCATTTATCCACCCCTATAAATATTACTTCTCTAATTATAATCTTTAAAACCTCTTCATCACAAATATCCTCATGGAAGGGTACGGGTACGGGTACGGGTCGGATCACAGTTCATACGGAAATGAAAGAAGAATCGAGATAGTGAGCGGGAGAAGCTACGGTTTGAGTCAGAACTACTACGTGGGTCGGAGTGAGTCATCTGGTCAGGTGACTCGGGCGAGTCACGACGGAACGGCACAGGTGGCGAAGCCGTGGAGCTTCAACGACGCGACAACGAAGAGGAGAAAGAGAATAGCAAGGTATAAGGTTTATGCTGTTGAAGGTAAGGTTAAGGCTACTTTTCGAAATGGGATCCGATGGATCAAACATACTTGTTCTCGGATTGTCCATGGGTACTAATTGGAACCCGGTATCATTTTCAGTTTCTCTCCTTCACTTTGACACACACATTTAACTTGTTCCAAGAGTAATAAAATTTGAGATTCATTTCTATCACTATTTTTATAGATTAGTTTCAAATTATCTTTACAAATATCTATATAGTATATTATATGGTATGATTTGATTGAATGGATATTTTACAAATCAAATCCTAAAGTTATTAATTTGTGGCTTGAATTTTGTATTGTATTGTATTGTTAAGCTAGAGTGTTTGATTTAATTGGAACAAACGGCATCCATCAAATTTCAACTTGTCCCGGAGGAAAAGCTAGAGTGTGAGCAATGACTTTTCTTAATTGAAAAAGATTAGGAACTAATCCCGGAGGTTACCAAGGTCACTAGAAACTTTAGGTCTCAAATAATGTGAAATTCCATCAAGTGTGGTAAAGATTGGATGTAGTCAAGGGTAGTCGGTTGCACTTTAAAACTGTCTAATTAAGATAGTTCAGATTTCAACACAATTTTTTTTTGTTAATTTTAAGTTAGAAAATCTAAACCGTTCAATCTTAATTGGTGATCTCGAGTTTGTTGAATGTATGAAATATGAATGTATCAATTATTTATTGCATCAAAACTTGACCTCAAATAACACGGGAAAAGATACTTAATTTTATTTTTGGTAAAAAAATATACTTAATTTTAGTTTTGACGAAAAATATATACTTACGTTAGATTCATATGAGTGTCATCATTTTATATGTGATTCATTTTTAAAGTGTCAAACATACATAGATCTCACTTAATAAAATACCAAGTGTTAGAAATAATATTGAAAAAAAAATATAACCAACGCTTTGCTTATGATTTATTTGTTAGTAAGCTGTCCGTAAATTTGCAAAATTTGTGTGTGAGTTATCATAATTTTTTTTAGCTGATACTACAGTCAGTTCTTTTTATAAGAAAGAAATTGACAAACCAAAGTTGATATTTGGGTTTATAATGTAGATCAAATACATTAACTTTGGTTGAATATTCATTTATCTCTTAAAAAAGAAAAAGGACCGAGAGAGTAATTTTTTGAAGTTTGAATTTGAGACATTTGTTTAAGTTGAAATATACTTGTGTAGTCTCATTTAAGTTCTTTTGAGTCCTATAATTGAGCATCTCTAATGAGGGTGGTATCTAAGTGAGTTTCATAATGGTGATTTGTTCCTTTTTTTTTTCATTACTGGAAAAAATCATGATGTGACAGTTTGAGTAGCAAAGAAACGGTTAAAGTAGCTTAATAGGCTATTGTATCATCAAATTAAATGTTGGTTTATTTTCTCAAATTAAATGGTGCAGATAAAACATTCATTAAAAGTGTAAGTTTTATAAAAATTGCTTAATTTAAATGCACAACAAAATCTAAAACACAATAAACGGGAATAGAATTGCGTGCAATCAAAATCATAGCAATTTCTTCAAAATTAATTCATTAAAAAAATAGCCCAACCAACTTACTTCTCAGAAAAATGCAAGACACAATCTTACTGCTCTAAGCTTGACACTCTTTGCTCTCTCACTAAGACGATGTGCAATGGTTCTATTGAAAGGAAGATTACACATGTTGAATGATTGGAAGAGGATGTTGAAAGAAAGCGGAAAGATGATGTGGATGAAAGAGGTGATAAAAAAATTAAACATGTTGAATGCTGAAAAGATGGGGGGTTGCAGGCCACGTGGCGTTTCCTGATTGGCTGTCTGGATTTATCTCATTTTAATTATTTGAACTCAATTATTTTATTACAAATGATTTTTTAAAAAAATTTGTTTTTACCAAAATTCATGGTTTTTTTTTGGTCTATAAATAGAGACTTGGTTCATTTGATTTGGACATAGAAAAAAACAAAATTTTCCACTATCTTAATATTATTATCTTGGTTAAATTGCATTTTTAGTCCCTTAACTATTTAGGAAGTATCGCTTTGGTCCCTTAATTAAAATTTGATTTATTTTGGTCCCTTAACTTCTTTATGTTACATATTTTGGTCCTTTCCGTTAGTTTTAATTCAAAAACGTTAGGTTTTCTTCATTTTTTTTTGGAATTTTTTTGGGATTCTTGTTGTTGAAGGTTGATGGAGATGATATGAAGATGAAAAAGAGGAGAAGGAGATGAAGAAAATCTAACGTTTTTGAATTAAAACTAACGGAAATGACCAAAATATGTAACGGAGAGAAGTTAAGGGACCAAAATAAATCAAATTTTAATTAGAGGACCAAAACGATACTACCTAAATAGTTAAGGGACCAAAAATGCAATTTAGCCTATTATCTTTCTATTAACTTTTCTTTTGAAGTTTTAATCTTTTTTTTAGTGAAATTAAATTAAATTATTTAAATAAAATTTTGTTTTTACAAATAAATTGTTAAGTGTTTATTATTTTAATTTAATTATAATCGATAATTGTAATTTTATGTAATCATAAAAACAAAAATATAAAATTAAATAAGAATATGAAATAAAAAATGGTGGAGTAGAGTGTTGAAAGAAAAAACCAATGGAGAGGGTAAATGTTGAATGAATGTTGAATAAGAGAGATAAAATGACGTAGAGTGTTGGGAATTGAAAAAGTGAGTGTTGAGTGTTGTTAAATGGAATTAACCATTGTAAATAGTCTAAGAGTGACTGCGGACCCACAGTATGGCTAAGTGTTGTTATCGCCACACCAAATTATTATCCAATTTTTTTTCATATACTATCTTTTAATAATGCATTATATACAATATATGTTGTATGTTTTATATGTGTTCTTACTTGGCATCAAACTTTGTGTCAGGTTGGTGAAAAGGTCACACATAGGCCATTTTTGTTGTGTTTAATGTGTCATAAGTTCGCTTGGTTAATATATATAGTTTCTTTGATATTTTAGCCACATCAATATTAAAAGTTTAGGTCCTCCCCTAACCCGACCCTACCCCCTTGGGCGATTACATATTTTCAAATATACATCAGCATGTAATTGTAAAGATCATTTTGGCAAGACTTTATATACTTTTTTATTTCAAAAAACAAGGTTACAACACTTTATATATATATGTATACATTTTTCTGCACGCATATATACTTTTTCTTTCATGTTTTTAAGAAGGGTTTACAGGCCCATCTTTCTACCCACAAAAGGAAAACCAAAATGAATGAAAAAGTTTAATCGATCTCGTTTCCATGCATGCATGCCCAATTAGACAAAGTATGAAACCACAATATTCATGATCATTGCAATCAGCTAGATCATAACCCTAATGACCTCATACTCATCTCATTGTAACGATGATCCATACGCTGCAACCTCATTTCTTGATAAAATTTAGCAATAAAATCTTCAGCTTTGGCATCAATCATGTCATCACAATCATTCTCATTATTATCATTACTATCCTTTTCCACAATCTCTTCCTCTTTCTCCTCCTCAACCATTTCATTTAGCCCCGCCGCATCGGCATCATTCTCATTAGCATTATTATTATCCTTATCCACAATCTCTTCCTCTTTCTCCTCCTCAACCATTTCACTTAGCCCTACCGCCGAAGCGTAACGGCTACTAGACACCGTATCAAAGCAGCTTCTAGACGGAGACGGTGAATTCAGAAACTCCGATGCATTATGAAACCCATCCTCGCCTTGAGTATCAATAGTGCTATTAGCATTATTTTCAATGACCACTTTTTTTTTGTTATTCTCACCGTTGAGAATTTGCGGTGGAGATTGGTTGGTTTGAAGGTGCATAGGTCTCATGGACCCCAAAAGCTTCCTCCACATGCTTTTAGACTCATTATCAATAGGGATAATGGATTTTGTTTTACGAGAATGCCCTCGCATCATGAATACAATGACCTTAAAGAAATTCTTAGATCCTTTCGATGATGCCTTCTTGAGGATGGGTTGGGGTTGAGGAATATGATCTAGGGTTGTTTTTGATTTTGGATCATAGCTAATCATAGCGTTCTCAACCTTTTTCTCCATTAAAAAAATAATTAATGTGTTAATTGAAACAATTAACAAATGTTGGAGAAAAAGGAGAGATTGTAATAAAGGATATTAATGTGACATTTTTCCTGCTACGTTACAAGCAGGGGGAGAAATATTTGGGAGCGAGAAATGAATCAATGTGATGAGAAAGTTAGGAAACAAAAACAAGTTTATATAATAAGAAAATTTAGGAACCATGATTTGTTATTTTGATTTTATGACATGAAGACAACAAAGCACGAATGTTGTTGTCAGTTTTAAGTGTTGATGTTTAAGAACAGGTTTGATAGTTACGTGGCAGTTAGATTGTAGAATGACTTAAATAGCCTCCGACTGAAGTTTCTTACATTTTGAATTTTTCTAATTTTAGTATGGAGAAGGATGGGGAGAATGGTAATTGCATAGGGTAGTGTGTGGCGATTTTTGTGGCGAAGGATTAGGGTGCAAGGAGAGAATGATGTTTGTTTAGGAAGGATTTAACAATAACCGTTAATTTCTTTTCCCTCATTTTGAACCGGTCTTTCTAGAAACTTTGAGTAGTGGTGTCAAAATTATATTTATAAAATATAGTTAGACAACAAATATATTTGTAAATTTCAAAATTAATTTAAAGGACCAAAAGTTATACAAATTCTAAAACTTATATACATGGAAAATACATGAAAGAAATACGCATTGATCATTCTTCGTATCATTATAAAGATAACAATTTTTTAAAAATAATATTTGCGATCAAAATGTAAAGCGTAGAATATCTGTTTAATTTATAATCCATCTTTGGCAATATGTTATAATATCAACAAAACATATTTAGAATAAATCAAAATAAGTTTAGTCTAATTGATTGGTTATATTTGTTTCTCTCATTACCATCTTCAATAAAAAACATGACTTCTATAACTTCGTATTTTCAACGTATATATCCGTGTGTTTTTATGAAATATCTTTTAAGTATGCGATAAATGTTAAAAGAAAATAATAATAATTTCGATACCTATGAGATGGGTATCCACAAGTATTCATGAGATGGGTATCCACAAGTATTCATAGAGTCAAAGGTATCTGATATAGCTGCGTTTTTGTTTTTAGATTGTTCGACTTCATAGCTCTCTTCCATATAGTGATACCTAGATGGACAAAAAACATGTAGGCAAGCTCTGTGAGCCATTTAGAATTCGATTCACTGGCTATAGTGAATGGCTACATGGTACTCATATTTCTTTGTTTCATTCGACAGCACCAGCCCATTTGGTTTAGTTTCACTATTTCCATCCCATGAGGACAAAAGCTGGCTAGCTGTAAAGTTTGAAAGGTTGCTACTCTATTTGCTTCAAAACCTCTGTACCAACGAATGAAAAGGAAAAGTCAGACCGAATGAAATTGTATGTTTGATTGAATTATTTAAAATGGATAATTATGGATTTACACTATTTTTTTCCATATCACTTCATGTGACATTTTTTATTTATATTTATCTTTTTATCAATTCATTTCTCTCCTATCTATTAAACAAATGTTACATAAAGGTGTATAATGGAGGGTTGCCACATAGGATGGTTAATGTATCATTACTCGTTTAAAATTGAATGAAATTGTATTTAGTTATTAGAACATTCATTCATCCACCGTACACTTTGAGTGAGATAAAAAATAAAGTATTGTGATAGATGTGATATATTGATGAATAGAGTGATAAGAAAATGAAATGTTGAATAAGCATCAAGAAATTATGGGTGACTAAATATCATTGTTAATCCTCTAAAAAAATAGAGAAATTTATACAACCATTTTAGGAGAATTCTATCATACTCTCTATTGTTTTGGTTTTTATGTCAATAGCTACGTTTTTTTTGTATATATTCGGTTGTCTTATAACTTGTCCAAAAATAATTGTTTAAGTAACATACCTCAAAAAATATCATTGTTTTCATTTTTTTTATGAAAGCATTTTATTTTATAACTCACCATTTTCCTCTCTTTTAAATGATTTAGAATGAGATACAATCCATTTTTATTTGTTAACTAGTATAAGACCCAACAAATGAGCTAAACTCGTCTTTCGAAAAAGAAAAAAAAAAGAGCTAAACTAATGTAATATGATAAATCAAAATTCGAATCTAACTAAAATAGATACGTGCATGTAGCGTATGATACACCTTAAATAAATAAGATTGATTAACTTCAATTAATGAAACTAATAAAAAACTAGAAAAAGAAGTTTCACTTGTAAATGGAGAGCTGCAAAGCGCTTTCGAAAGAAGAAGAAGAAGAAAAAAATTTAACTAGGAAAACTCTAAAACTTAAGAAACACTAATGTCATTGTCCAATGACAACTGAATAATAGCACCAAGTGAAATTTTTGTCTCAAACAGCTCACAATCCTCGGTTCATTCATAGTAACCAAATCAAATATTAGACTACATTTCACATTATCTTAAAACAAGAGTATGTTTCATCTTCATATCTTAAATGAGTAAAAAGTAAAATTTATTTAGTCCAAATTTAAATCAAATACATTCATGACCAATTGGAGTTAGAGAAAATAAGAAAGTAAAATCTTTTTGACCAGTGCATCTTGTAGTCACAAACACTCTAAATTGTTTGTCTCGCTCTTCTTTTACCATACTTCAATCATGAATGTAGTTCTTAAACTATAGTTCTATCCAATTTAATCTTTAAACTATATAAATATAATAACTAGTTCTCAAAATTATGAAAACTCCATGAGCTTAGTCTCAAGCATTAAAATTATAGGAACTAAATCGACGAATTTGACATACTTCATAAACTATTTATTATGTTTATATAATTTAGTCACAAAATTGAAGGGAAAATGATAGTTTAAAGATTAAACTAGTTTATTCTAAAAAAAATTAAAACAGAAGAATACATTGCTCTGGTCCACTTTTGTGGTTGTCTGCATGTCTTGCTGGAAGGAATGAAAATTTAGAAAACTCCCGTGAATGACAATGACGCAGCAACATAAAATGTATCGGTGTATCTAGCTTGTTTAATTTTTTGTGGACAAATAAATAGCACCTGATTTTCTATTTATCTTTTCTCTTACTTCAAACCTAAATTATATATCACAAATGTTTGTTAGTATCTCATTCCATCTATGCTCAATATACCATAGTTGGTGATAGTAAAAAGCTCTCCAACATTATCTTTCTCGGACACAAAATTTGACATCAACTATAGGCTATGGAAATTGTGTTGTGTCGTCATTGGAATTGAGATCAATAATGTGGGACTGAAGCAAGTCAATTTATGGCTCAATGTACCCCAACAACCCATTCAATCATATCATTACATTATAGTTTTTGTGCTCTGTATTTTCATTGACTTCTAAAAGTCGGATTCTTCTATGTATGTACTTTTTTTTAAGTGATGTGAAATCGATGTACAATTAGAATCTTGTTATGTTATTGTTACCCAAAATCAAAGTCACATTTTTAATCATCTATTTACTATTAGGTTTTTGATAGAAAATAACTACTAGGAGAATCGACTATTTACTATTTTTAGTCAAGGAGGATTCGATTATTTTACATCAACTGCAAGTTCCTCTGATGTTTCAACCGCGGGATGGTTGTTGGAGCAGTGGGTCCAATATATAATAGTAGTTTATAAAGACCATTGGCATTAAGCAAACGTTTACTTGTACAAAGTGCCTTAACTTTGTGTTTAAACAACTAAAATATGTTTGGTCCAAAAAAAAACTAAATTATATGTGACATTAGTTTTTTTTTTTTGAAGGAAATCTGTGTGACATTAGTGTTAAGACCGTTTGTTTTTTACCCTTAACTTCTTAGAGGTCTCTATTGGTGTGATTTAAGAATCGAGACTAGTAAAAGAAAGAGGGAGGTTTAAATATTTTTTACATGTTAGGATTGTAAATTACAATCCAAACAAATTAAGAATGTGTTTAGATGGAGAAATATTTTGAAGGAATTTAAATATTTTAAGTTGAATTTCATTATTTTGATATGATTTAAAAAACTTTTAAAATGATGGAAACTTATGAAATACTTTGTTCAAGGTAAATTTAGAAAATTTTAAATAACACCTGATTTAAAGAATTTCAAAGGATGAAAATTTAGTATATGAAAAGTGCTGGGTGGAAGAAAAAAAAATTCACTAATTTGAAAGCAAGCAATCCCAAACGGCGTTCAACCATACTCCAACAAAATCCAACTAAAAGCAGCCTTCATTTCATGTGGCCGTGGGTCCCATCTTTAATTTTGCACATCATTTCAATTGACGAAAATAACCTTATGTTGAATTTATAAACTATTTTATTCGTACAATTTAACAACTTAAAATTCAAATTTTAACCGAGAGCAGTGTCCGATGGTGCCTCAGATATGATTATTTTTGAAAGTCTCGTTAACGAGTGCTCCAAACATTTTTTAAGTATTTTAAATTAAGTAATTATTTTTTTAAAATGTTAAAGTTTTCAATCTCCAATACGGTGATTGCATAAATTTTCATAAAAGGATTATTATTTAAAGTCTTTAACTAGTGTCCGGAGACACTGGTTGATATTTTCCTTATCTTTAAAGGAAAGAACTTATTAGAAATTAAAAAAAGAAATAGCAAGGATCCCTTCAACCACAATTTTATCTAAGAAAATGCTAAAGAGTGTCTTTGGGGCATTAGATAAAGGAACAAAAATAAAAAATTTGTGTTGCAAAGTGATAAAAAATGGTCAAATCAACTTATAAAAAGTTTACAAATTATTGTTTCCAATATAAAGCTATTAATTTTGGTTACCTTAATCATCGCCTGGTTAGCAAGACTCTTTTATATATTCTAAAACTCTACCATTCATTCACTCTCACAAAAGTTAAATCCACAAAAGTTTACACACAACATTAGATCTAGATTAGTATTATGTAAATTATGAGTTTGTTTTACATTATCAGTGTAAGTTTTTGACTGAAATAATTGGTTGGTAACTCGGTGAAGTGAACCAATGATGAGTACAAGTTAAGGGCAAAATAGTTAGCAATAAACAAATGATGTTAATGTTCCAGGTTGTTTCCAACCACGTACAGTAAAGACGTGTCCCTAACGAGTTGGCTCTTCGTCCTTTCCTCCTCTCACAGTTCACACTGTATTATATTGATACATCAAACGTTAAACTGAAGAAAAAAAAACTATACACTGTCTCTTTCTCAAACCACGCTACGCGTCCTTAATCACCAAAATATATCAATCAATCTATCTAATTTTTACATATAAAAGAGCAACCACCACTTTCTATACATCATCAACATTAATCATCTACAAAAAAAGTTTATACAAACACTTGCTATAGCTACTATACTCTTCATCTCTTTGTTTTTCATCTACATTAATTCAAGCACATTTCAGCATATACTTAAAGATAACACCATGTCTTTGAAGAACCGTAACGTTGGTCGTAGGGCATGGAACTTCCTAAGGCTCTCATTGTTGTGGGCACGTAAAAGTGGTGTGTTTAGGCGCAAGCTAGCGACAGAGCTGCGTCTTGTACCAAAGTATTTGAAACGTTTAGGACACACAACCACACCTACTAATCAAATTCACTACTTTGAACGTGAGCTCTCCTTTGATGAGACACCTATGTTCAATGTCAAAATGTATCGTCCATCATCGTTGCGCTTTCACTTACCTCATATTCCGTGTATAAACCCACATGTTGATTTTGATTATGATTTTAATGATGATGATATTGTTGAATATGACAATGGGAGAAAGAGTGATCTAGTCGATGCAGGAGATTATGACGAAGAATTTTATCATGGGGTTGAATTATGTGAAGAAATGGGTTCTAGAGAAGAAGGGCAAGAAGGTGAAGGAATAGATAAACGTGCTGATGAGTTCATTGCTAAATTCCGTCAGCAAATGAGACTACAGCGCCAGATTTCTCTTCTACAATACAAGGAAACACCCAGCAGAGACACGAACTGATTGATACCGTATACATGCAAATTTTCTTTTATTTTATGCATTCAACTTCAATTTTCCTTCTTTGATTTTAGTTTTGATACTATTATCAATAGAATTTTTTAGCACATGAAATGAGAGAGAGACGGTACAGCGGGATGTTTGTAAATACAAGGAGCTGCTCTAGAGTTCTGGTATTTACATTGTTTTGTAGATGTAATTTCAATAAAATACTAGTGTTACTAGTTATTTTTGAATTTAAAAGAATATGTCACTACTATAATTGTCACCTGTCCATATCCCTCTTTTTCCTTTGAAAGTTGTCCATGTTTCTCATCAACATTGAAGAAAGAAAAACAAATGGAATTCCCATGCATTGTAAAAATATGTCACTGCTATACTTGTAAGTAGTCGTATTATTGGGTGCAGTGCAGGATAGAGTAACTTTTTGACTTAATAATAATGATGAGATGATGGTGATAAAATTAACTTATAACATCTGCAATAGTCATTTTATAAGGAACCTGCTTTCAGATTCATACACTATTAATAAGTTGTCTCTACAACGCTGCGTCATGTTTACACAACTTATACATATTTTACTCCAATGGTAAAAAAAACAAGGTACCTTATATTAATAATAATATTGGATTTTAATTAAGTTGCTTCTACATCATCCATTTTGTCACGTCAAGTTTCTCCAACAATGATAAAAAAATAATGAAGAATTTAGTCTTCCGTGAAACTTAGTACCCTCACTGGAGATGCTCTAAAGAGACTCTGTTGAAATGTCATCAATTTTATTTTATTTTTACCTAAAATCCATTGATCATAGCATCCAAAGTGTAAATCCTTAATTTTCATTTATCGATTTTTTTATAAACTTTTTTTGGTCCAAGTTTCTTGCAACATACTTTCAATATTTAAAAAAGATGGAATGGTAACTCAAATATTCAAATGATCCATATTCATCAATTGAAGAACCCACCAAAATGTATGCGACATAATTCCACTCATAATTTTTCTTAATGAACCTTCATAATGATTGAGCTAGTAACAATAAGTAAATAATATTAAATATACGTGTATCACCTCTCAATTCTACTTACAATTTTTGAACAAGAAAGTTTAAGACCTAATTAGTGAGCATAAAAAGAAAAGGAGCACACACGTTTGGGGCATGGTGAACTAAAAAGGAAACAATCTTAAACTGTCTGACAGTAATTTATAAACCTGTAAGTGTCAGGTTAATGGTCAGCTTTGAAAGGAAAAGTAACTTGCTTATAGTGTAGTGTAGACAAGGAATTAGCTCCGCTTCAGACCTCTATGCACATCAAACAATCATCAATACTTTTTTTTTCTGCAATGAAGATCGAAAAAAGATGACACGAATTATGTTAAATCAAAAGGCATGTTATTGGTATTACTTCCACAGCAAGCTATACAACTAATGAAAAGGTCTGGTCATACTATTTAGCTAAGTGTGGCCAAGAAGTGCTGAATCTATCAGCTAAGGAGCAGAGACCTCCTTAGCTTGACAAAGTTACAACTCAAAATGCCGTGATTGTTTTCATTACATCATGGCTGTAGATGCAATGCCAGTATTTGCAACCTTTTAGCATCTCAATTACCAAGTTAATTTAATATTAAAAATTATAAATCTCAGGACTTCTGGTGATGAAATAAATGGATGAAATGCAAATAATATTCCTTTGTGACTGATATGAATCAGATCCAACCTAGAGAAGCATGGGGTAGCTGCACCCATACTCCACTTCAGGATTCCCATTCCTCCTACTTCAGTTCCTAGTTCCTACCTCTCATTCCCTTGCTCCCAATTATTTTCCCTACAGAGAATCAATTTACCTTAGAAAAGTAATGTAGAAATGAGTCCTATAGTAAAGAATCGTACATCAGCTTCCATTCTCATGAATGCTAGTGATATGTGCTTCCAACTTCCCCGTTGCTGCCAATATGAGACCTACAGTATAGGTGCAGCATCATAATATTTAATCTAGTAGAAATAATCAAAACAGGGATTGATGATAATAGATGATAATTTGAAATGCAGATTCTTTTGCTTATTACTTCTCGTCATTTTTCAGGAATTGATTCACATGGGAATTTCGGTAGGGTATTTAATCTTAAGCAAGCAATAACATGACATCAGGAAGATAAGCAACCACAAGAGTGCTGTGAAGGTCCAAACAGACCATCTTCATCTCACAATAGCACAGATGGCGTAAATGGCTCTTGGTTTGTACTTGATATTGCTCATGCAAGAGATATTAAATGCCAATTTATAACTGAAAAGTACCTAAAAACAAAGCAGATGGTCTCCCAGGCCGAGATTTGAATTCGGGATGAAACTGCACGCCTACATAATATGGATGACTTGGATGTTCTAAGATCTGCACAGGAGAGAATTTCTTAAGGTTACATTCTTCAAGCAGAAAAATAAGCAATGAAGAAAGTGAATTACGTGTAACAGTAATATATAGAAACACTTAACACATGATAACAAATACTGCCATGTCTAATTGAAACCGCCAGGTTTTTAACTACAGTTCTGGTTAATATTTATTAACATCAAAACCCTATCCAAGCTGGAAAAAATACCTCCATTCGTCTTCCGCTTTCATCCCTGCCAACAAATTTTAGCCCAGCTTCTTCTAAAGTTTCAATAACATCCGGATTTACCTGAACAATGTCCATACTAAATTAGAAAACAGGTACTACACATGTTTGTAGGACATCCAGTAACCAAAAAAGAAGGTTAACATCAAAACCTCGTATCTATGACGATGCCGTTCATCCACATACTCCGAATTGCCATACCTGGTAGTTAGGAACAGATGAAGATATTAACATGGACAAAATGAGTACTGAGAGCATAATCTACATATTGGAGTCTAGTCCAACTAAACAGTATAATACTACACACAAAAGAACAATCAATTGAAAAATATAAGGAGGACACATCACACGCTTGTGTATCAAAAAAATCCACAACACAGGTTTTCATTATAGAACCATATACTACCTCAGTCCCAAAATATCCTTTCCCCTTCTTATAAGACTCCTTTCAAATTTTCTACGACATTGATTATTTCTTTACCAACATACTCCTAATTATATTACATTTTTATCTGCAATCTGTAATAAATACTTTGATGAATACATTAAGTAATTTTCTCTCCTGAAGGGTAAACTTCTCAACATATGTAAAACCATAATCAACTTTTTCAAATCTCTTAATTTACTCAAGGTGGTCTTATATTTAGAGACGGAGTAGTATATTCTTTAGGATCACAAAGGAGAACTATATATCACATTGTTGATAGAAATTCTTTTTTCACCTTTTGCTAGGAAGGGAAGGGGTGATGTAGGTTTGGACAGTAGGCTGTGCAATATGACAAACCTTTCCCGTTTCCCTTCCCTTGAAACCCCTTATCTACAGTAAGGAAGAATTGAATTTGAATCCCAAGCACATTTGAACTGTAATACTTCCTCCGTTTCAAAATGAGCATCTCTTTAGCAAGAAAACAAATTTGTTTCAAAATGAATGTCATGTTCACTTTTCAATGTAAACTTTTGCAATTATGCCCTCTAATTAATGTTGTATACACTACTTCCAAAGTAATATATTCTACTATTGTGGGAAACACACCAATAGTTATTAGGGGTAATTTAGTAAAAGGGTTATGTCTTTTGACAACTTTTTTGCATTTTTTAATGTGTACAGAAACCTTAAACGACACTCATTTAGAAACGGAGGGAGTATCACAGAACATAATGAATCGGGCCTGATATTCATTTACATAAAATGATTCCCTGATGATCGAACACTTGGTCAACGACCAGACATCCTTATTGACATGTGTCCTTCAGAACAACCAGACAGGCCCAGAACAAGAAAACTGAGATTTAATATATGCAGATACTACCAGAAAAGAAAAAAAAAGTTATCTAATGGAAAAGAGAGATGGCCTATTCTGTGAAAGGGATATTTAATCTATTTTTTATTCATTATTTCAGCAATTATTAAAGGCCAAATACCTCCCCAGGTCCTTTAAGTTTTACATTAGTACCGGATAGGTCCTTTAAGTTTCTAAAGTTTCAGGTTGGTCCTTTAAGTTATTAAAAGCTTACGTCGTTACCCTTTCAGTCAACCTCCGTTACAATAAACCTCCGTTACGCCATTACTCTTCCGAATGTATCACAGCCAACATGTAATTGAGGGATTCAAGTACATTATAATAACATAACATGTATGATATCAGTACTGACAGAATGTATCTCTCTTCTTATTCCTCATTGGAAATAAATTCTGTTTCATAGATTACAAAGTTTATTCTCATTTTTTTCTCATTTAAAGTGCACACAAGTCACTATGTATGATATCAGTATTGACAAAACGCAGCGTTTATGCCACATCATGGTTGCAAAATCAGGATCTCACTAAAGATCGTTAGGGTATAGAAAAAGCGTAGATCGTAAGATTGTAACAAAGATCGTAAGATCCCACCAAACAGACAAAATTATAAAAATAACTAAGAAAAATAACCTTTCATCAAAAAAACTTATAAATTACAACATTAAACTAAGTTAATTAATAATTCATAATAGTTTTTCCCTTAAAAAAATAAATTCATAATAGTTTTTGTTTTGTTACTATAATTCATAATAGTTTATTATACGTCTAGTAACCAAAAAATAAAATTATAGGTCTAGGCCCACATAAGTCTTTTTTCTTTTTGTTCTCAGACCCATATAAGTCATAACAATTTATTTATATTTATATAAGTCTCGGACCAAATAAATCTTTTCCACTAACTTAACCTAGACCTAGTCTTCTCCTTCAACAGAACACAGCCGCCTCTGCAACCAGCCGCCGCAGCAAACAACAAACGAGCAGCTCATGTCATTCCGACCTCACTCTTCGCGCAAAACAACCAGGTCAAACCGTTCTTCTCTGATGCGAATCAGAGCGACGATTTCACGATCTTACGCTCTTCCTCTGCGCGCCGCACGCTCCGCCGTCTTCTCCGATCTTTGAACCGCTCCAACTCGGTGGAGACCAGGTGACGCACGAGATCGTACAATCTCACGATCTATATCGCGATCCTGACAACCTTGTGCCACATCACGTACTTAACGGACAAATCGGCTTTATTGTATCTAGCGGAGGTTGACTGAAAGGGTAATGGCGTAAGCTTTTAATAACTTAAAAGGACCAATCTGAAACTTTAGAAACTTAAAGGACCTATCCGGTATAAACGTGAAACTTAAAGAACCTGGGGAGGAATTTGGGCATTTTAAAACACTACATAGCAAGATAGTTGCATCACATACAGCTTGGAAGTGATAGAATCGCGTGTCTGTAAGAGTGTTCTTCGAGATCCAAGTCTCATGGTACTTCCCATGTGAGTCCTAGAACCCTGTTTATGACTAGCAGGCATTACAACAAGGATAATGATTGGGGAAATTGGGGAGGAGGGGAGACAAGTATATTACCTCTGGCATGAAAATTACAACAGGATTTGGTGTTTGGGCATCAAACTCGATACTGTTCGCTCTTTCCCAGCCCAAAATCTAAGAATGGATTTTAAATTACTAAGAAAAGCATGCAGTCATAAAATAAAATAAAAAAACAAATATCACAAACAGAAAATTACTTACTGATCTAGCGAACTCAATTACAGAAATTTGCATTCCCAAGCAAATCCCCAAGTAAGGAACATTGTTCTCTCTGGCATATTTGGCAGCTAGCATCATACCTCTCACACCACGATCTCCAAATCCTCCTGGAACCAAGACACAAGCTGCACTCTGCAAGTAAATTTTCCCCAAACAAATATTGTCATTACAGATTCAAAAGCAGAACATCTTTCTTTGTATTGTATTAATCACTTGGAGAGTCCCACATTGGATAGTAGTATTTACAAGCCAATATTGTGAGATTGAGCAGGCTCAACAAAATTTCAAATTAAATATGGTATCAAAGTCTATCTAAGATCCATAAGACCACCCATTATTAGGCCAATCGGATCACACTCTAGATAGCCAGTAACGTAAAGGTTGCGTGTGTTGACTGTTGAAAGTTGTGCATTAAATAGTGATATGAACTGAATAATGTTTACAAGTCAGTTTTTTAGGTCGAGTTAAGCCCAATCTAAATTCTAAGAAATCCAGTTTCATCACAGAAAGTCCAGCTGTTCCATCATAGATATTAAAGCAATGGAGAAAACATGTTTTTTTTTATTTCTCAACCAAAAACCATCTAGCACATAGCGGGATCACATAACTAAAATCTGAAGGCCTCAAAATCTTCTCACAAAACTTCCTAGATAGAATAGACTAAACTTCCATAAATTTTATGTGCTTCTAGTGCACTTACCTTCAGAGTCTTCCATGCTGCGGCATGTGCTTCTGGTGTCTGAAAGAACAAAACAACAATAAAATTAAATAATCCTGACTGCCTGCATAATGAGAAGCAACCAAATTTCTTCAAATGCAATTTGAAAGAAATCATTACTGATTGTGCACTGTCATCTTCAAGGTCAGAAGCTGCAATCCAGTCAATTGATGGTCTCAATGAGCGTGCAACACAAGCATGCAGTAGGGCCTTTAAACAGACAAGGCATAAAAAAATCAAACTATTCAGAATATTTCAGTAACATAAGAACAACCAAAAACCCCTTTTTTTTAATTGTTTTTTTAGAAATAACAATTCTAAAATCCAAATATGTGGATGTTCCGCAGTGATATGTACACTTTAGGTTTTATAAGACAAAGCATGCATAAACCAATAAGTAATAGCAGTTTTAAGAATGCAGCAAAGATGTCAAACTCAGATTATTGCTAGTGAATATGGCATCAAACTTTTGGAAAGAACCAGAATTAAACAAAAAAAAATATAAAGAAAAATTTAAATGCTATCATCTAAACAATGTTGATAGCTACATGACAAATACACAAAAATCTTGAAACAATTTTTCCAGAACATATATTGCTATCCTGCTATTCTTGGGATAAATATCAAGGGAAAGAACAGCACACCTTTACAACAGATAAATATGAATCTGTTAGACCAACATATTTTCCCACCATGGCAATCCTAACCTGTAAATTTCAAAATGCTCTGATTCACATGCACAAAATATTATGATGAATTTAGAAAAAGCATTGAAAACAGCATATATAGTACTAACAGATTCAGTAAGGTTATCATAGCTCTCAGCCATATCAGTCCATTGCCGCAAATCAGGAGGCGTAGCACGGCTGAAAAGGAATTCAAAAGTGAGACACTAATGTTTCCAATTATTAATAATTTTTTTCAATAAAAAGATGGAAAACAAGTAAAAGCATATCCAGCAGAACCTTCCCAATTATGACCAACATGACGTGTTTCAATTTTGTTCAGATTTTAATAGTTAGTTCAAACCATTAAGAGACTCCAACATATGACTTATAGTTTTTCAGAAACTTAAACAGCAATTGAAAAGAGTTTCAAGATATTCAAAGTGTATTTTCATAAAAAGTGAACAATTATAAGATCAACCCCAAAACCAAAAGACTTGTGCTTATGCTACAGTTATTCATAAGAAGTGAACAATTGTAAGATAAAGTCAAGTTGACGACGGGATGCAGGGGACAGTTGGAACATGAATGCTACATTTAGTCATTGCATTACTGTTAAGGATGTAATCAATGCACTCTTCATTGTTGGGCTACATCTCAAATTTTCTCATCAATTAAAATAAGGATAAGACAATTTGTAGAGCGCGAGCAACAATATTGTATTAAGAAGAGAGGTGATGTTTGAATTACTGTAGCAACTTTTACATGTGATACTGTGCATTGCTTTTGCCAGTTATGAAAATAAAAGACAAATAAAAAACTCACCTAAGTAAGTTAAGCTGCTGTAAAATTGAGTGGTGGGCATTTTGATTCTGAAAATAGAAGCCGGACATTAAGAGGAAAACAATTACACAAATTAAAAATAGCCAAGATTCAATAGCACTAAAAATTTACTAGACTCACTCTAAGTAACAGGGGAATATGCCAAATATTTGGTACATCGTGAATATTCAGAATATTGTTAACCTGTGAAAAAATATACAGAAAATACTGATCAATAACTAATAAATTAAAGATTATCTGGGAAATAACCAAGCATAAATCACTGAAAACTTACTGGAACATGGCAAAACTGTGAGAGTTTTTCCTTGGTACTTTCCAGCAGAGGCTGCACATTGAATAAAAGTATTTTAACTACCGATATAGTGAAACTAACATCAAAGACACAGCTGTCAAAAGAGAAGAAAATATTTGAGAAACACTGATAATCTCCAGTTAACTTCATGGGAAAAAATATGAACATAAAAAGATAAACTCAATTAACCACTGTGTTGTCCTAAATATAGAATGAGGCAATAATCCTTTAAAAAGGAGCCACTTGATTGTTAGACCATAATCTCATTGGAGAAGCAAGAGCAAAACCAGTGTCACATAAGTTGTCAAATCCACATAAGCACATAAGTAGCTTTTGCAATAGCACTCAGCTTCAACCCCATTAGTCTTGACAATCACAGTCTATTTATTGATTTACCAAGAAACCAGATTTCCTCGGTAAGGCCCGATATCACAAACATTCACTCTAATAAGTAATAACAGTACCCCCTCCTAGCATTACCCTTACTAAAATTCACTGCAGTGTTTTAATAGGATTCAATGCATTGGTGCTAGTATAATCAACCAAACAAAGAAATATAATATCTTCTTATCAATTTTTCAATTGTTTCAGAAGCAACAATTTTAAAAATGAAGATTAAAAGTCTGTCAGTGTGTGCTCATGTGCATAGAATTATTGAAGTTTTTCACCCATTTATAGATTAACCAACTTTAAAGTCACGTGGACTTGGGATGAAAAATACAGCAAATATTTCTAGACTACCGGATGCAAAAAAATGATTATAATTATGTTCTTTGCTAACTGTGGAGCCTGAATTTCGTAACTGTGGTAAACATCAATAATTCATGTGGCTAATAAGAAAAGAGCAATAAGATGTACCTAAGAACGAGTGAGCAAGCAAACTTTTTATGCAGTACTACAACCTAAAGACTTTGGAGCAACCATTGTTACAAAGTTAATTTTAAATGCATCTAGGCACCAACAGGTGCAGTGATATACCTCAGCAGAGCGACTTGCTAAAAGATGAGGCGTCAAGCCCAATGCTCTTAGTTCCCTGACACTATGTTGTGTCGGCTTTGTTTTCTGGAAGAAAAATATTGCACTCAACATGAGAGAAAAGTAATCAAAAGTCTAAAACTGTAATGCACAGTTAATTGAGTATTACTTGCTCCCCCACTACACCCAACACTGGTATCAGGCTAACATGGATGAGACAGAAGTTGTCAGGCCCTGAGAAGGAATAATGAGAGTAAAAATGTTATTTGTCAAGACAAGATGACATTTCATGGCTATATAAAAATGCGACAGTTGTATTATGCAAAGATAATATTTCTTTATTAGTATAAAACTATATCAGTATTCGGTACATGATGATCATAACTTCCAAAGAGGAAACTAGTGATCGTGATAAAAACAAAAACACTTATTTTTATGTAGCATATCAACATTTTTTTTTTCCCTATAAAAATGTAACTAAAATTACATATTTTTCCCAAACCAATGCCATAATATCAAATAAAACATCAATAAGCCTATTTAAAAGAAGTCTTGACTCTTGAATGTATTCAATTGACTACTAATACTAGTTGTACTTGTACCAATTTCATCACCCGCCTTCTAAACATCCATAGATGTACATCTTTAAAGATTAATTAATTAATTCACCAAGAGATAGTTCTACCAATTTGAGAAGTCTACCAATATGATCAAGTGAATGTCTCGCAACCTTTTCTCTCTTTTAGTGTAAAGGTCATCTTTCCTCGACAACAGTCGAAGGATGGTATAAACATAAATAAAAGCATCTAGCCTTTTTGGGTGCATTCTATTTCTCTTCAAATCAAATATAATGATTAAAAGAGTATGCACTCCAATAGTGTATCCTAAAGTATCAAAGTCATATCCCAAATGTATTGGTCAATAACTTCTTTTAATATAATTTCTAAAAAATAGGTGCATCAACAGCATCAAGTTTAAAATGCCAATACATTTGAAATTTAAGCATATGGACTCAAACACATGATGATACATAAATGAATTCAGCAGCATAAAAACAGCAGTATACTTGAATGAATTATACATTAGGACTACACCAAAAATGGTACATAAAATTATTATGCACCAGATTGATTTTAAATAAAATTTGCATTCAGATTATCAAGCACAGTCAAACTCACACTTACCTAAGTATTTGGATTATATGTATTTTGCAATAGAAAACCAACAAAATCGACATTACTTAATGATTTTTTTTTACTCAATTTAATTATTGTTTATTATTGTTTGACAAAAGTATTTCTACCTTTAGTATTATATTGACTAGAGGAACTTAAAAGTGTATTATATTGACTAGAGGAACTTAAAAGTTACTAAAATTATTTCCTCATCACACATGAGAGCAATGAACAGTTGATCAAAGACTCTGTAGTAGTTAAAACGTGTGCATGGGGTATCTATATACAAAAATAACTAAAGTTAGTTAAAAAGCAAAAGATGCTGTCATACCCACTTGAAAGGATAATTGCCGTAGAGCCTCAATAAACGGCATTGACTCTATATCCCCTATAGATAAACAAAAATATCATTATGCTCTTTCATAATTGATTGAAGTGAATAAAGCAGCTTTCAAAAAAACAGAATCATAATCGGTGATGTAAAATCTTACCCACAGTGCCTCCAAGCTCAATCACACAAACATCAGCAGGGTCTTCACTTCCATCAACCGGGATCACAGCAACCGACTCAATCCAGTTTCTGATTGCATCGGTGATATGTGGAACCACCTATTACATCAAAAATTCAAACAACTCAGTAATCTTCTCTTTACTATCCATTAACCAACAATCAATTGAGAAGTAAACGACAAATAGAGCACGCACACGGGCGCGAGCGATGTATTACCTGAACAGTTTTTCCGAGATAATCTCCTTTGCGCTCCTTCTCAAGCACAGACTAAAGATAATCACATGAAACCATAAAGCAAAATCAGCATAAAGTTTAGTATTAATTAATGAATTCCATAACATAAAATGAAACAAACATGCACCTGATATATTTTCCCAGTAGTAATATTATTATCCTTTGTAAGTGTAACATCGAGAAAACGCTCATAATTTCCCAAATCCAAATCAACCTATAAAAGTCAAAAAGCAAAAAAGTAAAAATAAAATATAAATTAAACACTTCCATAATAACTATAATAAATTCAAATTGAACTTCGTACAAGTGTATTTATGGAAAAGAAAAGAAAAAAACCTCTCCGCCATCATCAAGAACAAAAACCTCTCCATGTTCAAACGGAGACATGGTACCGGCGTCAATGTTCAAATACGGATCTGCGAAAAAAAGTTTTGAAAACGGTGAATGAAGCGAAACGGTTACGAAGAAGTTGAGTTAGTTAGAGAGAGAGTGGGAACCGATTTTGATGGAGGTGACGCGGAGGCCGCAAGCTTTGAGGACGACGCCGATGCTGCTGGCGGTGACCCCTTTGCCGAGGCCGCTAACGACTCCGCCGGAGATGAGAACGTACTTCATTTTTGGGTTGGGGAATGAATGAGTTGTAGGTGAAGTGTTTGTGTTTATATCCGAGCGGGAAGGTTGATATTTTGGTGGGAGGAATAAGATAGCATCACCAAGATCAAATGAAACTGCTCAACTCAACTCAACTCACTCCTTTTCTGTAAAATATCATCTCATAAGAAAAAACATCACTTCATTGTTTATAAAAATTATACTAATCTTTTTTACATTTTATTGTAAAAAATAATCAAAATTCTCTATTATGAATACTATAAATTCAGAAAAATTAAATTTTATTTCGTTAGTGTTTTTGGTAAATAAGATTTAAGTATAGGTGATAGAAAACAATTTTCCTCTTCAACAAATAACACATTTAACTATTAATTTGGTGTACCGATACACTTAAGTATTTTGAATGTACCATAAAATTTGCCTATATATAATACAATATTTTTACCAATGAATTAAGTTCACAAGCAAATATGATTCTCTTCAATGATAATTAAATATATGATTATGTTTCTAATCTAAACAATAAATATGACTTTGTCTGATCTCCTATGCGAACAGGTAGATAGTTTTACATTATGCCCTGGTTTTATTTTATTTTGTCAAGCATGGGTATCTTTTTCATCATTAAATTAACAAGTTTTATCATATCTTATTTGATCTAAATGTTACGATGTTGATCTAACTGTGAAAGATTAACTTTTATATGATGTAAAATTTATTTTACTTGTGCATCATAAAATTGATCGAATATATTATATACTATTTTTAGATGATTGTTAAATATATTCTTTTTTTAGAGATTGTTAAATATATTCTATTTACCTAAACAAGTGATTGATGAGTTCTATTAGTTATTTGAAATAATCTTTAATTCAAATTCTTGTGAAAACAATTATGGATATATTTTATTTATTTTTTGTCACCTTTTTAATTATCAAACTTATCTTGTGGAGAGTTTTTTTTTTTTTGTTATGTTAAACTTTAAGTTCTATCTCTTTAATATATGATTGAGATTGACTTCATTAGACTATTTGCCGCATTCACGTGTCATGTATCTTTGGTTGTTCAATCAAAATAAAACTTAATCAAACAAACCTAATTTAAGATCGTTATTTCTAGAATGATAAAATATAAATTAAATATGTTTTCTTCTAAGCTTCTAATTAAGATTAGATGACCACTCTCTTCAAAAGAAATATCTGATGAGTCATGAGTGTGACTGCATGAAAATTTCGAGTGTGTTAAATCCAATTTCCAAATATAGAGGCTACACCTCCCTGCTTTTACTTTTTGCTTCCCCGTGCTGATACATACCAACCCATGTCAGTTTTAGTTTGTGGACTAACCATCTTTATCCCTTTTTTTTGGCACAAAGCCATCTTTATCCTGAGTAATAATAGTTCTCATAAAAGGATGAAGTACTGTTGGTGTCGTTTTTCTTTGTTTTGTTTCATAAAACATTCATCTTATTCAACCATTAACAATTATATGTAGACACACACATGTGAGTAAAAGCATCCACTTTACTTTCATATGCTATTGTATAAAACTGGATCAATCGAAATAATAATAAGGACCATGCACTTTCTCACTATGATTTTTTGTGGAAATAATTGATATATTCCTTTTTGTATCCTAAGATCCCTCGACTGCTTGTTGGAGGAAAAGTGTATTCCATAATTTTTCTAATGAGAATCGTGATTGATAGCCATTCACTAGCATTAAAAATATATATACAGTATTACTTTCCTCTCGTATCAAAAAAAATAAAATAACTCATCTGTTGTGGTCTTCAACCTTTATTTGTTCTGAAAGGACATAATATGCCGTCTGCACTAAGACTTTTTCTTTAAAGATATATATGCGAGATATTATTGCGTTTAAAACGTTTTGCAGCTCTGCTTCAATTTTTGTATTCACTTCGATCTTTATTATAAGCAATTTTTCACTTGCTTCAATTGTTTATAATTGAGACCAGAACATAACGTAGTTAAAATTTTATAAGGACCAAAATTGATACATGTATAAGAACTATAAATATAGTCTTTTTAAAAGAAATAAACTTATAACATTCCATTAATAATAATGTGTTCAATATAATTTAGTATTTCTACTAATATTTGAAAACTAGTCGAAGATGTGACCGCCTTACCTAAACTATGGGTTGTCTCATTTGTTTGTCTTCTTACAAACTTACCATTGAAGTTAACATAATAATATTGTTTGAAAATAGTTTTACAACTACGAATAATCATCCCAAACTTTGTGACATCTTGTATAACTTCAATGACTAAAAACTTAGTTACCGTCTCAAAAAAGAAGAATAACATTTTTCCCTAAAAAAGAAGAAGAATAATAATAAAGGCTTAAATATGTGTTTGGTCCATGCGAATAGGGCTCACTTGAATTTTCTTTCTTGTACTTACTAATCCTTCCAAACTTGCTATGTAATTACTAATCATTTGAGTTTTGTTCATAATCTCACTTGATTACTTATGTGGCACATGATTAGTGACGTGACAACATCTGAATGGGAAAGGACATGGATGACTCAACAAATTACACCTTAAATTACCATTTTTCCCTTAATAAAATGGACATGTGCAAAATGACCATTCTACCCATTTCTTCTTCTCCTTCTTCTCTTCTATCACCACCAACATCATCATCTCTTCCATCACCGACACCATCAATATGTTGAAACACTAATCTCTTACGCCCCACCTCGCCTCCCTCCGCCTCCTCTTAAACACCAATCCCTAACACCCACACCTTTCCTCCCCTACAGATCCATCGCCACCTTTCCACCTTCTTCTCCACCACCACCACCTTCTGTTGCCCACCAAACAACTCTTCCATCCTCCTCAAACAAGACACTTCTTCCCTTATCTTTATTCTCCAAAACGAAACCTTTCACCATGTCAGGTGTGACTTTTTAATAAGGAGCTAAATTAAATTTTTTTCAACAACACTGAACGGTTATGTGATATCTCTCTTATGTTCCTCAAAATTTACTTTCACGCAAATTAAACTTTTAGTTTTATTTCTAAATTTATGAAAGATATGAATATGGTGGTTGCATATATGAGAGGGATAAAATATTTAATGATTGCGATTTTCAGTTTTGAGTTTGTGTTGTTGTTTATGGGTTATGAATGAAAAAAGAACAGGGAAGAAGAAGTGAAGTGCGTGGAGGTTGTGAAGATTTGGGCTTTGGAGAGGGAGGAGGAAGAAAGGAGTAGAGTGGTCATCTTGCACCTGTCTAATTTTATTAAGGGCAAAGTGGTCATTCATGTGAATTTTGATGAGTCATCCATGTCCTATCCTAGTAAGATTCTGCTACGTCATCGCCATATCACTAATCATGTGTCACATAAGCAATAAAATAGAATTAGGATTAAAACTTAAATGATTAGTATATGCAAGATAAATTTGAAAGGATTAGTAAGTATTAGACGAAATTCAAACGATACCCTATTTGCAGGACTAAACACATATGAAAAATGTTAAATAGTAGATATTGGTTAAGAAGACAGATTTAGAAATGTTGTATTGAGAAATGGTAAAAAATGATTTTGACTTTTAAAAATTAAAAAATAATTGAATTTAAGCAAATTTACTATTTTTGATTTTTTAACGAGTGCCCTAAGGGTACTGGTTAGCAAGACCCAACACATATTTAAGTCAAAAATAAACTAACACGATTATAAAACACGTGTCCATCACTAGTAGTCTGCGATCATAAACCACGTCAGCCGTAACATGCCCTCCAATCGCTTTCTGCACCCCCAAAAAAACTCAGATACACTCCTATACGTTTCACTGTGTCCTTACATTCATGGCAGAAAACAGAAGAAGAAAAACCAAACCTTCAAAATTTGCTCAAAATTCGCAACAATGGGTTCCGATTCGAATTTGGGAGGATCACCATCTTCATCTTCACCTAGTAGCAAACGCACCAGAGACCCCGAAGAAGAAGTTTATGTCGATAATCTTCGTTCTCACAAACGTTACCTAAGCGAGGTTCAACATCTTTGTCTCATTTACCTTTTGTCCTATTATTGTTTTTTTTCATATTTTATTTTAATTTTTTTAACTTTAACATAACTTCCAAATTGTATTGGTTTCAGTATTTACCCACTTAGCAGTTATTGTAAATCTATGTTAGGATTTTTTTATTTATTTTTGGTTTTTCTAATTTATTGCTTGTTTCAATTTCCGCATCCTTGTGATCTTTAGCAGTTATTATTATGCTCTGAATAAATAATAATAATACTAATTTTATGAATATTTGAGCTCAAAAACTATTTTTGAAGATGTTTTTTGTTTGAAGGACATGTTTGTTTTGATCATTTAGATTTTTGATTAAATTGTATTAGGTGATTATAAGTTTTTATGTATGTTTTTTGTTTCAATCAAATGAAATGAGGTAATATAGGCTTTAAATTAGAGTTTTTTTTTTTTTGTTTGTTTCACTTTGTAGATAATGGCATCAAGTCTTAATGGATTAACAGTTGGAGACTCACTTCCTGATAATCTCATGGAATCTCCAGCAAGGTCTGAAAGTGCTTTCTTTCTCAGGTAAAACCAAAGTTCTACAATTTACATTATACTAATCCCTTTTAATATCTTAATTTGGTTCAAAATGCCTGGTCTTTTCCCGTTAGGCAGATTGATTACACTGATCAAATGATATCATAATTCCCTATCTTGAAAAATATCTAATAATTATCATTTAACTCTAAATCTTTCATAATGGTTTGACTTATAGTTTTACATTTTTATTTTATATGAAAAAGTGTTGAGAATGATGTTCCCTTTGCTATTCCAGAATGAAAGAGGACCACTAAATTTTTTCTCTACGGTTTTGTTGTGAACAAACTCCAAAGCCTGATGTAGGTAAAAGGTCTTTATTTGCGCATCATGACCATACTCCATATTTTTAAGACATTCAGTTGGCATCAATGCATCGTTAAGTGAATCTATCGCATAGCCTCTTATATGCTCTATAGCTCAACTAACTCAACCTTTGATTTTTTGGGGTTTTTGGCTCTCATAGCACAGAGTAATAGGCAGTATCTACTTGATACTCCTGATACATATTGTGGCTATTTTAACCATATATGTGGACTATTTGATAATAATAAAAAAAAACTCAGCGGTATGCATGGACTAGAATTCAGGACCATTTACTTTCCAGCCATAGTGATTTGCTACTGTTAGCTCGACATTTGTAAAGCATATTAGTATTAAATAAATGTGGACGGCAACAAGAAAAAAGTTTCCCTGGGAAGCATGAATGGGTGGGAAATTATTTGTATACTAGTTGCAAATAGACTTAGCACAATGGTAAAGTTATTGTCACGTGACTGACAGGTCCCAAGTTCAAGTCCTGGAAACAACCTCTTGTGTAAAAAACTAGGTAAGGCTGCGTATGTGGGAGCTTTAATGCACCGGGCTGCCCACTAGTTGCGACTAGACATAACTGATGCAATCTAGAGTCAACTAAAAGCATGTTGCTTAATTTCTCTTGTCATGTTTACACACCATAAGCATTTTTCCAGTCTCCATATGATTTAAACTCTATTTACAAATAAATTACTTCAAAATAATCAATACCAAGTTACATGCTTTTAAGAAGTATTTTTGTCGCTAACTCAATGTATATGCTATTTCTTGTGTTTGAAAAATTCCTACATTCCCAAGCATCATGTGTAAGGTTATATATGTGTTTTCATATGTCTGTTTTCATAGTTTTATTCAAATTGTATAATAAACATGACTCAGGTTGTGGACGGTTTACTTAGTTCTCAATTTTCCTGATGCTACTCTTTTCCAGTGTTACCCGCATTGTGTTTATTTATGCTCTTTGTGCCTTATTCAAAATGCTTAGATATAATGCATAGAAAATTATAATTTCCCAGCACCAATAGTGAACAGCTAGCAATCTTTTGTTGAAATTAATTTGTTGCATCTCAGATACTTTCTTTTGTTGAACTTATTTTTAGGGATGACATGTCTTTACAATATTCACCAATGTCAGAAGACTCCGACGACTCAAGGTTTTGCGAGACTGCTGTGCATAGTTGCTCATCCCATCCGGATAGCCGACCCGGCAGTCCAGTTTCTCCATGCAGATATCAAAGATCACAAAACACATTTTCTTCAGCGCCTTCTACAAGTTTAAATGCATCTTATGGTTTTCCAGTCTCAGCAGCTACTTGCTCCCAGCCTCGTCAGCGAAGCTCAGACTCCGATGGCCGCTTCCCATCATCTCCAAGTGATATATGCCACTCAGCTGACTTAAGAAGAGCTGCACTTCTAAGATCTGTGCAGATGAGAACACATCCTCCTGGCTCTGCATCTTTGGAGCTGCCATTTGGTTCAGGTCAAGAGCCTCCTCCTAATATTGATCCTGAGGAAAGGCCATGCTCATACCTGAAATCTATGGTTGACGAGAGAGATTATCAAATTGAAGAGTGTTCGCCAATTCGTATTCCTGAACCTGAGTTTAACCATGACAATAAACCTTGCAGGGTCTTGAATATGAATCCAAAAGAAGCGGATTCCGGAGATTAATTACTAAAAAAGTTTGTTAGTCTCTGATGTGAAAGGGTTCTTGTGTTGTGTCTGACCAAAAAGAAATGGCTAGTGTTTAATCTTATTGGAATATGTCCTCCCACCATGGCATTATTTATCTTCTCCAATAAATATTCTCACTAGTTCATTCTTCAAATTCAATACAATTTTATAGAATTCAATACAATTTTATCAAACGTGTGTGGTATTTTAAAAAGTTGTGGTGTGACTGCACGTTTGGTTAAAGCTAACAATTGGAGCTTCAGAAAACCTGCCGTGAGAGGGGCATAAAATGCGAGGCAGCGGTGGCCTGCAGGGTTATCAAACACACTACAAATCACAAACAACAATGTCAAAAGCATGTACAAGCTATAACAAATTCAGAACTCAACCACAATAAATAACAAAACATATCAGTTTGAGGCTTACCTTGTATGATGAAGATTAAAACAACGATCAAACACAGTTTGATGGCTACAATTTCACGAAGACATGAAGATTTGGTTCTAATATTTCTTGGCAAATTTTTTTTCCCTTAATTTGATTAGTCGTATGAAAAAGGGAACAATACACTATGTTGAGCAATGTTCAATATCACGTCTTGTGTTATACTTGTTTAAGTTGATGATTTTATGTCATTTGAACGCCAATAAATTGAGAAAAGGAAAAAACCCTCGTGAGCCGAGAAAAGAAAAAGAAAGAAAGAAAAACTAACCATGTTAAAGCATTGCAGCTACTGATCACAAATTCATACAACTACAAGTCATTTGTGTGTCGTATTATATTGCTCAAAGTTGTCTATTTGGTTATATTCAACACTTGCATGTGTTTGGTTATGAGGTACGAGAAAATTGAATTCAATTAAAAATTAGGCAGTTAAAAATTGAATTTGATAAAATTGATTTTAATTAAAAATGATCTGAACATAAATTGATTTATCCAGGTTGAATCAAAATTTCTTTCTTCTCTAATCTAAAGATAGAGGGTGACATTGGCGCTGCAAACTACAAATGCAGGGCAATGAGATTTGAAAGACAAATGAATCGGGATTGACAAACTTTTGAGAGTAAAATCGTGACTTTAGGATATATTAGAGTGCTTTAGAAGTGAGAAAGATGAAAGAGAAATAATAGTTAAGATGAAAGAGAGAGTAATATAGGTAAGATTATGGTGACTATCCTTTCCCAACACTGATTTTGTGGCTCCATCCACCCATCGAGTCAGGTAATTTGCTATCGGAAGTTAGCAAATCTTAATCAAAACAAACATGCAGGGAAATTTTTTTTTTGTCAAGTCAAAGTTGATAAATTACGTTGATTTAATATAAATTGTAGTAAATCGTAATAGAATCGATTCTAATAGACCTAATCATTGCATCTCACTGAAATTAATGATTTGAATGTGCCTTGGCGGCTGTTGGAAGATGGAACCAAATAGCTATCTCCAATTTTACTCTTCAAAATAAATTCTCACATTGAAAATCCACTCCCTTAGACTATCTTCTTCTATATAAAGACTGCACAAAGTGTCTTATTATTGCTTAAATGTCTATTTAGTTATGTTCATATCTCCAATTTTACTGTTTTATTACAAGTGAACCTAATGCGAAATTATATATCCCTCGGTTAATTTTTATTGTTATTTGAACTTGGTTTCTTTTATACGGCTTGTAGCTGTTCTTTTTTGTTTTTTAAAAGTGCAGACCCTGACCGGTTCACCAAACTGACCAAGTCTCTAGTTTACAACGATTTTAGCTGAGTTAGACCAGTTCTCGTCAGTTCCTAACTTAGGCCATCCCAGCCAAGTTTTAAAATACTGAATATCTACAGCTGTCTCAAAATATTACCTTCTGTTTTGAGTTCATATTTAATTGAGATTGTTCTGTTCTTATAATTAATCAATGACTAGACGAGAAACAAGTATCAAGTGGATACTTATCAAGCATTAACCATCGTTGTTGTCTTGTATTAACCATGGTAGTTGTCATGTATTAACCATCTTCATGTGACAAGTTACCATAAACCAACAAAGGAAACAGATTGTAAAAGTTCTCGTCCTTCCCAAAAATAGATCTCATGTAAACTACAACGGGGCAAAGAATAATTTCCATTACCCCAAAATTGTTCTATAATATAGGATCATTAAAACAGACTCAAATTAAGTACTACAAGTCTCCACGTTGAAGATCTCCTAGCAATTTCAATGTCAATGTCAAACATTCATCACAAGGAGCTGCAGTGGGACACTAGCTTCCAGGATAGATGGTAGAAATTGCACCGTTAAGTCAAGCATATGTAGACAAGATGTTTTTCTTGAGGGTCAATTCGTCGGCCTTAGCAGGGCTGATAGACTGCATCAATCATCACAGATAATGAGTGTACTATGAAATTTTTACAACAATTTGTCCACTTCAATTCTTAATCTCCTTTAACGACCAAATAATTAAAATTTGTAAAAGCATAATTTTAATTTATTGCAAAAAAGTCATTTCAAGGAACCAAAGAGAAATTCAAGTTCAACCATGGAACTTATTATTTCATGCATCAAGTGAAACTTTCAAGGTTTTAGCTTTGCAAAGAGAATATTACCTTTTCAAGTAGTCGTTCTAGGCGTTGAATTTCATTCTTAGCATAATCAGAACCTTTCTCCAAGTACTTCTTAGAAACTTTCAGGTAAATCTTCCCGTATCTAATGGAGAAAAAAATTTGTAGCGTTATTGTCTCTAGCTTTTTGCTTTAAGCAACATAACAGGGTCAAGTACCATAAAGTATACGCATGCAAATTAAACAGTTCTCAAGGGGCATAATTTCAAGCACTTAACCATGACAATATTCTGAAATGATGATGTTACATTACCTAGAAGCAGAACCCTTGAGCTTCTCAACTTGCTCTTCAATTCGGGCAAACACGGCCTTCTTCTCTTCGCCATTAGCAGCTACAAACTCCTTTACCAATTCATCCAAGTCTTCCACTATACCAGCCTATACAGAAATATCAAGTGTGAGCACAATGTTAAATGCAACAATTTGAACTCTTTATGCTTTATCCCACCCCAAAGCCACCATGTCCACTGCTGCCAATTTTTTATATGAAAAAAATAAAAAAATCAGAGAGAGAAACAAACAATGCTTCTCTTTGATCTGAATTCACTAACCTCAGAAGTAAGCTGTCCTTTTGCATCTCGACTTGTTCCAGATTTCTCATTGATAAAAGCCACAAAGTCATCTAAGTCTCTTCCACCTCCATAATCTTCACCGGCTTTGTTGCCCTTTGGGAAGAACTTCAAGGTAGGAAATCCACTTACATCATACCTGCATAAAAGTTATTGCAGAAATCTTTAGTTATTTATGATATTGTACTCTTCCACCTCCAAGTCTTCACTAACTGCAGCTTTTGCTTAATATAATGGGTCTTGTTAACGAGTGCCCCCAGGGCACTCTTTAAGCTTTCTAAATTAAGTAATTGTTTTTTAAAAATGACAAACTTTTTCAATTTCCAATACACTAATTACACTAACTTGCATAAAAGTTTACTATTTAAAGTCCTTAACTAGTGCCCCAGGGGCACTGGTTAACATTACCCTAATATAATTGCATACTTTAATTATGTATTGTCATATGGGCTGTGTTAACATTTTTCCCATTTGTTTTGGTTCCTACATATTTTCTTCTTGCTACATCATGCAGTTTGGCCTAGTAGGCCCCGACCAATCTGACCTCTATTGGACTTCACTTTTTAAATTTGACTCGTTCAGATTTAAAACTAACTCTTTTAAAGATTAGGCAACTAAAACTTACTTTTCAGCCAGGTCCCTATATTTGTCGGCATCCAAATTTGCAATCACTACATCGTCCTCCGATTTAAAAACTGTGGCAACTTTTTCATAAATCTGAAGGGGAAAAGAGCATAGCCAAGTTAAACATAACTCTTTCAAAAAAATAAATGCACCAACTTTAAATTGATAAAAAGGAAACTGCAATGATATCAACTTACAGGAGCAAGACTTTTGCAGTGTCCACACCTGGCAAAATAACAAAAGTTCATAAGATATAGCAGTAATTGAGATTTTTCACAAACATTCCATGATTGGATGAAACGAGGACATTACTAATTTACAATATTTTAATGCAAAACAAAGAGGAAACAAACAAAATTAATGATTAAAAAATGGCAATATGATAATTATTGGTGAGTAGTGAGTACCATGGTGCATAAAACTCAACCAAGACATCTTTGGTTTCATCCGAGACAACTTCGTTGAAGGTTTCAGGTGTTAGCACCACTACATGAGATGGAGCTGTAGCAATCTTTACATTGGTTCCTGTAAGTCAAAATCTCTGTTTAGAAAATCCATTACAATAGTACAATTGCAAATAAAATACAAAGAGAAGAGATAAAGGGGAAAACTAAACCATGCTAAAGTTATGCTCAACACCATCACAGAAACTAAAAAAATCAAAGTGCACAGATTTTGATGATTTAGGACCTAAAACTCTAGTATCTCAGGAAAATCAATCCTACATTAAAGTACTTCAAAAAAAGCATATGATGCTACATGATGGGTCTTTGTGATATTTCCGAAAGGTGGATATGTTTCCTCAGAAGTTACACAAACATGTGAACATCTGAATGTTTCTGTTTCATAGATAGTACAGTAACAGATGGCTTTAAAACGGCAAATAGTACCTCCTTCTGTGTTTACAAACTCAGCAAGTGATTCTGCAGTGCGTGGCCCTTCAAACCTACAGAAATTTCCGAAATCAAGTATTAGATAACAAAAATAGACGTGAAATGCAGGATAAGTAAATATGAACTGAGATATAAAATCACATCAATATTATTTTCTAAAAAGCCAAGGCCTTCTCACTTTTTGGGTTCCAGAGATCCTTTTGGAAACCACTGAATCGTTGGGTACCCAGAGACACCATATTTGCTGCACACACTCTTATGCTCATCACAGTCCACCTATAACAAATTATTAAGTTAGCTTCATCATATGTGCAATGACCCAATCGTATCATGAACAAGAAAGGCCAAAAAGACAAAGTCCAAAGCACAAAGATTATGAGGAAAATTTGTGAAGAATATAACTTTCCAAGGATGATCTATCCCTCCAACTTTGATTTATAAATAAAAGAATGGGGAAGAGGACATCATTTATAAAATGTAAAGAGTTCAACAATGGAGAAAAAGAATCCTAGAGTGATTACATGATAAATGTCAAGGTTGCAGCTTAAACTTAATGTTTATGAAGACATGTATACATGCTTCATAATAAAAACTCGATTACCTTACACACACAATCATAAACAGATAAAGTTTACTGAAGCTTAACAAACAGCACAAAACATTTTACCAAGGTAAAATACAAACTACGAACAATGATCAAATGTATAATAAATGCAGAGAAAAACCAGGGGGGATACCTTGGCAATCAAAACAGATTTGGCTTTCTTGAAGCTGTTACCGAGCTTTTCATATTCCGGAGCAAGCTTTTTGCAGTGCCCACACCTATTATCACAGATAAAGCCGAACATTAATATAAGATAACCATACATCTTATTTGAAGCATAACAAATTATTGAACGGCCAATAAAGCTTCAAAAAGATTTTCTTCACCAAGCTAGAGATAACACTTACTCTACATTACAAATTACAAAGTGAAATTACTTAGTTGCGAGTACAATGAATAGTTTATACTCAACTTCGTAAACCTCAATTATTAATTAAAATTCTACTTCCTACTCGCATAGATTGTGTTTTGAATCATTCGTCCTTCATTCTATTAAAAGATATTTACCTTTGATATCTATCAAAATTCAAAATAATATAAATCAAATAGCCGACATTCAAAAGAATCACATTGAGACACATAAGTTTATTTACTATAAAGTATAAACTACACTCCTATTTATTTTATGCAGACCAAAGAACATAGTCTTATTATATAGAGTTCAATGTAAATTTTTTTACGCAAACAACACGTCATTGGATGACTGTGTAAAACTTTTTTACACTGGCATATAAGTTAAACTCTACACTTTTTTACGCTGACATTGTATACAAGTTAAACTCTACTTATATAACATGGTTATTTTTTGATTACAACTTCTAAAAAAGTTCCTGCTGTCTGATCACTCTAATACTGATTATTTGATTGAAGGGATAAAAAACCTGAGTTAGATTATCAGTAACTAGATCAAAAATCACAATCACCAGTAAATTGCATCCAGTGCTAAAATGGCATCGCATCATGTACAACAATTCGTAACCGTAAATCAACAGATGATAAAACTACAATCCGAACAAATCCGATTGAAGAGAATCAGAAAAATGAGAAGATCGTGAAAATTACCAAGGGGCGTAGAACTCAACGAGAGCTCCTTTATCTTGACCAACTTCCTTCTCAAAATTTTCTTCGGTCAGCACAACGACGTCGTCTGCTGAAACTGATACAAACAGAATTGCAAACGCGAACGATGCTAATGCTATTCTGCTCCAGATCTGATGCATCTCCATTTTCATCTTCTTCTTCTTCTTTTGGTTTCGGTTCAACCGCTACAGCACGTGACTGATTATATATTACTACTTACTACGTTTGGTCACGTGGCATTGTTTCATTGCTTCTCTTTAAAACAAAGTAATCGTCCTTGTTTCCCACTTAATGACGCTTGTTGTTCAGGTGGCATCGTGTAAGTGGCTCAAACACCCTATGTGTGCATACTACCTGCCACGTGGTGTCATCTTTTTACAAAAATGTAAGAAGAAAATCAATATACTAATTTTACCATTGATGTATTTACTTGGGGTAGAAATCATTGATGTCTTTTTTTTTTTTTTTCAGAGATATTATTGATGTCTTACTTTTTTGTAAAAACGAATTGGTGGTGCATTCATCCAAAACATAAATACAAAATGAAATGTAATTATTGATGTCTTACTTTCTTGTAAAAACGAATTGGTGGTGCATTCATCCAAAACATAAATACAAAATGAAATGTAATTAATATATGTGTTGACGAGTTGGTGGATGAGGTGAAGGGGTTGTCCTAGTGTTGGGCATTAAATAGGCCATGTATTGCATCTTTGCAATTCTACGAGTGGTGTTGAAATCTAAGGGAATGCTTGCTTAGGAGGCGTTGATTTGGCGCTTCTTGGTTAGGGGTTTTTCGACAGCAGCTGGGATTTTTTGGAGCTGTTTTTCCTGCTGTTATTGTTGGTGTGAGCAGCTGCTGCTCACATGCTTTAGCAGCACCAGCAGCCGCTGGTTTTGACCTCGGTTTTTTCAGCCTTTGTCGCCTGCATTTTGGTCTATTGGCTGTTGCTTTTGTAGGATCAACTGCTGTTTTTTTCCTGCCTTTGTCACCTGTGTTTTGGTGTATTAGCTCCCTGTATTTTTCGTTCTTTGCCTTTGTCGCCTGTGTTATGGTGTATTGGCCCTCTTTTTTATTCTTGCCCTTAGCACTTCTTGTGCTGGGGTGTTAATGTTATATGATGTTTCCCAAAAAAAAATATTGTTAAAATTGAAATAATATTTTTTTTAAAGATATTTGTTATAGATACATGCGTAGGGAAGCCTAAATATTTCCTAAATTTTGAAATGTTATCAGTTATCTGAATAGGCATAAAGGACCGAAATTCATTCTTAACAATCTACAAGATATTTGAACTGAACACCATTTCAGACTTGCTAATCCTTTGTCTTGATATCCTTTGGTATTCTGCAAAAAGGCTTAATACATTATTTGGTCTTTTAACTTATTTTTGGTTTTTAATTTGGTCATCTAACTATAAAGTTTGATCGCATAAATCTTCTGCCGTTTACTATTTTGGTCCTCTCTGTTAGTTTTTAACATCAAATATCTAAAGTGAACCATATTTAAAGGTGGTCCACCATGGACCTTAATAAATTTTTTAATTTTAACCCCTTGATTTTTTCTTTAAAAGCGGATTGTTGGATCATATTGTGTCTATTGTATTTTACTGTGAACCACTACCACCTAATATTTTCTCACTTTTCTTCATCTTTTTCATAATCTTCACCATTCTTCCATTAGCCCAGAAAATCAACAACAACAGCAACAAATCAATAACAACATCATCAACAACACAGGAGGAACAACAATAGCAAACTAAATTCAATCTTTTTTTTGGTTTCTTTCATCATCATTATCATGAATTAAAATAAAAAGAGAGAAACGAAAAAGGAAGGAGGAATTGATCGAGAGAGATCCAAATTAATTTATTTACTTCAATCATGAAACCCAATTGCAACACTTTAAGATATAGTCATAAAAAGAGAATGGAATTCTTTCAATCACAAATTTGTCATCTCTTATACATACATTTTAAGATATTCAAAATGGCTAATCCACGTGGCAATTTATAATTTTCTATCGAAATGATATCCCACGTGTTCTCATATTGGGCAAACCATTCAAGGAAAAATTTTTGTTGCAGGAAACCATTCAAATTAATTTATTTCTTATAGTATAAGTCATTCAAACAGCGTTAACATATACCTAGTAAATTCACATTAAAATTGTTTTAGCTGAAACCATTCAAATGAATATTTTCATAAAGTCATTCAAATAGTGTTAACTTATACTTAATTAATTCACATTAGAATTGTTTTGAAATTGACATTTAGATCACAATAAAATAAAATCACATTACAATTTACATGTCACTCACTAAATCATTCTATCTAATACCTTTTTTTCTTATATATATATATATATATATATATATATATATATATATATATATATATATATAAATGACTACCAACTATAATTCCCTCATTAAAATTAACGACAACAAAAAGAAATGGTATTTTTTTAGGAGCCCATGGTAGTTTATAAGTCAATTTCTACTTGGTTTTGGAATATTGCCTGCTTCATTATAAGTTGATTTTGCTAGAGACAGACATGAGCTGCCTAACTTTAGATTTCCGTAGCTTGTTTTTGTTGTTTAATTTTGTCGTTCCTTTTTGGTTTTCAGAGGGTTTTGGCTTAGTCCCCCCTCTTTTGTACATATTTTTTCCTTTTTTTTTGAATAATATTACGTATTGAAAGGTGGTAGATGATGGAGGTTTCTGTTGGTGGCCAACCTAGTTCGGATGCTCCACAGTCACCTTGATGCCTAACCTTTCTTTTGGCCTATCAAAAAAAAAATTGACCTTCCATTTGATTTTAATGGATAACTATGTGAGTTTTTTATATGTTATATTATGATACTATTAAATTATCGTCATTTATAAAAGGTCGGTATATTATATGATTATTTTTTTAATTCTTTTCAAATGCACGATCACAAAATTCATGCAATGGTCGAAATCGAACCTTTTCACAAGTTTGAACTTTCTTTGAAAAAAGAGGTTGTCTATACATGATATAAACTCCATATCATGTAATTTTCGAGTCAGTATCAATGATATACAAGAAGTTGTGACAACATCACGTAGATATTGAAAATAGTCAAGAGTTTTCAAAACTTTTTCATATTGATACATAAAAAATATCATATGTAGATGTAAGCACATAAAATTCGTAATGAGTCCTCGTGAGCTTAGTTCAGTTGGTAGGGACAATGCATAATTAATGTTGATATTTTAAAAATAGTCATTAGTTTTTAAAATTTATTCATATGGACTTTCTAATATAATATCATGAACGTAAATAAATATGGTAAAAAATAAATTCAAAATAAATTAAAAAATTGCAGTTTTTTTTTATAAGCAAGGAGTAAGGATATGCATCAAGAGGCATCATCGACATCCCAACTACGTTGGCACCCTGAGAGACCTCTATCTTATGCCGCCTATGTAACGCCCTAATCGTTATTTACTTATTTTCGGTTGATTTTTAATAAGTTTTTATGATTTTAAATAATTATGTTGATTTTTGGTGTGTTATATATTTTATTATAAAGTTGTTTTGAATTATTTAATTATTATAGGTGATAATAATAATTATTAGAAGGTTGGGGATTAAAATGAATTATTTAATATTTTAATAGGAGTTAATTAGAATTAAGGAGAAGTTAATAGGTATTAATATGAAATAGAAGGAAAGAAAGAGTCAGAACCTGTTTTACGTAGAAACAGTGAGAAACAGAGAAAAGGGAGAAAAACCTAGAACAAGAGAGAAGAAGCAAGAGGAGAGAAGAACACTGCTTTTTCAGGAAGATAATCTAAGGTAAGGGTGAGACTAACTCTCAACTTTAGGTTCTATAATTCGTTGATGAATGTAGGGTTGATAGGGTTGATGAATTGAATTAGGTTAATGATGAATTAATGTTAATAACTTGATTAATTCATGAAAACTGTTGATGTTATTGCTGTTCTGATGTTAGAATGCATAGGGATGATGAAATTCATCAAAATTGAGCCTTTGGGTGTCGAATTTGGGGTTTAGGGTTGAAAAGTAAAGGTCTGTTCGTACAGTTCGTAGTTCTGTCAATCGCCGCTTGCCACGGCGAGTAAACCCACTCGCTAGGCGATCAGTGCCTGTGTAGCTCGCCACAGCGAGCAGTCCCACTCGCGAGGCGAGCAGTGTAACCCCCGTAGCTCGCCACAGTGAGCAGATGCACTCGCCACGGCAAGTTGCTTAATTAAAAAGTGGTTAATTGTCTTAATGAGGTTTTTGGGTGAATTTTTATATCAATTTGAGTGCCTTAATATGTTTAAGGATGAATGACACCTTTTTACAGAATTAAATTTGGGTTTTGGGAACTTAAAAATGAAGATTTTAGGTGAAAAACGTCAAAAACGCCGAGAGCAACCACTTTTGCTCGCCTTGAGCTCGCCCCCAACTCGCCACGGCGAGGAGCTCAATTTTCTGAACTCGCCACGGCGAGTAAGCAACTCGCAACGGCGAGTAGCCCAGTTTTATGAACTCGCCACGGCGAGTAATACTGTAGGTTACCTAAGTTGTTGAATTTTATTGTGATGCTTCGTTGTGACCCTTGTTGTGTCCTGTCAAATTAAGTTGGAGTCTTATGTCATAGCTGATTATGCATATGGTAGTTGTCGTTGCTGTCGTTGGGTTGTATGTAGATATACACCATTGAGTCCATTTCATACTCATACTACTGTTGAGGGCTTATGCCCTGGAGTGTTCCCACTCAATCGTTGAGGGCTTATGCACTGAAGTGTTTATCACTCAACCGTTGAGGGCTTATGCCCTGGAATGTTATTTCATTCAACCGTTGGGGGCTTATGCCCCGGAATGCTTAGCATTCAACGCACGTAAAATTGTACCACATGCATTTGCATTAGTCGCATTGTTGTCATTGTAGCTGTTGTCGTCGTCGTTGTTGTTGGTTGAGTTGTCGGTGTCGTTGTTGACAATGTTGTTGAATTGTTCAAATTATAAATGATAATTGATTACTCATTATACTGTTGTTGTTGAATTTAATTGATGAATTATGTTATCTATTGTTGTTTGTGAATCTCACCCCTTCTACTGGAATTGCCGCCTTGTGGGCAAGTGCAGGTAACGAAGATTAGTAGAGATGTCGGCTCAATTGTCTTAGGGCTCTGATACGTAACGGGACGGGAATTTGTTGCTTGTTTTCTCTTTCCTTACGTATTAATAATGATTTATGAAATTTTGGATGAGGCCTGCGTGCCAAAGATTTATTCAGTTGTTTTAAACTAATTCCGCTGCGAAGTTTTGAAGTTAATTATTATTGACTATTTTGTTGGAGAATATTTATTCATCCGTTAATTTGGAGATTTTATTTGAATGAAAATGTAGCATTCCGTTTATGGTGAAAAAACTCTGATTTAATTTGTTAATTAATAACTGTTGGGAGAACGGGGTGTTACAATTGGTATCAGAGCAGGTCGGTCCGTCCGGCCAAGTAGTAGAGTCGAGTCGAGCCTAGTAGAGTCGTGTGACAATTTTGTATTGTCTTTGATGTCCTGGTTGTTGTTGTAGTATAGATTCTCGCAAATGGATGGAAGGAATGACGTTGCACTTGCTGCTGCTTTGCAAGCGATGGCTCAAGCTGTGGGTCAACAGAACAATGCTGGTGGTAACGACGGTGTTCGCATGCTGGAAACCTTCTTGAGGAACCATCCACCAACTTTCAAGGGCAGGTATGACCCTGACGGAGCGCAGACATGGTTGAAGGAGGTTGAAAGAATCTTCAGAGTGATGCAATGCACTGATGCTCAGATGGTGCGTTTTGGCACACATATGCTGGCTGAGGAGGCTGATGATTGGTGGGTGAGTGTGCAACCAGTGCTAGGGAATGGAGGAGCTGTGATCACTTGGGCTGTGTTCAGAAGAGAGTTTCTGAATATGTATTTTCCGGAAGATGTCCGAGGTAAGAAGGAGATTGAATTTCTGGAACTGAAGCAAGGTGATATGTCAGTAACAGAGTATGCTGCCAAGTTTGTTGAGTTGGCAAAGTTTTACCCGCATTACACTCCGGAGACTGCTGAGTTCTCTAAGTGTATCAAGTTTGAGAATGGTCTGCGTGCTGAGATTAAGCGGGCCATTGGTTACCAGAAGATCCGCAATTTTTCTGAATTGGTGAGTAGCTGCAGGATTTACGAAGAGGATACGAAAGCTCACTATAAGGTGTTAAATAAAAGGAAGAGTAAGAGCCAGCAGAACCGTCCTAAGCCTTACAGTGCTCCTGCTGATAAGGGGAAACAACGGGTAAATGATGAGAGGAGGCCCAGGAAGAATGAGACTCCTGCTGAAGTTGTCTGCTACAAGTGTGGTGAGAAAGGCCACAAAAGTAATGCTTGCCACCGTGATGAGAAGAAATGCTTCCGATGTGGGAAGAAAGGACATACGATAGCTGAATGCAAACGTGGTGATATTGTCTGTTTCAATTGTGATGAAGAGGGTCATCTTAGTTCTCAGTGCAAGAAGCCTAAGAAGGCTCAGCTTGGAGGGAAAATGTTTGCATTGTCTGGTACACAGACAGACAATGAGGATCGACTTATTCGAGGTACTTGTTATTTTGATGATGCTCCTTTAATTGCTATTATTGATACTGGTGCTACGCATTGTTTTATTGCTGTTAGATGTGCTTCTAAGTTAGGACTTACTATGTCTAATATGGATGGAGAAATGATTGTTGAAACTCCAGCTAAGGGTTCAGTGACTACTTCTCTTGTTTGTTTAAGTTGTCCACTGTCTGTATTTGGTAGAAACTTTGAAGTTGACCTTGTATGTTTACTGTTGACGGGTATGGATGTAATCCTTGGGATGAACTGGTTAGAGTATAACCATGTCCTCATCAATTGTTTTAGTAAGACAGTACGTTTCTCTTCCGTTGAAGAGGAGAGTGGAGTTGATTTCTTGAGTACTAAGCAGTTGAAGCAGATACAGCGCGACGGAATTATGATGTTTTCCTTGTTGGCATATTTGTCAGTAGAGAATCAAGCAGTGATTGATAGTCTACCAGTCGTGAATGAATTTCCAGAAGTTTTTCCTGATGAGATTCCCGATGTGCCGCCAGAGAGAGAAGTTGAATTCTCTATTGATCTTGTTCCGGGTACGAAGCCTGTGTCGATGGCTCCTTACCGTATGTCAGCAGCTGAGTTAGCAGAGTTGAAGAAGCAGTTGGAGGACCTACTTGATAAGAAGTTTGTAAGACCGAGTGTTTCACCTTGAGGAGCGCCGGTGTTGTTGGTTAAGAAGAAAGATGGTAGCATGAGGCTGTGTATAGATTACCGTCAATTGAATAAAGTGACGATAAAGAATAGGTATCCACTTCCGAGAATTGATGACTTGATGGACCAGCTAGTGGGTGCCCGTGTGTTTAGCAAGATTGATTTGAGGTCAGGTTACCATCAGATTAAGGTGAAGGATGAAGATATGTAGAAGACAGCGTTCAGAACGCGATATGGTCACTATGAGTATAAGGTGATGCCTTTCGGTGTTACTAATGCACCTGGTGTATTTATGGAGTATATGAACAGAATTTTCCATGACTTTTTGGATAGATTTGTTGTTGTTTTTATTGATGATATTCTTATTTATTCTAAGACTGAAGAAGAGCATGCAGAGCATTTGAAGATTGTTTTGCAAGTGTTGAAAGGAAAGAAGTTGTATGCCAAGTTGTCGAAGTGTGAGTTCTGGTTAAGTGAAGTAAGTTTTCTTGGCCATATTATTTCTGGTAGTGGTATTGCGGTTGACCCGTCGAAGGTTGAAGCGGTATCGCAATGGGAGACTCCGAGGTCAGTTACAGAGATTAAAAGTTTTCTAGGTTTAGCAGGTTATTACCGCAGATTTATCGAAGGATTTTCGAAGTTGGCACTTCCTTTGACACAGTTGACCTGTAAGGGTAAAACTTTTGTGTGGGATACTAAGTGTGAGAATAGTTTCAATGAGTTGAAGCAACGGTTGACGACTGCTCCGATTTTAATTTTACCGAAGTCAGATGAACCTTTTGTTGTGTATTGTGATGCGTCCAAGTTGGGCTTAGGTGGTGTACTTATGCAGGATGGTAAGGTGGTAGCTTATGCTTCGAGACAATTGAGGATACATGAGAAGAACTATCCTACACATGATTTAGAGTTGGCTGCTGTAGTTTTTGTGTTAAAAATTTGGAGGCATTATTTATACGGTTCCAGATTTGAGGTGTTCAGTGATCATAAGAGTTTGAAATACTTGTTTGATCAGAAGGAGTTGAATATGAGGCAGAGAAGATGGCTCGAGTTGTTGAAGGACTATGATTTTAGTTTGAATTACCATCCGGGTAAAGCTAATGTGGTTGCAGATGCCTTGAGCAGAAAGACGTTGCACATGTTGCTATGATGATGAAAGAGTTCGAGTTACTTGAGCAATTTAGAGACTTGAGCTTAGTTTGTGAATTGGCACCTCAGAGCGTCCAGTTAGGTATGTTGAAGATCAATAATGAATTCTTGAACAGTATCAAGAAAGCGCAGGAAGCTGATGTTAAGTTTGTAGACTTGATGGTTGCTAGTAATGAAGCGGAAGATAGTGATTTCCAGGTTGATGATCAGGGTGTGTTAAGATTACGAGGCAGAATTTGTATTCCTGATAACGACGAGTTGAAAAAGATGATTTTGGAAGAAAGTCACAGGAGTAGCTTAAGTATTCATCCGGGAGCTACGAAGATGTACCACGACTTGAAGAAGATGTTTTGGTGGTCTGGATTGAAGCGAGATGTCGCGCAATTTGTTTATGCATGTTTGACTTGTCAGAAATCTAAAGTCGAACATCAGAAGCCTGCAGGGTTGTTGACACCATTAGATGTGCCAGAATGGAAGTGAGATAGCATATCCATGGATTTTGTAATGAGCTTACCAAATACTCCGAAGGGGCATGATGCCATTTGGGTAGTTGTTGACAGGTTAACAAAGTCAGCACATTTTATTCCGATCAATATCAATTATCCAGTAGCTCAGTTGGCAGAGATTTATATTCATAATATTGTGAAGTTGCATGGTGTTCCATCAAGTATTGTGTCGGACAGAGATCCGAGGTTTACTTCAAGGTTTTGGAAGAGTTTGCAGGAGGCTTTGGGTTCTAAGTTGAAGTTGAGTTCGGCTTATCATCCTCAAACAGATGGTCAGTCGGAGAGGACGATTCAGTCGTTGGAAGATTTGCTAAGAGTGTGTGTACTTGAGCAAGGTGGAGCTTGGGATAGTCATCTACCGTTGATTGAGTTCACGTACAACAACAGTTATCACTCGAGTATTGGCATGGCACCATTTGAAGCTTTGTATGGTCGGAGGTGTAGAACTCCGCTGTGTTGGTTTGAATCGGGAGAAAGTATAGTGTTGGGACCGGAATTAGTCCAGCAGACTACAGAGAAAGTTAAATTGATAAGAGAACAGATGAAAGCGTCGCAGAGCCGGCAAAAGAGTTACCATGACAAGCGTAGAAAGGAACTTGAGTTTCAAGAGGGTGATCACGTGTTCTTGAGAGTCACTCCCATGACAGGAGTAGGTCGTGCGTTGAAGTCGAAGAAGTTGACTCCGAAGTTTATTGGTCCTTATCAGATATCGGAGAGGATTGGGCCAGTGGCATATCGAATAAGTTTGCCACCACATCTTTCAAATCTGCATGATGTGTTCCATGTGTCGCAGTTGCGGAAGTACGTAGCGGATCCTTCGCATGTTATACCAAGGGATGACGTGCAGGTTAGAGACAACCTTACGGTGGAGACTTTACCGTTGAGGATTGATGATCGTAAGGTGAAGAAGCTGAGAGGCAAGGAGATACCTCTAGTGAGAGTTGTTTGGGGTGGAGCATGTAACGCCCTAGTTGTTGATTATTTTATTTCAATTGATTTTAGTAAGTTTATGTGATTTTAAATAATTTATGTTTATTTTATGGTGTGTTATATTTTATTATATAGTTATTTTTATTATTTAATTAAAATAGGTGAAAATTATAATTATTAGAAGGTTGGGGATTAAAATGAATTATTAAATAATTTAATAGGAGTTAATTAGAATTAAGGAGAAGTTAATAGGTATTAATAAGGGAAGAAAGAGTCAGAACCAGTTTTACGTAGAAACAGTGAGAAAACCTAGAAGAAGAGAGAAGAAGCAAGAGGAGAGAAGAACGCTGCTTTTAATTCAGGAAGATAATCTAAGGTAAGGGTGAGACTAACTCTCAACTTTAGGTTCTTAATTCGTTGATGAATGTAGAATTGTTAGGGTTGATGAATTGAATTAGGTTAAGATGAATTGATGCTAATAACTTAATGAATTCATGTAATTGTTGTTGTTTTATGCTGTTCTGATGTTAGAATGCATAGGGATGATGAATTTCATCAAAATTGAGCCTTTAGGTGTTGAATTTGGGGTTTAGGGTTGAAAAGTAGAAGTCTGTTCGTACAGTTCGTAGTTCTGACAATCGCCGCTCGCAACGGCGAGTAAACCCACTCGCCAGGCGAGCAGTGCCTGTGTAACTCGCCACAACGAGCAATCCTACTCGCGAGGCGAGCAATGAAACACCCGTAGCTCGCCACAGCGAGCAGATGCACTCGCCACGGCGAGTTGCTTAATTAAAAAGTTGTTAATTGTCTTAATGAGGTTTTTGGGTGAATTTTTATATCAATTTGAGTGCCTTAATATGTTTAAGGATGAATGACACCTTTTTACAGAATTAAATTTGGGTTTTGGGAACTTAAAAATGAAGATTTTAGGTGAAAAACGTCAAAAACGCCGAGAGCAACCACTTTTGCTCGCCTTGAGCTCGCCCCCAACTCGCCACGGCGAGGAGTTTAATTTTCTGAACTCGCCACGGCGAGTAAGGTAGCTCGCCACGACGAGTAGTACTGTAGCATGCCTAATTGTTGAATTTTTGTTGTGTGGCTTTGTTGTGCCCTTTGTTGTGCCCTATCAAATGAGTTGGAGTCTTATGTCATAGTTGATTATGCATACTGTAGTTGTCGTTGCTGTCGTTGGGTTGTATGTAGATATACACCATTGAGTCCATTTCATACTCATACCACTGTTGAGGGCTTATGCCCTGGAGTGTTTCCACTCAATCGTTGAGGGCTTATGCCCTGGAGTGTTTATCACTCAATTGTTGAGGGCTTATGCCCTGGAATGTTATTTCATTCAACCGTTGGGGGCTTATGCCCCGGAATGCTTAGCATTCAACGCGAGTAAAATGGTACCACATGCATTTACATTAGTTGCATTGTTGTTGTCGTTGTAGTTGTTGTAGTTGTTGTCGTTGTTGTTGTTGTTGGTTGAGTTGTCGGTGTCGTTGTTGACCATGTTGTTGAATTGTTCAAATTATAAATGATAATTTATTATTCATTATACTGTTGTTGTTGAATTTGATTGATGAATTATGTTATCTATTGTTGTTTGTGAATCTCACCCCTTCTGCTGGAATTGCCGCCTTGTGGGCAAGTGCAGGTAATGAAGATTAGTAGAGATGTCGGCTCAAGTGTCTTAGGGCTCTGATACGTAACGGGACGGGGATTTGTTGCTTGTTTTCTCTTTCCTTACGTATTAATTTTGATTTATGAAACTTTTGATGAGGCCTGCGTGCCAAAGACTTATTTAGTTGTTTTAAATTAATTCCGCTGCGAAGTTTGAAGGTTGATTTTTATTGACTGATTTATTGGAGAATATTTATTCATCCGTTAATTTGGAGATTTTATTTGAACGAAAACGTAGCATTCCGTTTTTGGTGAAAAACTCTGATTTAATTTGTTAATTAATACTGTTGGGGGAAACGGGGTGTTACAATTGGTATCAGAGCAGGTCGGTCCGTCCGGCCAAGCAGTAGAGTCGAGTCGAGCCTAGTAGAGTCGTGTGACAATTTTGTATTGTCTTTGATGTCCTGGTTGTTGTTGTAGTGTAGATTTTCGCGATGGCTGGAAGGAATGATGTTGCACTTGCTGCTGCCTTGCAAGCGATGGCTCAAGCTGTGGGTCAACAGAATAATGCTGGTGGTAACGACGGTGTTCGCATGTTGGAAACCTTCCTGAGGAACCATCCACCAACTTTCAAGGGCAGGTATGACCCTGATGGAGCGCAGACGTGGTTGAAAGAGGTTGAAAGAATCTTCAGAGTGATGCAATGCACTGATGTTCAGATGGTGCGATTTGGCACACATATGCTAGCTGAGGAGGCCGATGATTGGTGGGTGAGTGTGCAACCAGTGCTAGGGAATGGAGGAGCTGTGATCACTTGGGCTGTGTTCAGGAGAGAGTTTCTGAATAGGTATTTTCCGGAAGATGTCCGAGGTAAGAAGGAGATTGAATTTCTGGAACTGAAGCAAGGTGATATGTCAGTAACAGAGTATGCTGCCAAGTTTGTTGAGTTGGCAAAGTTTTACCCGCATTACACTCCTGAGACTGCTGAGTTCTCTAAGTGTATCAAGTTTGAGAATGGTCTGCGTGCTGAGATTAAGCGGGCCATTGGTTATCAGAAGATCCGCAATTTTTCTGAATTGGTGAGTAGCTGCAGGATTTACGAAGAGGATACGAAAGCTCACTATAAAGTGCTTAATGAAAGGAAGAGTAAGAATCAGCAGAACCGTCCTAAGCCTTACAGTGCTCCTGCTGATAAGGGGAAACAACGGGTAAATGATGAGAGGAGGCCCAGGAAGAATGAGACTCCTGCTGAAGTTGTCTGCTACAAGTGTGGCGAGAAAGGCCACAAGAGTAATGCTTGCCACCGTGATGAGAAGAAATGCTTCCGATGTGGGAAGAAAGGACATACAATAGCTGAATGCAAACGTGGTGATATTGTCTGTTTTAATTGTGATGAAGAGGGTCATCTTAGTTCTCAGTGCAAGAAGCCTAAGAAGGCTCAGCTTGGAGGGAAAGTGTTTGCATTGTCTGGTACCCAGACGGACAATGAGGATCGACTTATTCGAGGTACTTGTTATTTTGATGATACTCCTTTAATTGCTATTATAGATACTGGTGCTACGCATTGTTTTATTGCTGTTAGTTGTGCTTCTAAGTTGGGACTTACTATGTCTAATATGGATGGAGAAATGATTGTTGAAACTCCAGCTAAGGGTTCAGTGACTACTTCTCTTGTTTGTTTAAGTTGTCCACTGTCTGTATTTGGTAGAAATTTTGAAGTTGATCTCGTATGTTTACCGTTGACGGGTATGGATGTAATCCTTGGGATGAACTGGTTAGAGTATAACCATGTCCTCATAAATTGTTTTAGTAAGACAGTACGTTTCTCTTCCGCTGAAGAAGAGAGTGAAGTTGATTTCTTGAGTACTAAGCAGTTGAAGCAGATTGAGCGTGACGGAATTATGATGTTTTCCTTGTTCGCATATTTGTCATTAGAGAATCAAGCAGTGATTGATAGCCTACCAGTCGTGAATGAATTCCCAGAAGTTTTTCCTGATGAGATTCCCGATGTGCCGCCAGAAAGGGAAGTTGAATTTTCAATTGATCTTGTTCCGGGTACGAAGCCTGTGTCGATGGCTCCTTACCGTATGTCAGCAGCTGAGTTGGCAGAGTTGAAGAAGCAGTTGGAAGACCTACTTGATAAGAAGTTTGTAAGACCGAGTGTTTCACCTTGGGGAGCGCCGGTGTTGCTGGTTAAGAAGAAAGATGGTAGCATGAGGCTGTGTATAGATTACCGTCAGCTGAATAAAGTGACGATAAAGAATAGGTATCCACTTCCGAGAATTGATGACTTGATGGATCAGCTAGTGGGTGCCCGTGTGTTTAGTAAAATCGATTTGAGGTCAGGTTACCATCAGATCAAGGTGAAGGATGAAGATATGCAGAAGACGGCGTTCAGAACGCGATATGGTCACTATGAGTATAAGGTGATGCCGTTCGGTGTTACTAATGCACCTGGTGTATTTATGGAGTATATGAACAGAATTTTCCATGACTTTCTGGACAAATTTGTTGTTGTTTTTATTGATGATATTCTGATTTATTCTAAGACTGAAGAAGAGCATGCAGAGCATTTGAAGATTGTTTTGCAAGTGTTGAAAGAAAAGAAGTTGTATGCCAAGTTATCCAAATGTGAGTTCTGGTTAAGTGAAGTAAGTTTTCTTGGCCACATTATTTCTGGTAGTGGTATTGCGGTTGACCCGTCGAAAGTTGAAGCGGTATCGCAATGGGAGACTCCGAGGTCCGTTACAGAGATTAGAAGTTTTCTGGGTTTAGCAGGTTATTATCGAAGATTTATCGAAGGATTTTCGAAGTTGGCACTTCCTTTGACACAGTTGACCTGTAAGGGTAAAGTTTTTGTGTGGGATGCTAAGTGTGAGAATAGTTTCAATGAGTTGAAGCAACGGTTGACGACTGCTCCGATTTTGATTTTACCGAAGCCAGATGAACCTTTTGTTGTTTATTGTGATGCGTCCAAGTTGGGATTAGGTGGTGTACTTATGCAGGATGGTAAGGTGGTAGCTTATGCTTCGAGGCAGTTGAGGATACATGAGAAGAACTATCCTACACATGATTTAGAGTTGGCTGCTGTAGTTTTTGTATTAAAAATTTGGAGGCATTATTTGTACGGTTCCAGATTTGAGGTGTTCAGTGATCATAAGAGTTTGAAATACTTGTTTGATCAGAAGGAGTTGAATATGAGGCAGAGAAGATGGCTCGAGTTGTTGAAGGACTATGATTTTAGTTTGAATTACCATCCGGGTAAAGCTAATGTGGTTGCAGATGCCTTGAGCAGAAAGACGTTGCACATGTCTGCTATGATGATAAAAGAGTTCGAGTTACTTGAGCAATTTAGAGACTTGAGCTTAGTTTGTGAATTGGCACCTCAGAGCGTGCAGTTGGGTATGTTGAAGATCAATAATGAATTCTTGAACAGTATCAAGGAAGCGCAAGAAGCTGATGTTAAGTTTGTAGACTTGATGGTTGCTAGTAATGAAGCGGAAGATAGTGATTTCCAGGTTGATGATCAAGGTGTGTTAAGATTCCGAGGCAGAATTTGTATTCCTGATAAGGACGAGTTGAAAAAGATGATTTTGGAAGAAAGTCATAGGAGCAGCTTAAGTATTCATCCGGGAGCTACGAAGATGTACCACGACTTGAAGAAGATGTTCTGGTGGTCTAGATTGAAGCGAGATGTCGCGCAATTTGTTTATGCATGTTTAACTTGTCAGAAATCTAAAGTTGAACATCAGAAGCCTGCAGGATTGTTGACACCATTGGATGTACCAGAGTGGAAGTGGGATAACATATCCATGGATTTTGTGACGAGCTTACCGAATACTCCGAAGGGGCATGATGCCATTTGGGTGGTTGTTGACAGGTTAACAAAGTCAGCACATTTTATTCCGATCAATATCAATTATCCAGTAGCTCAGTTGGCAGAGATTTATATTCATAGTATTGTGAAGTTGCATGGTGTTCCATTGAGTATTGTGTCGGATAGAGATCCGAGGTTTACTTCAAGGTTTTGGAAGAGTTTGCAGGAGGCTTTGGGTTCTAAGTTGAAGTTGAGTTCGGCTTATCATCCTCAAACAGATGGTCAGTCGGAGAGGACGATTCAGTCGCTGGAAGATTTGTTAAGAGTATGTGTACTTGAGCAAGGTGGAGCTTGGGATAGTCATCTACCGTTGATTGAGTTCACGTACAACAACAGTTATCATTCGAGTATTGATATGGCACCATTTGAAGCTTTGTATGGTCGGAGGTGTAGAACTCCGTTGTGTTGGTTTGAATCGGGAGGAAGTATAGTGTTGGGACCAGAATTAGTCCAGCAGACTACAGAGAAAGTTAAGCTGATAAGAGAACAGATGAAAGCGTCACAGAGTCGGCAAAAGAGTTACCATGACAAGCGTAGAAAGGAACTTGAGTTTCAAGAGGGTGATCACGTGTTCTTGAGAGTCACTCCCATGACAGGAGTAGGTCGTGCGTTGAAGTCGAAGAAGTTGACTCCGAAGTTTATTGGTCCTTATCAGATATCGGAGAGGATTGGGCCAGTGGCATATCGAATAAGTTTGCCACCACATCTTTCAAATCTGCATGATGTGTTCCATGTGTCGCAGTTGCGGAAGTACGTAGCGGATCCTTCGCATGTTATACCAAGGGATGACGTGCAGGTTAGAGACAACCTTACGGTGGAGACTTTACCGTTGAGGATTGATGATCGTAAGGTGAAGAAGGTGAGAGGCAAGGAGATATCTCTGGTGAGAGTTGTTTGGGGTGGAGTAACTGGTGAAAGCTTGACTTGGGAGCTGGAGAGTAAGATGCTAGAGTCTTATCCTTAGTTGTTTGCTTGAGGTAATATTTCGAGGACGAAATTCTTTAAGTGGGGGAGAGTTGTAACGCCCTAGTTGTTGATTATTTTATTTCAATTGATTTTAGTAAGTTTATGTGATTTTAAATAATTTATGTTTATTTTATGGTGTGTTATATTTTATTATATAGTTATTTTTATTATTTAATTAAAATAGGTGAAAATTATAATTATTAGAAGGTTGGGGATTAAAATGAATTATTAAATAATTTAATAGGAGTTAATTAGAATTAAGGAGAAGTTAATAGGTATTAATAAGGGAAGAAAGAGTCAGAACCAGTTTTACGTAGAAACAGTGAGAAAACCTAGAAGAAGAGAGAAGAAGCAAGAGGAGAGAAGAACGCTGCTTTTAATTCAGGAAGATAATCTAAGGTAAGGGTGAGACTAATTCTCAACTTTAGGTTCTTAATTCGTTGATGAATGTAGAATTGTTAGGGTTGATGAATTGAATTAGGTTAAGATGAATTGATGCTAATAACTTAATGAATTCATGTAATTGTTGTTGTTTTATGCTGTTCTGATGTTAGAATGCATAGGGATGATGAATTTCATCAAAATTGAGCCTTTGGGTGTTGAATTTGGGGTTTAGGGTTGAAAAGTAGAAGTCTGTTCGTACAGTTCGTAGTTCTGACAATCGCCGCTCGCAACGGCGAGTAAACCCACTCGCCAGGCGAGCAGTGCCTGTGTAACTCGCCACAGCGAGCAATCCTACTCGCGAGGCGAGCAATGAAACACCCGTAGCTCGCCACAGCGAGCAGATGCACTCGCCACGGCGAGTTGCTTAATTAAAAAGTTGTTAATTGTCTTAATGAGGTTTTTGGGTGAATTTTTATATCAATTTGAGTGCCTTAATATGTTTAGGGATGAATGGCACCTTTTTACAGAATTAAATTCGGGTTTTGGGAACTTAAAAATGAAGATTTTAGGTGAAAAATGTCAAAAATGCCGAGCGCAACCACTTTTGCTCGCCTTGAGCTCGCCCCCAACTCGCCACGGCGAGGAGTTTAATTTTCTGAACTCGCCACGGCGAGTAGTACTGTAAGATTTCGAGGAGTTGGTGAGAGTTGAACATGGGAGTTGGAAAGTAAGATGCAGGAGTCATATCCTGAGTTGTTTACTTGAGGTAATATTTCGAGGACGAAATTCTTTAAGTTGGGGAGAGTTGTAACGCCCTAATCGTTATTTACTTATTTTCGGTTGATTTTTAATAAGTTTTTATGATTTTAAATAATTATGTTGATTTTTGGTGTGTTATATATTTTATTATAAAGTTGTTTTGAATTATTTAATTATTATAGGTGATAAAAATAATTATTAGAAGGTTGGGGATTAAAATGAATTATTTAATATTTTAATAGGAGTTAATTAAAATTAAGGAGAAATTAATAGGTATTAATATGAAATAGAAGGAAAGAAAGAGTCAGAACCTGTTTTACGTAGAAACAATGAGAAACAGAGAAAAGGGAGAAAAACCTAGAACAAGAGAGAAGAAGCAAGAGGAGAGAAGAACGCTGCTTTTTCAGGAAGATAATCTAAGGTAAGGGTGAGACTAACTCTCAACTTTAGGTTCTATAATTCGTTGATGAATGTAGGGTTGATAGGGTTGATGAATTGAATTAGGTTAATGATGAATTGATGTTAATAACTTGATTAATTCATGAAAACTGTTGATGTTATTGCTGTTCTGATGTTAGAATGCATAGGGATGATGAAATTCATCAAAATTGAGCCTTTGGGTGTCGAATTTGGGGTTTAGGGTTGAAAAGTAGAGGTTTGTTCGTACAGTTCGTAGTTCTGTCAATCAACGCTCGCCACGGCGAGCAGTGCCTGTGTAGCTCGCCACAGCGAGCAGTCCCACTCGCGAGGCGAGCAGTGTAACCCCCGTAGCTCGCCACAACGAGCAGATGCACTCGCCACGGCGAGTTGCTTAATTAAAAAGTGGTTAATTGTCTTAATGAGGTTTTTGGGTGAATTTTTATATCAATTTGCTCGCCTTGAGCTCGCCCCCAACTCGCCACGGCGAGTAAGCAACTCGCAACGGCGAGTAGCCCAGTTTTATGAACTCGCCACGGCGAGTAAGGTAGCTCGCCACGGCGAGTAATACTGTAGGTTACCTAAGTTGTTGAATTTTATTGTGATGCTTCGTTGTGACCCTTGTTGTGTCCTGTCAAATTAAGTTGGAGTCTTATGTCATAGCTGATTATGCATATGGTAGTTGTCGTTGCTGTCGTTGGGTTGTATGTAGATATACACCATTGAGTCCATTTCATACTCATACTACTGTTGAGGGCTTATGCCCTGGAGTGTTCCCACTCAATCGTTGAGGGCTTATGCCCTGAAGTGTTTATCACTCAACCGTTGAGGGCTTATGCCCTGGAATGTTATTTCATTCAACCGTTGGGGGCTTATGCCCCGGAATGCTTAGCATTCAACGCGCGTAAAATGGTACCACATGCATTTGCATTAGTCGCATTGTTGTCATTGTAGCTGTTGTCGTCGTCGTTGTTGTTGGTTGAGTTGTCGGTGTCGTTGTTGACAATGTTGTTGAATTGTTCAAATTATAAATGATAATTGATTACTCATTATACTGTTGTTGTTGAATTTAATTGATGAATTATGTTATCTATTGTTGTTTGTGAATCTCACCCCTTCTGCTGGAATTGCCGCCTTGTGGGCAAGTGCAGGTAACGAAGATTAGTAGAGATGTCGGCTCAATTGTCTTAGGGCTCTGATACGTAACGGGACGGGAATTTGTTGCTTGTTTTCTCTTTCCTTACGTATTAATAATGATTTATGAAATTTTGGATGAGGCCTGCGTGCCAAAGATTTATTCAGTTGTTTTAAACTAATTCCGCTGCGAAGTTTTGAAGTTAATTATTATTGACTATTTTGTTGGAGAATATTTATTCATCCGTTAATTTGGAGATTTTATTTGAATGAAAATGTAGCATTTCGTTTATGGTGAAAAAACTCTGATTTAATTTGTTAATTAATAACTGTTGGGAGAACGGGGTGTTACAGCCTAGCTCTAAAAAATTTATTAAAAAAGGGGAAAAAGTACTTACAAAGGAGGGGGAACTATACCAAAACCCTCCAAGAAAACAACCAAAAAACAAATTATGGGAATATGTAGTTAGGTAAACCGCACCTGTCTCGAAAGAAGGGAAATTAAAAAAGATGGATATTCAAAACATTTATTTTTCAAAATCAATGAAGCAAATATAAAAGGACAAAGATCTCGCAAAATCAAAAACCCCTTTAAAAATTAAAAGACCTCGCAAAATAAATAAAAATTTGAAAAATATCTTAAAAGAGGTGTTGTTTTGTTTGCAAAACACTAATTTACTTATAGGAAAAAGTAACATTTAATATGTTTACATTGTTCCCACTTATTTAAATTCAAATAATTTCTTTTTCAAACTTAGTCAATTTCAAGTAAATAATATCGCAAATATTTTTTACAAGTGTATTATACTAATATATATTGAGACATTGCAGCCTTATCTTAACATATATTCACATTTTTTTTAATTACTTCTTAGATATGTTAAAGATGAACATTAGTTTCTCCCTTTTAATCTTGTTTGAAGTTGGTCTTTTGGTGTTGTTTGTTAATAATGTTTAGACAAGTGCATCTCGCTTGTACTCAACAAATGAGAATTCTCCAACACTTGGAAATGTTGGTTATTTTGCAAAAGAGAGTCTAAAAAGACAGGGTAATGTGGACCATATTGCAAGAGAGAGCTCAGGATATCCTAATTCAGGAAACCTCCATTCCTTACAGCAGACTCATAATGTTGGTCATATTTTAAGAAAAACCCCATCAGGTCCTAATCCACTTCTTAATAAAATCCCACCAACACCCAAACACCCAACAAATCCATTCTATCATCTTTAAATAAATCATGTAAGCCAATTTGGCCTTGCTTTTACCTATATCTATTATTGAATGAAGAAAATAAACATATATCTATTGTATGTCATCATTATATTATAAATTATAAGTACTCTTACGAAAAGGAAAAATTTACATGTCCATCATATATTAATTTGATTCCTATCCAATTCATATTTATCCATTTTGTTACTTTAACTAGTATGATACCCGTGTCAAATACAGTATTTTACGTTGAATTGAAAATTAATGTGTGTGCACTTGCGTGCCTGCGTAGGTGGGGGGTGAGGGTATGACATTTAAGTTATTTACATTCCAAATCATATTTTAGCTGAAAAAAGATTTATTGTCATCTCATCCAATGAGGTATGATATTGTATGTTTAGACTAAGTAACAATGTCCCAATTTTTAAAATATTATATTTATACTCATAACGTAAAAAAATATAGAATATGAATATTCTCCTATGGTTTGTGAAAGATTTATTGTCAAATCCATCAAAAGATCAAAATTATTTTAAATGATTACTCAAAATATAAAAATTATTTTAAATGATATTAATGCATTAATGATGGAAGTTTATGTTTATTCATATCTTTCACAAACCATAGGAGAATAGTTTGAATCATGATATTCCAACTTTCTTAACAAACACAATATATTTCTTACTTTTTTTATATTAAAAAAAAGGAAGATTCTCGCTAAATTTAAATATTTTAAACTTAAAATAGTTAAGTTATAACCTGAAGTAACAAGTTAAGCATTAAATCACTTTGAACCAAGAGATTTGAGGGATTTGCTGAAGATGGGCAACCTTCTTTGCTGGATAAACACATGTTTGCCATATGATCCCTATCCATTAACTTAAGGTACCTTAAATTTCAAGGTCAATAGATCGAGAATCATCTTCAACCATAGTGTGTAAGATATAGTCATAAAAAGAGAATGGAATTCTTTCAATCACAAATTTGTCATCTCTTATACATACATTTTAAGATATTCAAAATGGCTAATCCACGTGGCAATTTACAATTTTCTATCAATCTGATATCCCCACGTGTTCTCATATTGGGCAAACCATTCAAGGGAAATTGAAACCATTCAAATAAATTTATTTCTTATAGTATAAGTCATTCAAATAGCGTTAACATATACCTAGTAAATTCACATTAAAATTGTTTTAGTTGAAACCATTCAAATGAATATTTTCATAAAGTCATTCAAATAGTGTTAACTTATACTTAATTAATTCACATTACAATTGTTTTGAAATTGACATTTAGAGCACAATAAAATAAAATCACATTACAATTTACATGTCACTCACTAAATCATTCTTATCTATTTCCTTTTTTTTATATATAAATGACTACCAACTATAATTCCTCCATTAAAATTAACGACAACAAAAAGAAATGGTACTTTTAGGAGCCCATGGTAGTTTATAAGTCAATTTCTACTTGGTTTGGAATATTGCCTGCTTCATTGTAAGTTGATTTTGCTAGAGACAGACATGGGCTGCCTAACTTTAGATTTCCGTAGCCTGTTTTTGTTGTTTAATTTTGTCGTTTCTTTTTGGTTTTCAGAGGGTTTTGGCCCAGTCCCCCCTCTTTTGTACAAATTTTTTCCTTTTTTTTTTTGAATAATATTATGTATTGAAAGGCGGTAGAGGATGGGGTTTTTTGTTGGTGGCCAACCTAGTTGGGATGCTCCACACTCACCTTGATGTCTAACCATTCTTTTGGCCTATCAAACAAAAAATTGACCTTCCATTTGATTTTAATGGATAACTATGTGAGTTTTTTATATGTTATATTATGATACTATGAAATTGTCGTCATTTATAAAAGGTCGGTATACTATATGATTATTTTTTAATTATTTTCACATGTACGATCACAAAATTCATGCAATGGTCGAAATCGAACCTTTTAACAAGTTTGAATTTTCTTTGAAAAAAGAGGTTGTCTATACATGATATAGACTCCATATCATTTATAATTTTCGAGTCAGTATCAATGATATACAAGAAGTTGTGACAACATCACGTAGATATTGAAAATAGTCAAGAGTTTTCAAAACTTTTTCGTATTGATACATGAAAAATAGCATATGTAGATGTAAGCACATAAAATTCGTAAGGAGTCCTCGTGAGCTTAGCTCAGTTGGTAGGGATAATGCATAACTAATGTTGATATTTAAAAAAAAATAGTCATTAGTTTTTAAAATTTATTGATATGGACTTTCTAATATAATATCATGCACGTAAAAAAATATGGAAAAAAATAAATTCAAAATAAATTAAAAAAATTGCAGTATTTTTTTTATAAGCAAGGAGTAAGGATAGGCATCAAGAGGCATCATCGACATCCCAACTAGGTTGGCACCCCGAGAGACCTCCATCCTATGCCGCCTAGTTCTAAAAGTTTTATTAAAAAAGGGAAAAAAAGTATTTACAAAGGAGGGGGGACTAGATCAAAACCCTCCAAGAAAACAGAAAAGAGATACAGAAAAAAACAAAGAAAATAAACAACAAAACAACCAAAAAACAGATTATGGGAATCTGTAGTTAGTTAAACCGCAACTATCTCGAAAGAAGGTAAATTCAGAAAGATGGATATTCAAAACATTTATTTTTCAAAATCAATAAAACAAATATAAAAGGACAAAGATTTCACAAAATCAAAAATCCCTTTAAAAATTAAAAGACCTCGCAAAATAAATAAAATTTTGAAAAATATATTAAAAGAGGTGTTATTTTCTTTGCAAAACACTAATTTTCTTATAGGAAAAAGTAACATTTAATATGTTTACATTGTTCCCACTTATTTAAATTCAAATAATTTCTTTTTCAAACTTAGTCAATTTTAAGTAAATAATATCACAAATATTTTTTACAAGTATATTATACTAGTATATATTGAGACATTGCAGCCTTATCTTAACATATATTCACATTTTTTTTTCATTACTTCTTAGACATGTTAAAGATGAACATTAGTTTCTCCCTTTTAATCTTGTTTGAAGTTGGTCTTTTGGTGTTGTTTGTTAATAATGTTCAGACAAGTGCATCTCGCTTGTACTCAACAAATGAGAATTCTCCAACACTTGGAAATGTTGGTTATTTTGCAAAAGAGAGTCTAAAAAGACAGGGTAATGTGGACCATATTGCAAGAGAGAGCTCAGGATATCCTAATTCAGGAAACCTCCATTCCTTACAGCAGACTCATAATGTTGGTCGTATTTTAAGAAAAACCCCATCAGGTCCTAATCCACTTCGTAATAAAATTCCACCAACACCCAGGCACCCAACTAATCCATTATATCATCTTTAAATAAATCTTGTAAGCCAATTTGAACTTGCTTTTACCTATATCTATTATTGAATCAAGAAAATAAACATATATCTATTGTATGTCATCATTATATTATAAATTATAAGTACTCTTACGAAAACGAAAAATTCACATGTCCATCATATATTAATTTGATTCCTATCCAATTCATATTTATCCAATTTGTTACTTTAACTAGTATGATACCCGTGTCAAATACAGAGAAATTGATATATATATATATATATATATATATATATATAAAATTAAGAATATTATTATTTTAAATTGAATTGAAAATTAATGTGTGTGCACTTGCGTGCCTGCGTAGGTGGAGGGTGAGGGTATGACATTTAAGTTATATACATTCCAAATCATATTTTAGCTGAAAAAAGATTTATTGTCATCTCTACCAATGAGGTATGATATTGTATGTTTAGACTAAGTAACAATGTCCCAATTTTTAAAATATTATATTTATACTCATAACGTAAAAAAATATAGAATATTTTAAAACTTTTTGATATATGTTTGAAATTATGTTTGCATAAAATTTATTTAATACCCATACAAACTTCTTATGGAAGTCAAATCCCTCAAAAGATCAAAATTATTTTAAATGATATTAATGCATTTAATAAGGAAGTTTTATGTTTATTCATATCTTTCACAAACCATAGGAGAATAATTTGAATCATGATATTCCAACTTTCTTAACAAACACAATATATTTCTTACTTTTTTTATATTAAAAAAAAGGAAGATTCTCGCTAAATTTAAATATTTTAAACTTAAAATAGTTATGTTATAACCTGAAGTAACAAGTTAAGCATTAAATCACTTTGAACCAAGAGATTTGAGGGATATGCTGAAGATGGGCAACCTTCTTTGCTGGATAAACACATGTTTGCCATATGATCCCTATCCATTAACTTAAGGTACCTTAAATTTCAAGGTCAATAGATCGAGAATCATCTTCAACCATAGTGTGTAAGATATAGTCATAAAAAGAGAATGGAATTCTTTCAATCACAAATTTGTCATCTCTTATACATACATTTTAAGATATTCAAAATGGCTAATCCACGTGGCAATTTACAATTTTCTATCAATCTGATATCCCACGTGTTCTCATATTGGGCAAACCATTCAAGGGAAATTGAAACCATTCAAATAAATTTATTTCTTATAGTATAAGTCATTCAAATAGCGTTAACATATACCTAGTAAATTCACATTAAAATTGTTTTAGTTGAAACCATTCAAATGAATATTTTCATAAAGTCATTCAAATAGCGTTAACTTATACTTAATTAATTCACATTAGAATTGTTTTGAAATTGACATTTAGATCACAATAAAATAAAATCACATTACAATTTACATGTCACTCACTAAATCATTCTTATCTATTTCCTTTTTTTTTTATATATAAATGACTACCAACTATAATTCCTCCATTAAAATTAACGACAACAAAAAAGAAATGGTACTTTTAGGAGCATATGGTAGTTTATAAGTCAATTTCTACTTGGTTTTGGAATATTGACTGCTTCATTGTAAGTTGATTTTGCTAGAGACAGACATGGGCTGCCTAACTTTAGATTTTTGTAGCCTGTTTTTGTTGTTTAATTTTGTCGTTTCTTTTTGGTTTTCAGAGGGTTTTGGCCTAGTCCCCCCTCTTTTGTACGTATTTTTTCCTTTTTTTTTTGTGAATAATATTACGTATTGAAAGGCGGTAGAGGATGGGGTTTTTTGTTGACTGCCAACCTAGTTGAGATGCTCCACACTCACCTTGATGCCTAACCATTCTTTTGGCCTATCAAAAAAAATAAAATTGACCATCCATTTGATTTTAATGGATAACTATGTGAGTTTTTTATATGTTATATTATGATACTATTAAATTGTCGTCATTTATAAAAGGTCGGTATACTATAGGATTATTTTTTTAATTATTTTCACATGCACGATCACAAAATTCATGCAATGGTCGAAATCGAACCTTTTAACAAGTTTGAACTTTCTTTGAAAAAAGATGTTGTCTATACATGATATAGACTCCATATCATGTATAATTTTCGAGTCAGTATCAATGATATACAAGAAGTTGTGACAACATCACGGAGATATTGAAAATAGTCAAGAGTTTTCAAAACTTCTTCGTATTTATACATGAAAAATATCATATGTAGATGTAAGCACATAAAATTCGTAATGAGTCCTCGTGAGCTTAGCTCAGTTGGTAGGGACAATGCATAATTAATGTTGATATTTTAAAAATGGTCATTAGTTTTTAAAATTTATTCATATGGACTTTCTAATATAATATCATGAAAGTAAAAAAATATGGTAAAATATAAATTCAAAATAAATTAAAAGAATTGCAGTTTTTTTTAATAAGCAAGGAGTAAGGATAGGCATCAAGAGGCATCATCGACATCCCAACTAGGTTGGCACCCTGAGAGACCTCCATCCTATGCCGCCTAGCTCTAAAAAATTTATTAAAAAAGGGGAAAAAGTATTTACAAAGGAGGTGGGACTATACCAAAACCCTCCAAGAAAACAGAAAAGAGATACAGAAAAAAACAAAGAAAATAAACAACAAAACAACCAAAAAACAGATTATGGGAATCTGTAGTTAGTTAAACCGCAACTGTCTCGAAAGAAGGTAAATTCAAAAAGATGGATATTCAAAACATTTATTTTTCAAAATCAATAAAACAAATATAAAATGACAAAGATTTCGCAAAATCAAAAATCCCTTTAAAAATTAAAAGACCTCGCAAAATAAATAAAATTTTGAAAAATATATTAAAAGAGGTGTTGTTTTCTTTGCAAAACAATAATTTTCTTATAGGAAAAAGTAACATTTAATATGTTTACATTGTTCCCACTTATTTAAATTCAAATAATTTCTTTTTCAAACTTAGTCAATTTTAAGTAAATAATATCGCAAATATTTTTTACAAGTATATTATACTAGTATATATTGAGACATTGCAGCGTTATCTTAACATATATTCACTTTTTTTTTTCATTACTTCTTAGACATGTTAAAGATGAACATTAGTTTCTCCCTTTTAATCTTGTTTGAAGTTGGTCTTTTGGTGTTGTTTGTTAATAATGTTCAGACAAGTGCATCTCGCTTGTACTCAACAAATGAGAATTCTCCAACACTTGGAAATGTTGGTTATTTTGCAAAAGAGAGTCTAAAAAGACAGGGTAATGTGGACCATATTGCAAGAGAGAGCTCAGGATATCCTAATTCAGGAAACCTCCATTCCTTACAGCAGACTCATAATGTTGGTCGTATTTTAAGAAAAACCCCATCAGGTTCTAATCCACTTCGTAATAAAATCCCGCCAACACCCAGGCACCCAACTAATCCATTATATCATCTTTAAATAAATCTTGTAAGCCAATTTGGACTTGCTACCTATATCTATTATTGAATCAAGAAAATAAACATATATCTATTGTATGTCATCATTATATTATAAATTATAAGTACTCTTACGAAAAAGAAAAATTCACATGTCCATCATATATTAATTTGATTCCTATCCAATTCATATTTATCCAATTTGTTACTTTAACTAGTATGATACCCGTGTCAAATACAGAGAAATTGATATATATATATATATATATATATATAAAATTAAGAATATTATTATTTTAAATATATATATATATATATATATATATATATAAAATTAAGAATATTATTATTTTAAATTGAATTGAAAATTAATGTGTGTGCACTTGCGTGCCTGCGTAGGTGGAGGGTGAGGGTATGACATTTAAGTTATATACATTTCAAATCATATTTTAGCTGAAAAAAGATTTATTGTCATCTCTACCAATGAGGTATGATATTGTATGTTTAGACTAAGTGACAATGTCCCAATTTTTAAAATATTATATTTATACTCATAACGTAAAAAAATATAGAATATTTTAAAACTTTTTGATATATGTTTGAAATTATGTTTGCATAAAATTTATTTAATACCCATACAAACTTCTTATGGAAGTCAAATCCCTCAAAAGATCAAAATTATTTTAAATGATATTAATGCATTTAATAAGGAAGTTTTATGTTTATTCATATCTTTCACAAACCATAGGAGAATAATTTGAATCATGATATTCCAACTTTCTTAACAAACACAATATATTTCTTACTTTTTTTATATGAAAAAAAAGGAAGATTCTCGCTAAATTTAAATATTTTAAACTTAAAATAGTTATGTTATAACCTGAAGTAACAAGTTAAGCATTAAATCACTTTGAACCAAGAGATTTGAGGGATATGCTGAAGATGGGCAACCTTCTTTGCTGGATAAGCACATGTTTGCCATATGATCCCTATCCATTAACTTAAGGTACCTTAAATTTCAAGGTCAATAGATCGAGAATCATCTTCAACCATAGTGTGTAAGATATAGTCATAAAAAGAGAATGGAATTCTTTCAATCACAAATTTGTCATCTCTTATACATACATTTTAAGATATTCAAAATGGCTAATCCACGTGGCAATTTACAATTTTCTATCAATCTGATATCCCACGTGTTCTCATATTGGGCAAACCATTCAAGGGAAATTTTTTGCTTCAGGAAACCATTCAAATAAATTTATTTCTTATAGTATAAGTCATTCAAATAGCGTTAACATATACCTAGTAAATTCACATTAAAATTGTTTTAGTTGAAACCATTCAAATGAATATTTTCATAAAGTCATTCAAATAGCGTTAACTTATACTTAATTAATTCACATTAGAATTGTTTTGAAATTGACATTCAGATCATAATAAAATAAAATCACATTACAATTTACATGTCACTCACTAAATCATTCTTATCTATTTCCTTTTTTTTTTTATATATAAATGACTACCAACTATTATTCCTCCATTAAAATTAACGACAACAAAAAAGAAATGGTGTAACACCTCATTTTAATTCTATTATTTTATATTATGTTTGAATATTAGTTATATGATTTTGCATGACTTATTTGATATATATATATATGATTTTATGCGAAAATATATGATTCATGTGTGATATATATATATATATATATATATATATTATGTGTTATTTTATTATATAGTTGTTTTATTATTTAAAATAAAATATGAGAAATAGAAATAAGTAGTAATAATATTTATTTAGAATTAAGGGGGATTAATTGTAATTATGTGGATTAAGTGGGAGTTAAGGGTAAGAAAAAGGGGGTTATGTTTTGGGAGTTAGTAAGGAAAGAGTCAGACAAACATTTTCACGTACAGTAGAGAAAAAGAGGAGAAAAACCAAGAGGGCTAGAAGGAGAGCTAGGAAGGGATCAAATCGCTGTAGGCTTTCAATTGTTACTGAATTAAGGTAAGGGTGGGATTCCTTTCACTAATAATGTATATAATTCTGAAAATTTATGAATTGTGGTGTTCTTGGTTTTAGAATTTTGTGTAATTTCTAAAATGGATGAATTGTGTTGTTTGATGCATGTTCCTATGTTGTTTTGATTGCTATATTGCCTATTTGACCTATAAACATCACTGTAAATCATTTTGGGAGATTAAAGGATCAAAATTTGGGTTTTTGGGTGAAAAATGGTGAGAAATCGTCAAAAAACGGGGCCCAGTTCGCTTAAGCGAGCCCCAAGCGAATTCACAAGCGAAATTGGGGTTCCTCTCGGCGTGAATCTCGCTTAAGCGAGATTTGTCTCGCTTAAGCGAGATGCTCTCTGACAGCACTTCCAGTTTCGCGTTCTTGTGTCTTTTTCACACGTTTCTGTTTTGAATTAGCTTTCGGTGTAAACATGAAAGTTGTAGATAATTGAGTTATCTTTCTAATGGCCTTGGTTTGACGTGTAAACTATTTTTAGATTTTGAGTTATGACGAAAATAGTCCAAGAGGGTATTCAGAAAATTTTAAGAAAACTTAGCATAACTAATTCTGAGTTAGTCCAAAACTTATGGTTGGTTTCCCAACTTCAAACTTAGGTATTGGGGATTTAGTTGAAGTGTTTTATGAGTATTTGGCTTATGTCTTATTGATCACACTTGCTTGTTTTTGAAGAATGTTTTGGTCTGATATGAATGTAGTTGATTAATGTATATGTGTTATGTTGATGAATTCTGTCGTAAGAGTTGTTGTGTCAGATTTTGACTAAGTTGTGGAGTGTGTCATAAATGATTAGGCACATATGTTGTTGTCGTAGATGTAGTTTTAGTTGTATGTTGATATACACAAGCCGAGTCCATTTGCATACTCATAACTGTTGGGGGCTTATGCCCTGGAATGCTTAGCATTCATACCGTTGGGGGCTTATGCCCTGGAATGTTTATCATTCACCTGTTGGGGGCTTATGCCCTGGGATGCTTTAACCATCCAACTGTTGGGGGCTTATGCCCTGGAATGCTTAGCATTCAACGCGCTTAAAATGGTACCACATGCATAATGCATTTGTCGTTGTCGATGTCGCATTGTCGTAGTCGTGGTCGTCGGTCATGTCGTTGGTGTTCATTGCTGATAATGACATTGTTGTTGCTGTTGTTTAATGTTGTTGAAGATAATTATGTCGCTATTATATATGTGTATATTTATTCACATTATATATGAATTGAATAATGCCTGTTGTAATATGTTGTTGTTTCATTGATTTGATGAATTATATATATTTATTATTGATCGTGTATCTCACCCCTTCTTCTTGAAAACGTTGCCTTCCATATGGGTAACTTGCAGGTAACGAAGATTAGTAGGATGATTGGCTCTGTGTCTAGGGCTCTGATACATATTAGGATGGGGGATCGTCGCGATGTTTTCCTTTCATTCCTTTATGTATCAAACTTAGATTATGTTGTTGAATTTTCATGTCGTTGAATAATGATGACTTTTGTTGGGGCTTTTGTGCCAAGATAATTGTTGAGGTTGAATTATGTTTTTAAACGAAATTTTCTGCTGCAGTTTAATGAGACTTTCAATGTGGAATAATAAATAGTATAATTTCTATTTATGAGATTTTGAAAAGTAGTGTAATACTCCGTTGTTGAATTACTCTGATATAATTATATTTATTATTACGCGTTTGGGTGAACGGGGTGTTACAATTGGTATCAGAGCAGGTCGGTCCGTCCGGCCAAGTAGTAGAGTCGAGTCGAGCCTAGTAGAGTTGTGTGACAATTTTGTATTGTCTTTGATGTCTTGATCGTTGTTGTTGTGTAGAATCTTTGATGTTGATCTTGTATGTTTTCCGTTGACGGGTATGGATGTAATCCTTGGTATGAACTGGTTGGAATACAACCATGTCCATACAGATTATTTTAGAAAGACGGTGTACTTTTCCTCTGCTGAAGAAGAGAGTGGAGCAGAATTTTTATCTACTAAGCAGCTGAAGCAGTTAGGATGTGATGGAAACTTGATGTTTTCCTTGTTGGCGTATTTGTCCGTGGAGAATCAAGCGGTAATTGATAGGTTGCCCATTGTAAATGAATTTCCAGAGGTTTTTCCTGATGAGATTCCTGATGTGCCGCCAGAGAGGGAAGTAGAATTTTCAATCGATCTTGTTCCGGGTACGAAGCCTGTGTCGATGGCTCCTTACCGTATGTCAGCAGCTGAGTTGGCAGAGTTGAAGAAACAGTTGGAGGATCTACTTGATAAGAAGTTTGTAAGACCAAGTGTTTCACCTTGGGGAGCGCCGGTATTATTGGTTAGGAAGAAGGATGGTAGCATGAGGCTGTGTATAGACTATCGTCAGCTGAATAAAGTGATGATAAAGAATAGGTATCCACTTCCGAGAATTGATGACTTGATGGATCAGTTAGTGGGTGCTCGCGTGTTTAGTAAAATTGATTTGAGATCAGGTTACCATCAGATCAAGGTAAAGGATGAAGATATGCAGAAGACGGCGTTTAGGACGCGATATGGTCACTATGAATATAAAGTGATGCCTTTCGGTGTTACTAATGCACCTGGTGTGTTCATGGAGTATATGAACAAAATTTTTCATGCTTTCATGGATAAATTTGTTGTTGTGTTTATTGATGATATTCTGATTTATTCTAAGACTGAAGAAGAGCATGCAGAGCATTTGAAGATTGTTTTGCAGGTGCTGAAAGAAAAGAAGTTGTATGCAAAGTTGTCGAAATGTGAATTCTGGTTAAGTGAAGTAAGTTTTCTTGGCCATATTATTTCTGGTAGCGGTATTGTTGTTGACCCATCGAAAGTTGAAGCGGTATCACAATGGGAGACTCCTAAGTCAGTTACAGAGATTAGAAGTTTTCTTGGTTTGGCTGGTTATTACCGTAGATTTATTGAAGGATTCTCGAAGTTGGCCCTTCCTTTAACGCAGTTGACCTGTAAGGATAAAGCTTTTGTGTGGGATATTCAGTGTGAGAATAGTTTCAATGAGTTGAAGCAACGGTTGACGACAGCTCCGATTTTGATTTTACCGAAGCCGGAAGAACCTTTTGTTGTTTATTGTGATGCGTCCAATTTAGGCTTAGGTGGTGTACTTATGCAAGATGGTAAGGTGGTAGCTTATGCTTCGAGACAGTTAAGAACCCATGAGCGGAATTATCCTACGCACGATTTAGAGTTGGCTGCTGTAGTTTTTGTGTTGAAAATTTGGAGACATTATTTGTACGGTTCCAAATTTGAGGTGTTTAGCGATCATAAAAGTTTGAAACATTTATTTGATCAAAAGGAGTTGAATATGAGACAGAGAAGGTGGCTTGAGTTGTTGAAGGACTATGATTTTAGTTTGAACTATCACCAAGGTAAGGCGAATGTGGTTGCAGATGCTCTGCGCAAGAAGACGTTGCACATGTCTGCTATGATGATTAAGGAATTGGAGTTGCTTGAGAAGTTTAGGGATTTGAGTATAGTTTGTGAACAGGCACCTCAGAGTGTGCAGTTGGGTATGTTGAAGATCAACAGTGAATTCTTGAATAGCATCAAAGAGGCGCAGAAAGTTGATGTCAAGTTTGTAGACTTGATGGTTGCTAGTGATCAGACTGCAGATGGTGATTTTCAAGTTGATGATCAAGGCGTGTATAGGTTCCGAGGCAGAATTTGCATTCCGGATAATGATGAGTTGAAAAGGTCGATTTTAGAAGAAAGTCACAGGAGTAACTTGAGTATTCATCCGGGAGCTACAAAGATGTATCATGATTTAAAGAAAATGTTTTGGTGGTCCGGATTGAAACGAGATGTTGCGCAATTTGTTTATGCTTGTTTGACTTGTCATAAATCTAAGGTTGAACACCAGAAGCCTGCGGGATTGTTGACACCGTTGGATGTGCCGGAATGGAAATGAGATAGCATCTCTATGGATTTTGTGACGAGTTTACCAAATACTCAAAGAGGGCATGATGCCATTTGGGTTATTGTCGATAGGTTGACGAAGTCAGCACATTTTATTCCGATCAATATTAGTTATCCGGTAGCTCAGTTGGCGGAGATTTACATTCATAATATTGTGAAGTTGCATGGTGTTCCGTCAAGCATTGTGTCGGATAGAGATCCGAGGTTCACTTCGAGGTTTTGGAAGAGCTTGCAAGAGGCTTTGGGTTCAAGGCTGAAATTGAGTTCGGCTTATCATCCGCAAACTAATGGTCAGTCGGAGAGAACGATTCGGTCGTTAGAGGATTTGTTGAGAGTGTGTGTACTTGAACAAGGTGGAGCTTGGGATAGTCATCTACCATTAATAGAGTTCACGTACAACAACAGTTACCATTCGAGTATTGGTATGGCACCATTCGAAGCTTTGTATGGTCGGAGGTGCAGAACCCCTTTATGTTGGTTTGAGACGGGTGAAAGTGTTGTGTTAGGACCAGAGATTGTTCAGCAGACTACGGAGAAGGTCAAGTTGATAAGAGAACAGATGAAAGCGTCGCAGAGTAGACAGAAGAGTTACCACGACAAGCGTAGAAAGGATCTTGAGTTTCAAGAGGGAGACCATGTGTTCCTGAGAGTCACTCCTATGACCGGGGTGGGTCGTGCATTGAAGTCTAAGAAGCTAACTCCAAAGTTTATTGGTCCGTATCAGATATCTGAGAGGATTGGAACGGTGGCATATAGAGTGGGTTTGCCGCCACATCTTTCGAATTTGCATGATGTGTTTCATGTGTCGCAGCTGCGGAAGTACGTAGCGGACCCTTCACATGTTATACCGAGGGATGATGTGCAGGTTAGCGACAACCTTACGGTGGAGACTTTACCGTTGAGAATTGACGATCGCAAGGTGAAGAAGTTGAGAGGCAAGGAAATACCTCTAGTGAGGGTTGTTTGGGGAGGAGTAACTGGTGAAAGTCTAACTTGGGAGTTGGAGAGTAAGATGCAGGAGTCTTTTCCTGAGTTGTTTGCTTGAGGTAATATTTCGAGGACGAAATTCTATAAGTTGGGGAGAGTTGTAACACCTCATTTTAATTCTATTATTTTAAATTATGTTTGAATATTAGTTATATGATTTTGCATGACTTATTTGATATATATATGATTTTATGCGAAAATATATGATTCATGTGTGATATATATATATATATATATATATATATATATATATTATGTGTTATTTTATTATATAGTTGTTTTATTATTTAAAATAAAATATGAGAAATAGAAATAAGTAGTAATAATATTTATTTAGAATTAAGGGGGATTAATTGTAATTATGTGGATTAAGTGGGAGTTAAGGGGAAGAAAAAGGGGGTTATGTTTTGGGAGTTAGTAAGGAAAGAGTCAGACAAACATTTTCACGTACAGTAGAGAAAAAGAGAGTTTTTGAGAAAAAGAGAGTTTTTGAGAAAAAGAGGAGAAAAACCAAGAGGGCTAGAAGGAGAGCTAGGAAGGGATCAAATCGCTGTAGGCTTTCAATTGTTACTGAATTAAGGTAAGGGTGGGATTCCTTTCACTAATAATGTATATAATTCTGAAAATTTATGAATTGTGGTGTTCTTGGTTTTCTAGGTTTTAGAATTTTGTGTAATTTCTAAAATGGATGAATTGTGTTGTTTGATGCATGTTCCTATGTTGTTTTGATTGCTATATTGCCTATTTGACCTATAAACATCACTGTAAATCATTTTGGGAGATTAAAGGATCAAAATTTGGGTTTTTGGGTGAAAAATGGTGAGAAATCGTCAAAAAACGGGGCTCAGTTCGCTTAAGCGAGCCCCAAGAGAATTCACAAGCGAAATTGGGGTTCCTCTCGGCATGAATCTCGCTTAAGCGAGATTTGTCTCGCTTAAGCGAGATGCTCTATGACAGCACTTCCAGTTTCGCGTTCTTGTGTCTTTTTCACACGTTTCTTGTTTTGAATTAGCTTTCGGTGTAAACATGAAAGTTGTAGATAATTGAGTTAGCTTTCGAATGGCCTTGGTTTGACGTGTAAACTATTTTTAGATTTTGAGTTATGACGAAAATAGTCCAAGAGGGTATTCAGAAAATTTTAAGAAAACTTAGCATAACTAATTCTGAGTTAGTCCAAAACTTATGGTTGGTTTCCCAACTTCAAACTTAGGTATTGGGGATTTAGTTGAAGTGTTTTATGAGTATTTGGCTTATGTCTTATTGATCACACTTGCTTGTTTTTGAAGAATGTTTTGGTCTGATATGAATGTAGTTGATTAATGTATATGTGTTATGTTGATGAATTCTGTCGTAAGAGTTGTTGTGTCAGATTTTGACTAAGTTGTGGAGTGTGTCATAAATGATTAGGCACATATGTTGTTGTCGTAGATGTAGTTTTAGTTGTATGTTGATATACACAAGCCGAGTCCATTTGCATACTCATAACTGTTGGGGGCTTATGCCCTGGAATGCTTAGCATTCATACCGTTGGGGGCTTATGCCCTGGAATGTTTATCATTCACCTGTTGGGGGCTTATGCCCTGGGATGCTTTAACCATCCAACTGTTGGGGGCTTATGCCCTGGAATGCTTAGCATTCAACGCGCGTAAAATGGTACCACATGCATAATGCATTTGTCGTTGTCGATGTCGCATTGTCGTAGTCGTGGTCGTCGGTCATGTCGTTGGTGTTCATTGCTGATAATGACATTGTTGTTGCTGTTGTTTAATGTTGTTGAAGATAATTATGTCGCTATTATATATGTGTATATTTATTCACATTATATATGAATTGAATAATGCTTGTTGTAAGATGTTGTTGTTTCATTGATTTGATGAATTATATATATTTATTATTGATCGTGTATCTCACCCCTTCTGCTTGAAAACGTTGCCTTCCCTATGGGTAACTTGCAGGTAACGAAGATTAGTAGGATGATTGGCTCTGTGTCTAGGGCTCTGATACATATTAGGATGGGGGATCGTCGCGATGTTTTCCTTTCATTCCTTTATGTATCAAACTTCGATTATGTTGTTGAATTTTCATGTCGTTGAATAATGATGACTTTTGTTGGGGCTTTTGTGCCAAGATAATTGTTGAGGTTGAATTATGTTTTTAAACGAAATTTTCCGCTGCAGTTTAATGAGACTTTCAATGTGGAATAATAAATAGTATAATTTCTATTTATGAGATTTTGAAAAGTAGTGTAATACTCCGTTGTTGAATTACTCTGATATAATTATATTTAGGGTTAATATGTCTTTACCCCCCTGTAATTTGGGCGAGTTTCGGTTTTCCCCCCTGTAAAAAAAAAAGTTTAGATTATGTCCTTGAAATATGAAGATTCTTTCAAAAACACCCCTGATCCCATTTGCCACACTCCAGACGCTGACGTGGCATGACGTGGCATGCCACTGGGTATTTATTTGATTTTTTATTTTTTTTCGCCTGACATGTGGGTAATTCCAACAATCATTTTAATAATTATTAAAAAACATTAAAATTTTAAAAATCATTTAAAAAACAAATTTTAAAAAACATAAATCAGAGGGAAACAAAAGTCAGGTTTTGTTTCATTTTCAACCCTCACAAATTTCATACTTTTAACAAATTGAAGGAAACAAAACCTCCCTGTTCCTCATTCGTTCCTCTTCACTCCTCTTCATCTTTGCCATTCTTCTTCCCTGCCATTCTTCTCCTTCGTTCCCCGCCGATTCCCCAATCTCGTATTCCTCTTCAATTTCGTTTTTCTTTTCGATTTCTGTTATCAACCTTCTCCAATTCTCCAATTTCATTATCTGTGATTTTTGTTTTTTAGGGTTTGACATGGCTGGAAGAAAAGCATCATCCATTGGTAACGCGAATGGAAGAACAACACCCAAATGTGGGTGCAATAAGTTTATGCGATTGTGGGTATCAAACACAGATGAAAACCCAAAGAGGAAATTTTGGAGGTGCTATAATTTTTGGGAGGTAAGAATTTTTGATGTTATTTGATTTTGTTTTCCTCTTTTTGTCTTCTAAAAATGTTGAAAAATTTCTATGTAGAATGAAGATAATTGTAAGTTGTTCATATGAGATGATGAGTTAGAAACACCAAGAGTGAAAGCCCTGTTGAAAAAATTGGATGCAAATAACAGGGACAATGGATTTGGTTATGAATTGCAAAACTCAAAAGGTTCATTGGGTTCAAATGGCCATAATGCTGGAAGCAGCAACATGATGAATCTGACCTGTAAGAAAATAGAAGATAGTTGCAGGAACTGTGTGATGATATCTGAATATCTAAGGGTTTATGGCAAGGAAATTGGAGAAGAAGTTGGAAAAGAATTTGGAAAGGAATTAGGCAAGGTATATGGGACTGAGAGGGCCTCAACCAAGCACCTAAAAACAAAAAAGAAGCTGCAATATGAAAGAAGCAAAAGCTTTGGCCTACTTGTTTTATTAGTGTTGTCATGGATTTTCTTTTTGGTTGTTTTGAAGTTTATGTAATCTGTTGAAATGTAATGTGTTCAGGGATGACATTTTGTGACATCTATAACTAGTATGATGTAATGCTTGATATTAATGAATGAAATATTTGTGTTTTGTTACATTCTGGTTTAACTTTGGCATCAGTAACATTAACATTATGTTTCACTACAAAATACTTAGTAGCACTATTAGTAGTGCATAACAGACTTTTAAAAGGAGCACATAAAGTGCATTAGTCATAACATAATAGCACAGGTTGTGTTTAAAACACATTACAAAGCTTTCAAAAGATAGCACACATTGTGCTTAAAACACATTTCAAAAGATAGCACACATTGTGCTTAAGCTCATAACTGTCAAGATAATCTCAAAAGATTGCACACAGTGCTTAAAGTCATTACAAAACACTAACTTGAAACACTAACTTAAAGTCATTACATAACTTGAAACAAATCTATTTCTCTGCAGCAACTGTTCTCATTGTTCTGATATATGGAAGAACTACTCCTTCCTTGTCTGCAGCCCCTTCTTGTGTTAACACACCTTCTGCAGACTCATCCAACACCATTGGTGCATCTGGAGTAGCCCCTGGACCTTTAATTGACTTTGTCTTTAGCTTCCTTAGCCTATCCCTTGACCTCTTCTTAACCTTTTGGACTGTATTCTTTAACTTAGCAGCAAGTGTCATAGTTGGTCCACTGTTGTCCCTTGGGCCATTTAGAATGGTTGGTCCATTGAGCATCTTTGGGCCATTCAGCATCCTTGAGCCATTGTGCATCCTTGGTCAATTAAGCATTCTTGGTCCCTTGAACATCTTTGGTCCAGGTTCAACAATATCAGGCATACTAGATTGTGCAGGGTCAGGAACAGGGAATTCAGTAGCATGGAATTCAGTTGCAGCAGACAGGGTGGCTTCAGTTGCAGCAGGATTCACATGGAATTCAGTTGCAGCAGACATAGTGGCTTCAGGAATGGATGCAAACAGTGCATCAGGAATGTCATCAAACACATTTTCAATTGATTCCAAAGCATCAGGAATGTCATCAGGAATGTCTTTCTTCTACAAAATAGTAAGAAAACCATATATCTTAAATTCTGCAACACATCTACCATAATTAGAACTAAAGGATATGCAGTGCTAATATATTACCTGTCTTTTAGCATGGTTTTCAGCAGTATGTGTCTCAGTCTGAGCATTAGATGCCTCACCATTTTCATTTGCATTCTCAAATGGTTCACCACTTTCAGTTTCAGTGTGCTTCTTTGGTTTTCTCTATAACAATTTCATACTTTATCAAATGTGTAAAGTTAAAAAAAGTGCATTGAGCATATGACAATTTCATACTCTAACAAAGTTAAACAAAGTCAAAAAAACATACCTTTCTCTTAGCAGCATTTGGATCTTGAATTGTACTTTTACACCTCCTACTGTTGTGTCCAAATTTGTCACATTTGGTACACCTATAACTCACTCCAGGTCTTCTCATTCTAGTACCAAGCTCATCAACCTCCCTGATCCTCAGTTTTTTGGGCCTTCCAGGTCCTCTTTTGTAGTGTGGTGGCAAAGGTTCCTCTATGTCTACTTCAGGCCACATTTCCATGCCATTGATGGGACTGACTCCAAAACCATAACATTCTAGATACTTTGCCCTTGAATAGTACTGGTCAACAAAATCTGAAGGGTTTTGCTTCCTATATGATAATGCAGCAACTGCATGTCTACAAGGAATCCCTACTAATTCCCAAAACCCACAAGAACAAGTTCTCTTTCCAGTATCAACAATAAATTGTTGCTCACCATAATGATGTGTCACTTGCCATTCATCCCCTATGGAATAGTGTGGTGTCCATTGACTTGACAAAAACACTTCTTTATCTAGCCTCTTCCTAGGCATAGGCATGATGTTGTGTTGCCACCTATCTAATTTATTTCTAGCAGTACCAATCCTATTCATTAAGTAAGTCCTAATCCATTCACACATAGATAAAAATGGTTTATCCCTAGCCACTAATATTGTTGCATTAAAGGACTCAGTTAGGTTGTTCATTAGCACATCACACTTAGGATAGTAAGAAAAAGCATGCTTACACCAACTTTTAGTAGGGTGCAGCATCAACCATTCCCAGGCACCAACATCAACCTTCTTCAATTCATCCATTTTTGCCTTCCAAGCTTGAAGATATGTTGCTTTGGCAGCACCCATCATGAGGTCCCTTATCAAGGTTCCACCACCAAACTTCTTCTTGAAATTTGCATATAAATGTCTTAAACAAAGTCTGTGCTCAATTGAATCAAACATTTCTTCAAATACTGACATTAATCCCTACATCAATTTTGCATCAGTTAAAATTTAATTCATATAAACCACTAAAACTAACAAAATTATAAACAGTTAAAAATCACAATTAACATACCTTCTGTTGATCTGATATGAAGACATATCTTTTATCATTGCCTATGTCATTCATCAACAGCTCCATAAACCATTTCCAGCTTGCCTTACTCTCTACTTCAACAACACCAAATGCCAGAGGAAAATACTGGTCATTGGGGTCCCTTCCAACAGCTAGCAGAAGTTGTCCACCATATTTGGTCTTCAAGTGGCACCCATCTACCCCCACAAAAGGTCTACATGCAGCTTTGAACCCTCTCTTGCATCCATCAAAGGAAAAGTAGAAAGACCCAAATCTTGGTTGAAGTGTAGGACCAAGTCTTTCAACATTGACCTTAGCAGTGTTACCAGGACAAACCCTTGTTAGCTCAGCAGCATACCTCCAGACCATGCTATATTGCCTGTCAGCATCCCCATCAACAATCTTTTGTGCTATCTGCTTTGCCTTCCATGCCCTTCCTTTTGTAATATCAACTGCATAGTTTGTCCTCATATCATTCATGATGTCTTTGATTGTGACTTTCTCAGTGGTTTGAAGTTTGTTTACAACAGCAAATCTTGCAACCCACTTTGACTTGGCAGATCTATTTTTTGTAACCCTCCCACACGTGTGTTCCTTGTCAAAGCTTTTAATTTGGTAAGTGTGTCTGTCACCCACTTTAGAACAAAGACATAAATACCCACACTTCTTTTTTGCCCCTTCTTCTCTTTTTTCTCCTTTTTTCAAAGCATCTTCCTTACACACAGCCCTTACTCTATAACTCTCATTTTTTATAAAGCTTATTTCATACCCATTAAGTACATTCCACTCTAATATTGCATCCTTGAACTCTTTTAAGGAATTAAATTCCATACCTAACCTAAACTCAAAGTTCTTGCTTAACTGCTCCTTTCTAAACTTATCATAATGAGGTCCTGGCTCGTGGTCAGATTCATCTGGGTCTGAGCTATCTAACTCCTCACTAAAGTATTCCTCAACTGGTTCCACCATATGACCCTTACCATTTCCCTTACTTGAGTTTTTCTTCTTATATGGTTCCACCATAAGACCCTTTCCCTTTCCCTTTCCCTTACTTCCATTTGATGAACTATTGCCTATTAACAACTTCTGTACAGGGACTTCTTCAGTTTCAAAAACTTCAAACCCATCATCTAGTGCAGTAGCTCTCTCATTTTCACTGTCATCTAGCTGCACATCATCACTGCTATAACCATTATCCTCCATATCAGAGTTGCACTTCATATCAAAACAAATAGGTTCCCTGAATTCCAAATCTCTTTCTAAAATATGTTGTTGATTGTGTTCCAAGTACAAATGTCCATCAACTTCATCACCAATAGCCCTTATAGCAACTTCTTCAGCAAGATGATCAACATAAATTTGAAAAAACTTACCATCTTTCCCATCAACTGCACCCCAAATCCTGTAATGTTGTTTATCATAACCCCAACCAGTTACAATCTCATCAATAGCATCCATACCCCAAGTCTGTAAGTCTATGTCACTTACTACTGTTTGTCTTCCACCTCTATAGAACAAGACATCATCCTTGACAAATTCACCACCATGGTGAAAGACACAGTTGAACAACACTTTCTCCAGGAAAAAAATTCACCCCAATCAAAGTTAGACACGTGTAAGTGTGGACCCCACAAACATACCCCACACATGCTGTCAGCAAAGCAATTCCCTTTCTTAGGAATAAAAAACCCTAAAAGACAACACCCTACAAGACAAAAATCTATAAAAATATACGATTTTTAAAGCAATTTACAGGACCACAGCATCTAAAAACAACCTTTTGTGTTAAATCCATGCAAATGTACGATTTTTAAAGCATTGAAACAAAGAAGAAGGATAAAGAAGACAACAACTTACCTCCGAAGCTTTCCCAACTTCTTTGGTCATTTTGGCCTCTGCTGCGACCCTATTTCCTCCGTCTTCAATGCTTTTCTTCGTATTCTCCTTCTTTGTGTTCTTCTTATGCGCATTGCTCCCGTTCTTCCCATTTTTCTTTTCCGTAACCACCTTTTTCTTCTTCGCGTTCTTCCTGTTCTTCGATTTCGTCATCTTCTTTTGGGTACGAATTTGGCTTTGATTCTGTGTTAGGGTTTCGTTTCTTGATGATAGATTTGGAGAGGAATTTTCAAAAATGGAAGATGAAAGGGTGAAATGAAATTTGCGAGGGTTGAAAATGAAACAAAACCTGACTTTTGTTTCCCTCTGATTTATGTTTTTTAAAATCTGTTTTTTAAATGATTTTTAAAATTTTAATATTTTTTAATAATTATTAAAATGATTGTTGGAATTACCCACATGTCAGGCGAAAAAAATAAAAATAAATAAATAAATACCCAGTGGCATGCCACGTCATGCCACGTCAGCGTCTGGAGTGTGGCAAATGGGATCAGGGGTGTTTTTGAAAGAATCTTCATATTTCAAGGACATAATCTAAACTTTTTTTTTACAGGGGGGGAAAACCGAAACTCGCCCAAATTACAGGGGGGTAAAGACATATTAACCCTTATATTTATTATTACGCGTTTGGGTGAACAGGGTGTTACAAATGGTACTTTTAGGAGCCCATGGTAGTTTATAAGTCAATTTCTACTTGGTTTTGGAATATTGTCTGCTTCATTGTAAGTTGATTTTGCTAGAGACAGACATGGTATGCCTAACTTTAGATTTCCGTAGCCTGTTTTTGTTGTTTAATTTTGTCGTTTCTTTTTGGTTTTCAGAGGGTTTTGGCCTAGTCCCCCCTCTTTTGTACGTATTTTTTCCTTTTTTTTGAATAATATTACGTATTGAAAGGCGGTAGAGGATGGGTTTTTTTTGTTGGTGGCCAACCTAGTTGAGATGCTCCACACTCACCTTGATGTCTAACCATTCTTTTGGCCTATCAAAAAAAAAAAATTTGAGCATCCATTTGATTTTAATGGATAACTATGTGAGTTTTTTATATGTTATATTATGATACTATTAAATTGTCGTCATTTATAAAAGGTCGGTATACTATAGGATTATTTTTTTAATTATTTTCACATGCACGATCACAAAATTCATGCAATGGTCGAAATCGATCCTTTTAACAAGTTTGAACTTTCTTTGAAAAAGATGTTGTCTATACATGATATAGACTCCATATCATGTATAATTTTCGAGTCAGTATCAATGATATACAAGAAGTTGTGACAACATCACGGAGATATTGAAAATAGTCAAGAGTTTTCAAAACTTCTTCGTATTTATACATGAAAAATATCATATGTAGATGTAAGCACATAAAATTCGTAATGAGTCCTCGTGAGCTTAGCTCAGTTGGTAGGGACAATGCATAATTAATGTTGATATTTTAAAAATGGTCATTAGTTTTTAAAATTTATTCATATGGACTTTCTAATATAATTTCATGAACGTAAAAAAATATGGTAAAAAATAAATTCAAAATAAATTAAAAGAATTGCAGTTTTTTTTAATAAGCAAGGAGTAAGGATAGGCATCAAGAGGCATCATCGACATCCCAACTAGGTTGGCACCCCGAGAGACCTCCATCCTATGCCGCCTAGCTCTAAAAATTTTATTAAAAAAGGGGAAAAAGTATTTACAAAGGAGGGGGGACTATACCAAAACCCTCCAAGAAAACAACCAAAAAACAGATTATGGGAATCTGTAGTTAGGTAAACCGCACCTGTCTCGAAAGAAGGTAAATTCAAAAAGATGGATATTCAAAACATTTATTTTTCAAAATCAATGAAGCAAATATAAAAGGACAAAGATCTCGCAAAATCAAAATTCCCTTTAAAAAATAAAAGACCTAGAAAAATAAATAAAATTTTGAAAAATATCTTAAAAGAGGTGTTGTTTTCTCATCAAAACACTAATTTTCTTATAGGAAAAAGTAACATTTAATATGTTTACATTGTTCCCAATTATTTAAATTCAAATAATTTCTTTTTCAAACTTAGTCAATTTTAAGTAAATAACATCGCAAATATTTTTTATAAGTATATTATACTAGTATATATTGTGACATTGCAGCCATATCTGAACATATATTCACATTTTTTTAATTACTTCTTAGATATGTTAAAGATGAACATTAGTTTCTCCCTTTTAATCTTGTTTGAAGTTGGTCTTTTAGTGTTGTTTGTTAATAATGTTCAGACAAGTGCATCTCGATTGTACTCAACAAATGAGAATTCTCCAACACTTGGAAATGTTGGTTATTTTGCAAAAGAGAGTCTAAAAAGACAAGGTAATGTGGACCATATTGCAAGAGAGAGCTCATGATATCCTAATTCAAGAAACCTCCATTCATTACAACAGACTCATAATGTTGGTAGTATTTTAAGAAAAACCCCATCAGGTCCTAATCCACTTCGTTATAAAATCCAACCAACACCCAGGCACCCAATTAATCCATTCTATCATCTTTAAATAAATCTTGTAAGCCAATTTGGCCTTGCTTTTACCTATATCTATTATTGAATCAAGAAAATAAACATATATCTATTGTATGTCATCATTATATTATAAATTATAAGTACTCTTACGAAAAAGAAAAATTCACATGTCCATCATATATTAAATTTGATTCCTATCCAATTCATATTTAACCATTTTGTTACTTTAACTTGTATGATAGCCGTGTCAAATACAGAGAATTGATATATATATATATATATATATATATATATATATATATATATATTTAAGAATATTATTATTTTAAATTGAATTGAAAATTAATGTGTGTGCACTTGCGTGCTAGCGTAGGTGGGGGGGGGGGGGGGGGGGGTTATATAAATTCCAAATCATATATTAATTGAAAAAAGATTTATTGTCATCTCTACCAATGAGGTATGATATTGTATGTTTAGACTAAGTAACAATGTCCCAATTTTTGAAATATTATATTTATACTCATAACGTAAAAAAATATAGAATATTTTAAAACTTTTTGATATATGTTTGAAATTATGTTTGCATAAAATTTATTTAATACCGATACAAACTTCTTATGGAAGTCAAATCCCTCAAAAGATCAAAATTATTTTAAATGATTACTCAAAATATCAAAATTATTTTAAATGATATTAATGCATTTAATAAGGAAGTTTATGTTTATTCATATCTTTCACAAACCATAGGAGAATAATTTGAATCATGATATTCCAACTTTCTTAACAAACACAATATATTTCTTACTTTTTTTATATTAAAAAAAAGGAAGATTCACGCTGAATTTAAATATGTTATAACCTTAAGTAACAAGTTAAGCATTAAATCAATTTCAACCAAGAGATTTGAGGGATATGCTGAAGATGGGCAATCTTCTTTGCTGGATAAGCACATGTTTGCCATATGATTCCTATCCATTAACTTAAGGTACCTTAAATTTCAAGGTCAGTAGATCGAGAATCATCTTCAACCAGCCTAACCTTTCTTTTGGTCTATCAAAAAAAAAATTGACCATCCATTTGATTTTAATGGATAACTATGTGAGTTTTTTATATGTTATATTATGATACTATTAAATTGTCGTCATTTATAAAAGGTCGGTATATTATATGATTATTTTTTTAATTATTTTCACATGCACGATCGCAAAATTCATGCAATGGTCGAAATCGAACCTTTTAACAAGTTTGAACTTTCTTTGAAAAAAGAGGTTGTTTATACATGATATAGACTCCATATCATGTATAATTTTCGAGTCAATCAATGATATACAAGAAGTTGTGACAACATCACGTAGATATTGAAAATAGTTAAGAGTTTTCAAAACTTTTTCGTATTGATACATGAAAAATAGCTAATGTAGATGTAAGCACATAAAATTCGTAACGAGTCCTCGTGAGCTTAGCTCAGTTGGTAGGGACAATGCATAATTAATGTTGATATTTTAAAAATAGTCATTAGTTTTTAAAATTTATTCATATGGACTTTCTAATATAATATCATGCACGTAAAAAAACCTGGTAAAAAATAAATTCAAAAAATTGCAGTTTTTTTTTATATGCAAGGAGTAAGGATAGGCATCAAGAGGCATCATCGACATCCCAACTAGTTTGGCACCCCAAGAGACCTCCATCCTAAGCCGCCTAGCTCTAAAAATTTTATTAAAAAAGGGGAAAAAGTATTTACAAAGGAGGGGGGACTATACCAAAACCCTCCAAGAAAACAACCAAAAAACAGATTATGGGAATCTGTAGTTAGGTAAACCACACCTGTCTTGAAAGAAGCTAAATTCAAAAAGATGGCTATTCAAAACATTTAATTTTCAAAATCAATGAAGCATATATAAAAGGACAAATATCTCGCAAAATCAAAAATCCCTTTAAAAAATAAAAGATCAGCAAAATAAAATTTATTTAGAAAAATATCTTAAAAGAGGTGTTGTTTTCTTTGCAAAACACTAATTTTCTTATAGGATAAAGTAACATTTAATATGTTTACATTGTTCCCACTTATTTAAATTCAAATAATTTCTTTTTCAAACTTAGTCAATTTTAAGTAAATAATATCGCAAATATTTTTTACAAGTATATTATACTAGTATATATTGAGACATTGCAGTCTTATCTTAACATATATTCACATTTTTTTTTTAAATTACTTCTTAGATATGTTAAAGATGAACATTAGTTTCTTGCTTTTAATCTTGTTTGAAGTTGGTCTTTTGGTGTTGTTTGTTAATAATGTTCAGACAAGTGCATCTCGCTTGTACTCAACAAATGAGAATTCTCCAACACGTGGAAATGTTGGTTATTTTACAGAAGAGAGTCTAAAAAGACAGGGTAATGTGGACCATATTGCAAGAGAGAGCTCGGGATATCCTAATTCAGGACACCTCCATTCCTTACAGCAGCCTCATAATGTTGGTCGTATTTTAAGAAAAACCCCATCAGGTCCTAATCCACTTCATAATAAAATCCCACCAACACCCAGGCACCCAACTAATCCATTCTATCATCTTTAAATAAATCTTGTAAGCCAATTTGGCCTTGCTTTTACCTATATCTATTATTGAATCAAGAAAATAAACATATATCTATTGTATGTCATCATTATATTATAAATTATAAGTACTCTTACGAAAAGGAAAAATTCACATGTCAATCATATATTAATTTGATTCCTATCCAATTCATATTTATCCATTTTGTTAATTTAACTAGTATGATACCCGTGTCAAATACAGAGAATTGATACATATATATATATATATATATATATATATATAAATTTAAGAATATTATTATTATTATTTTAAATTGAATTGAAAATTAATTTTTGTGCACTTGCGTGCCTGCGTAGGTGGGGGGAGAGGGTATGACATTTAAGTTATATAAATTCCAAATCATATTTTAGCTGAAAAAAGATTTATTGTCATCTCTACCAATGAGGTATGATATTGTATGTTTAGACTAAGTAACAATGTCCCAATTTTTAAAATATTATATTTATACTCATAACGTAAAAAAAATATAGAATATTTTAAAACTTTTTGATATATGTTTGAAATTATGTTTGCATAAAATTTATTTAATACCCATACAAACTTCTTATGGAAGTCAAATCCCTCAAAAGATCAAAATTATTTTAAATGATTACTCAAAATATCAAAATTATTTTAAATGATATTAATGCATTTAATAAGGAAGTTTATGTTTATTCATATCTTTTACAAACCATAGGAGAATAATTTGAATCATGATATTCCAACTTTCTTAACAAACACAATATATTTCTTACTTTTTTTATATTAAAAAAAAGGAAGATTCACGCTAAATTTAAATATTTTTAACTTAAAATAGTTATGTTATAACCTTAAGTAACAAGTTAAGCATTAAATCACTTTGAACCAAGAGATTTGAGGGATATGCTGAAGATGGGCAATCTTCTTTGCTGGATAAGCACATGTTTGCCATATGATTCCTATCCATTAACTTAAGGTACCTTAAATTTCAAGGTCAGTAGATCGAGAATCATCTTCAACCACAGTGTGTAAGATAAAGTCATAAAAAGAGAATGAAATTCTTTCAATCACAAACTTGTCATCTCTTATACATACATTTTAAGATATTCAAACTGGCTAATCCACGTGGCAATTTACAATTTTCTATCAATTTGATATCCAATGTGTTCTCATATTGGGCAAACCATTCAAGGGAAATTTTTTTGTTGCAGGAAACCATTCAAATTAATTTATTTCTTATAGTATAAGTCATTCAAATAGCGTTAACATATACCTAGTAAATTCACATTAAAATTGTTTTAGCTGAAACCATTCAAATGAATATTTTCATAAAGTCATTCAAATAGTGTTAACTTATACTTAATTAATTCACATTAAAATTGTTTTGAAATTGACATTTAGATCACAATAAAATAAAATCACATTACAGTTTACATGTCACTCACTAAATCATTCTTATCTAATTTCTTTTTTTTTTTATATATATAAATGACTACCAACTATAATTTCCTCATTAAAATTAACGACAACAAAAAGAAATTGTATTTTTTTAGGAGCCCATGGTAGTTTATAAGTCAATTTCTACTTGGTTTTGAAATATTGCCTGCTTCATTGTAAGTTGATTTTGCTAGAGACAGAAATGAGCTGCCTAACTTTAGATTTCCGTAGCCTGTTTTTGTTGTTTAATTTTGTCGTTTCTTTTTGGTTTTCAGAGGGTTTTGGCCCAGTCCCCCCTCTTTTGTACATATTTTTTCCTTTTTTTTTTTGAATAATATTACGTATTGAAAGGCGGCAGATGTAACACCCCGTTCTCCCAACACTAGTAATTAACAAATTAAATAAGAGTTTTTCACCAAATACGGAATGCTACATTTTCATTCAAATAAAATCTCCAAATTAACGGATGAATAAATATTCTCCAATAAATCAGTCAATAAAAATCAACCTTCAAAACTTCGCAGCGGAATTAATTTAAAACAACTAAATAAGTCTTTGGCACGCAGGCCTCATCAAAAGTTTCATAAATCATAATTAATACATAAGGAAAGAGAAAACAAGCAACAAATTCCCGTCCCGTTACGTATCAGAGCCCTAAGACACTTTGAGCCGACATCTCTACTAATCTTCGTTACCTGCACTTGCACACAAGGCGGCAATTCCAGCAGAAGGGGTGAGATTCACAAACAACAATAGATAACATAATTCATCAATTAAATTCAACAACAGCAATAAAGCATTAAACAACTGTCAGTTTATATTTTAAACAATCCAACAACATCATCGACAACGACACCGACAACTCAACCTACAACAACAACAACGACAACAATGCGACTAATGCCAATGCACGTGGTACCATTTTACGCGCGTTGAATGCTAAGCATTCCGGGGCATAAGCCCCCAACGGTTGAATGAAATAACATTCCAGGGTATAAGCCCTCAACAGTTGAGTGATAAACACTCCAGGGCATAAGCCCTCAACAGTGGTATGAGTATGAAATGAACTCAATGGTGTATATCTACATACAACCCAACGACAGCAACAACAACTACTATATGCATAATCATCTATGACATAAGACTCCAACTTAATTCGACAAGACACAACAAAAGGTCACAACGAAGCATTACAACAAAATTCAACAACTTAGGCAACCTACAGTGTTACTCGCCGTGGCGAGTTCAGAAAATTGGGCTACTCGCCGTGGCGAGTTCAGAAAATTGAGCTCCTCGCCGTGGTGAGTTGGGGGCGAGCTCAAGGCGAGCAAAAGTGGTTGCTCTCGGCATTTTTGACATTTTTCACCTAAAATATTCATTTTTAAGTGCCCAAAACCCAAATTTAATTCTGTAAAAAGGTGCCATTCATCCCTAAACATATTAAGGCACTCAAATTGATATAAAAATTCACCCAAAAACCTCATTAAGACAATTAACAACTTTTTAATTAAGCAACTCGCCGTGGCGAGTGCATCTGCTCGCTGTGGCGAGCTACGAGAGTTTCACTGCTCGCTGTGGCGAGCTACACAGGCATTGCTCGCCTGGCGAGTGGGTTTACTCGCCGTGGCGAGCGGCGATTGACAGAACTACGAACTGTACGAACAGACTTCTACTTTTCAACCCTAAACCCCAAATTCAACACCCAAAGGCTCAATTTTGATGAATTTCATCATCCCTATGCATTCTAACATCAGAACAGCAATAACATCAACAGTTTTCATGAATTAATCAAGTTATTAACATCAATTCATCATTAACCTAATTCAATTCATCAACCCTAACAACCCTACATTCATCAACGAATTATAGAACCTAAAGTTGAGAGTTAGTCTCACCCTTACCTAAGATTATCTTCCTGAAAAAGCAGCGTTCTTTTCTCCTCTTGCTTTTTCTCTCTTGTTCTAGGTTTTTCTCCCTTTTCTCTGTTTCTCACTGTTTCTACGTAAAACTGATTCTGACTCTTCTTTCCTTCTATTTCCTATTAATACCTATTAACTTCTCCTTAATTCTAATTAACTCCTATTAAAATATTAAATAATTCGTTTTAATCCCCAACCTTCTAATAATTATAATTATCACCTATATTAATTAAATAATCAAAACAACCATATAATAAAATATATAACACACCATAAAATCAACATAAATTATTTAAAATCATAAAAACTTATTAAAATCAACTGAAATAAAATAATTAACAACTAGGGCGTTACAACTCTCCCCCACTTAAAGAATTTCGTCCTCGAAATATTACCTCAAGCAAACAACTCAGGATAAGACTCTAGCATCTTACTCTCCAGCTCCCAAGTCAAGCTTTCACCAGTTACTCCACCCCAGACAACTCTCACCAGAGGTATCTCCTTGCCTCTCAACTTCTTCACCTTACGATCATCAATTCTCAACGGTAAAGTCTCCACCGTAAGGTTGTCTCTAACTTGCACGTCATCCCTTGGTATAACATGCGAAGGATCCGCTACGTACTTCCGCAGCTGCGACACATGAAACACATCATGCAGATTCGAAAGATGTGGTGGCAAACCTATTCGATACGCCACTGGCCCAATCCTCTCCGATATCTGATAAGGACCAATAAACTTCGGAGTCAACTTCTTAGACTTCAACGCACGACCTACACCTGTCATGGGAGTGACTCTCAAGAACACATGATCACCCTCTTGAAATTCAAGTTCCTTTCTACGCTTGTCATGGTAACTCTTTTGCCGGCTCTGCGACGCTTTCATCTGTTCTCTTATCAATTTAACTTTCTCTGTAGTCTGCTGGACTAATTCCGGTCCCAACACTATACTTTCTCCCGATTCAAACCAACACAACGGAGTTCTTCACCTCCGACCATACAACGCTTCAAATGGTGCCATACCAATACTCGAGTGATAACTGTTGTTGTACGTGAACTCAATCAACGGTAGATGACTATCCCAAGCTCCACCTTGCTCAAGTACACACACTCTTAGCAAATCTTCCAACGACTGAATCGTCCTCTCCGACTGACCATCTGTTTGAGGATGATAAGCCGAACTCAACTTCAACTTAGAACCCAAAGCCTCCTGCAAACTCTTCCAAAACCTTGAAGTAAACCTCGGATCTCTATCCGACACAATACTCGATGGAAAACCATGCAACTTCACAATACTATGAATATAAATCTCTGCCAACTGAGCTACTGGATAATTGATATTGATCGGAATAAAATGTGCTGACTTTGTTAACCTGTCAACAACTACCCAAATGGCGTCATGCCCCTTCGGAGTATTCGGTAAGCTCGTTACAAAATCCATGGATATTCTATCCCACTTCCACTCTGGTACATCCAATGGTGTCAACAACCCTACAGGCTTCTGATGTTCAACTTTAGATTTCTGACAAGTCAAACATGCATAAACAAATTGCGCGACATCTCGCTTCAATCCTGACCACCAAAATAACTTCTTCAAGTCGTGATACATCTTCGTAGCTCCCGGATGAATACTTAAGCTACTCCTGTGACTTTCTTCCAAAATCAACTTTTTCAACTCGTCATTATCAGGAATACAAATTCTGCCTCGGAATCTTAACACACCTTTATCATCAACCTGGAAATCACTACCTTCCGCTTCATTACTAGCAACCATCAAGTCTACAAACTTAACATCAGCTTCCTGCGCTTCCTTGATACTGTTCAAGAATTCATTATTGATCTTCAACATACCCAACTGCACGCTCTGAGGTGCCAATTCACAAACTAAGCTCAAGTCTCTAAATTGCTCAAGTAACTCGAACTCTTTCATCATCATAGCAGACATGTGCAACGTCTTTCTGCTCAAGGCATCTGCAACTACATTGGCTTTACCCGGAGGGTAATTCAAACTAAAATCATAGTCCTTCAACAACTCGAGCCATCTTCTCTGCCTCATATTCAACTCTTTCTGATCAAACAAATATTTCAAACTCTTATGATCACTAAACACCTCAAATCTGGAACCGTACAAATAATGCCTCCAAATTTTTAACACAAAAACTACAACAGCCAACTCTAAATCATGTGTAGGATAGTTCTTCTCATGTATCCTCAATTGTCTCGAAGCATAAGCTACCACCTTACCATCCTGCATAAGTACACCACCTAAACCCAACTTGGACGCATCACAATACACAACAAAAGGTTCATCTGACTTCGGTAAAATTAAAATCGGAGCAGTCGTCAACTGTTGCTTCAACTCATTGAAACTATTCTCACACTTAGTATCCCACACAAAAGCTTTACCCTTACAGGTCAACTGTGTCAAAGGAAGTGCCAACTTCGAAAATCCTTCGATAAATCTGCGGTAATAACCTGCTAAACCCAGAAAACTTCTAATCTCTGTAACTGACCTCGGAGTCTCCCATTGCGATATCGCTTCAACCTTCGACGGGTCAACCGCAATACCATTACCAGAAATAATATGGCCAAGGAAACTTACTTCACTTAACCAGAACTCACACTTTGACAACTTGGCATACAACTTCTTTTCTTTCAACACTTGCAAAACAATCTTCAAATGCTCTGCATGCTCTTCTTCAGTCTTAGAATAAATCAGAATATCATCAATAAAGACAACAACAAACCTGTCCAGAAAGTCATGGAAAATTCTGTTCATATACTCCATAAATACACCAGGTGCATTAGTAACACCGAAAGGCATCACCTTATACTCATAGTGACCATATCGCGTTCTGAACGCCGTCTTCTGCATATCTTCATCCTTCACCTTGATCTGATGGTAACCTGATATCAAATCGATTTTACTAAACACACGGGCACCCACTAGCTGATCCATCAAGTCATCAATTCTCGGAAGTGGATACCTATTCTTTATCGTCACTTTATTCAACTGACGGTAATCTATACACAGCCTCATGCTACCATCTTTCTTCTTAACCAATAATACCGGCGCTCCCCAAGGTGAAACACTTGGTCTTACAAACTTCTTATCAAGTAGGTCCTCCAACTGCTTCTTTAATTCAGCCAACTCAGCTGCTGACATACGGTAAGGAGCCATCGACACAGGCTTCGTACCCGGAACAAGATCAATAGAGAATTCAACTTCTCTTTTCGGCGGCACATCAGGAATCTCATCAGGAAAAACTTCTGGAAATTCATTCACGACTGGTACGCTATCAATCACTGCTTGATTCTCTAGTGACAAATATGCTAACAAGGAAAACATCATAATTCCATCGCGCTCTATCTGCTTCAACTACTTAGTACTCAAGAAATCAACTTCACTCTCTTCTTCAGCGGAAGAGAAACGTACTGTCTTACTAAAACAATTGATGAGGACATGGTTATACTCTAACCAGTTCATCCCAAGGATTACATCCATACTCGTCAACGGTAAACATACAAGATCAACTTCAAAGTTTCTACCAAACACAGACAGTGGACAACTTAAACAAACAAGAGAAGTAGTCACTGAACCCTTAGCTGGAGTTTCAACAATCATTTCTCCATCCATATTAGACATAGTAAGTCCCAACTTAGAAGCACAACTAACAACAATAAAACAATGCGTAGCACCAGTATCAATAATAGCAATTAAAGGAGTATCATCAAAATAACAAGTACCTCTAATAAGTCGATCCTCATTGTCCGTTTGTGTACCAGACAATGCAAACACTTTCCCTCCAAGCTGAGCCTTCTTAGGCTTCTTGCACTGTGAACTAAGATGACCCTCTTCATCACAATTGAAACAGACGATATCACCACGTTTGCATTCAGCTATCGTATGTTCCTTCTTCCCACATCGGAAGCATTTCTTCTCATCACGGTGGCAAGCATTACTTTTGTGGCCTTTCTCACCACACTTGTAGCAGACAACTTCAGCAGGAGTCTCATTCTTCCTGGGCCTCCTCTCATCATTTACCCGTTGTTTCCCCTTATCAGCAGGAGCACTGTAAGGCTTAGGACGGTTCTGCTGGCTCTTACTCTTCCTTTCATTTAACACCTTATAGTGAGCTTTCGTATCCTCTTCGTAAATCCTGCAGCTACTCACCAATTCAGAAAAATTGCGGATCTTCTGATAACCAATGTCCCGCTTAATCTCAGCACGCAGACCATTCTCAAACTTGATACACTTAGAGAATTCAGCAGTCTCTGGAGTGTAGTGCGGATAAAACTTTGCAAACTCAACAAACTTGGCAGCATGTAACACCCCGTTCCCAAAAGTCGTATTATTTAATAAATAAATCAGAGTAAACGTCATAACACGGAGTATTACACTTCGAATAATAAATCTCATAAATAGTAAATATGCTATTTATTTAAACCAACATATAATGTCATAAACTTGCAGCGGATATTTATTCTCAACATAAAATGTTATTCACCAAGCAAACCATTCAACAAATATAATCTCAAAGTACGATACATAAGAATTAAGGAAATTAATCGCAACGGTCCCCATCCTATATGTATCAGAGTCCTAGACACTTGAGCCATACCTAACAGTCGTCGGAACCTGCACTTGCCCACAAGGCGGCAATTCCAACAGAAGGGGTGAGAAACGCATTCAATAATAATAATATATAATTTATCAAAATTATTGAAACAATAACAATCATAACAAGTAACAACATCAAGTCCGCATATAATCATATATATATATATATACCATTGAACATCATAATTAATTCTCAACGACAATATCATCACCAACGCCAAATCATTATCAACAATAGACACCAATTAATCACCGACGACAACACCCTAACCAATGCAACACCGACATCAACTAATACATCATGCAATGTGGTACCAACTACGCGCGTTGAATGCTAAGCATTCCAGGGCATAAGCCCCCACCAAATTGGATGGTTAAAGCATCCCAGGGCATAAGCCCCCACCAAGTGAATGATAAACATTCCAGGGCATAAGCCCCCACCGGATTGAATGACTAGCATTCCAGGGCATGAGCCCCCACCAGAAAATGATATGCATATGGACTCCACTTGTGTATATCTACATACAACTTCGACAACAACATATGTGCCTAAAATATTTATGACACACTCCCCAACTAGACAACACCAACACTTATTTAAGTTATCAAAGTATCAACATTTCACAAAAGTATACATTCTTACGTAATCCAACATTCAAACACCGCTTTTAGCTTTATAGATAATTCTTATAAATTCATAGGAACTCCTTAGAATGGTTAGAAAAGTCCCTAGAGGCATTTAACAAAATATGGAAAAAGGTCGTACAGGACCTGGTTCGCTTGAAGGTCGCTTACGGTTCGCTTAAGCGCGCGTCAAAAGTCTGGAAAATACACTATACTGGGTTCAGTTCGCTTAAGCGAAGAAAATGTCGTAACTCAGGATCTGGTTCGCTTACTGCTCGCTTGCATTTCGCTTGAGCGAAGGTTCATGGGTCGATTCTGGGCAACTACAGGACATGTTCGCTTAAGCGAGATTCATTTCGCTTAAGCGAACGGCTACGACTTTCAGAATGAACAGTACGATTCCAACATCCAAATTCAACCCTAAATCCCATTTTTAATCCCTTATTCACCCAAAAGTTTTACAAAACATGTTTACAGGTCAAACATAACATATGGCAATCAAAATGGCATAGAATTACACAATTAACAATCATTGTATCACATTTTCATCATTTCATAAACCCTAAACTCAAGAACACAATTTCAACAATTATCAAAATTATACAACATTATTAATGAAGGATTCCCACCCTTACCTCGAATTAGCAAAATCTACAGCAAAATGGGTTGAAATCTCTCTTCCTAGCTCTTCTCCTAGCTTTCCCTTCTTCTTCTCAAAAACTCTCTTTTTCTCTCTTTTTGTCTGTACGTGAAAATGATACTGGTTTTGTTTTCTTTTGACTTTTTCCTTACTAACTTCCTTTCTTTTACTCTTTCAACCATAACCTACTCTTTTTACTTAACTCCCCTCTTAATTTCTATTAATTCCACTTAATTCCTTTTTATTCTAATTAATAATTATTTTCTACTCTTCTATCTTAAATAATAAAAATACCTCATAATCAAATATCATATAACAAAATATCAATTCACCAATATCACATAAAATCATACAAGAATATATTAAAACACCACTTAAAATAATTAAATAAAACAGGCGTTACACAGCATACTCTGTTACTGACATATCACCTTGCTTCAGTTCCAGAAATTCAATTTCCTTCTTGCCTCGGACATCTTCCGGAAAATACCTATTCAGAAACTCTCTTCTGAACACAGCCCAAGTGATCACTGCTCCCCCATTCCCTAGCACTGGTTGCACACTCACCCACCAATCATCAGCCTCCTCAGCCAGCATATGTGTGCCAAATCGCACCATCTGAACATCAGTGCATTGCATCACTCTAAAGATTCTTTCAATCTCCTTCAACCATGTCTGCGCTCCGTCAGGGTCATACCTGCCCTTGAAAGTTGGTGGATGGTTCCTCAAGAAGGTCTCCAGCATGCGAACACCGTCGTTACCACCAACATTATTCTGTTGACCCACAGCTTGAGCCATTGCTTGCAAAGCAGCAACAAGTGCAATATCATTCCTTCCAGCCATTTGCAAAAATCTACACTACAACAACAACCAGGACATCAAAGACAATACAAAATTGTCACACGACTCTACTAGGCTCGACTCGACTCTACTACTTGGCCGGACGGACCGACCTGCTCTGATACCAATTGTAACACCCCTGTCATACCCCAATTTTTGACCCAAGATCCCACCGACACGTGTCATCTGTCATACCTCTTCTCACTTTTTTTTTAGTCTTTTTAATTTTAATTTTTAATTCATTTCCATCTTTTATTTTCTATTTCACTTTTTAATTTAATTTTAGTTTAAACACATTTATCTTTTATTTATTTTTATTCATAAATGATAGGTCCAATTATTTTATCTATTCTTTTTCTATTTTTAATGTCCGATAAATTCAAGAATTACAGCTGTTCACGGCTCATCCAAATCCAGAAAAAGGTCTTGTAACAAACTTCTTTTCATCCAAATCCAGAAAAAGGTCTTGTAACAAACTCCCTTTCATCCCAATCCAAATCATCCCAATCCAAAGCCACAATTTTCGGCAGTTTTCAACAAACCCTAGGTCTAATCCTTCACTATAAATACAACCTTCAAAACACACATTAAGGGGCCAAAAAATCAATTCACAACCTGCAAAGAAACCATTCTCAGAGGCTCACTCTCGTTCATAACCCGCATCAACATCACAAGTACCAATTTTTGCATAAAACAGCCAACCAAGTACCAATTTTTGCATAAAACAGCCAACCAAACACCAATTTTCGCACAAACAGCAAACCAAACACCAATTTTCGCACAAACAGCAAATCAAACAGAAGTTTCTTCACACAGACAGCAAACCAAACAGAAGTTTCTTCGCACAGACAGCATACCAAACATAAGTTTTTTCTCACAGCAGCAAACCAAACAGAAGGTTCTTCTCACAGGCAGCAAACCAAACAGAAGTTTCTTCGCACAGACAGCAAACCAAACAGAAAGGTAGTACTTTTTTCTTTTCCCTTTTAAAAAAAATTAGATTTAGACTGCATATTTATCATCCACTTATTTATTGCGTATTTATTTTACAGCAAAGATTTTAGAATGTAAATAGGTGTTCATGTAATTTATTTATCTATTTTCCGCAGACCTTAGAATGTATTAATAGGTTTAATGTAATAGTTGTAGGTGCATGTGTGCGTGTGTGGGTGTATGCTTTATTTTCCCGCTTCTAGTTTAGGTTAGAGGTCCTCTTGGTGGTCCAACGCCACCACGTGGTACCTGCGCTTTTATTTTTATGCTCCGTTAGTTTAGTTTTCAGTTTTAACTATCATTCAAAAACAACAAAAACATGCAAATAACAAAACACAAAAAAAACATTTTTAAAACAAACCTTGATCTTAAATCAAGTGATTCTTCTTTTATTTTCTTAATCAAATTCCAATCAATTTAACTTTATTTTAAGATCACTTTCTTTACTATTAAAAAACACAAACAAATACTCATTTGCCACTTCGGCTTTCTTTCATTTTAAAACATTTTTCAAAAACCATCAAAAAACACTCAACCAATCAAACACAATTTCTACCCCGAACTACGAGGTTTTGATCCCTCACGGGTACGTAGGCAAAGGACACTCGTCCTATCAAATCAATAAAAAATGTACATAATTAGGTCTCTTTTCTTAATCATCTTTAATTCCATTTTTTCAAACTAAGCAAGTTATAGCACAATAAATTAAATCAAACCAAGAGGTTCCCGTAGAGTACTACGGACATAAAGGGTGCTAATACCTTCCCTTTATGTAACTAACCCCCGAACCCTAAATCTTTTTTAAAGTGGTATTTGAACTTTTTCCCACTTTCTTTTAAAAATTAAATGTTCAGTCGTGAAATAAAATAGTGAGTCAAACGCTAATCAAATAGCCTTGATCTCCGAAAAATGACGCGACAGAAATGGCGACTTCACTGGGGATTCCCCTAAAAGAGGGTTGAGCCTAACTTGGCTTTATTTAATTCTTCGTGTTATAACTTGCTTAAAAACAAAAATAAAAGATGGAAATACGTGTATGTATGCTCTTCCTTCTTCTTTCTCCTTTCTTAACGTGTGTGGTGAGATAAGTTCTAACCCGGACTTGAGAGAAACATAAGATAGGACGGTGGTATAATCATAGTCCCAGGCCAAGAGTACTCTTCGGTTTTGGCACATGTGATACAACCCCACTCAACGGAGGGAGCTTGGATGCATACGTTGTCAACGTGAGCACTCATGTTTGACATGTTGCTTTCAAGTGACCGTCGAAGTTGAGAACCTTTAGTTACCTTTAACCCATCTTGGCCTTTTAGGACGTAGTGCGGTGGCTAATCAAGAGTACTCTTGAATTAGTTGATACGCGATACTACACTCAAATGAGACATTACTACGAATATTGTTGGACCGGGAGTACTCCCGCTGATCGATAATGTTCGGAAGTGGTCAGTGATTTTGGGAATCCAATAGAACCCGTGATACAGGTACAAATAAAACCATAGTCCCTACCAAATGGCGCACTCACCCTTGACTCCAACCTCATCGACTTAACCTCGCCATGTTTACTCCGTTCTTTTAGCATAATCATGCATACATGCATTCATTCATAAAAAAAATTTCTCATTAAATATCGAAGGACAAGATAAGTTCTTGTAAACACCAAAGGGTATGGACCTTGCAAGAAAGAATAACATAAAGTAAAATTTCAAAAATCTAAACTAAGCGTTTTCTTTTGTTAAAGACTTCTTCCGTGGCTTTGTTCTTGCTTTTGAAAAGGGAACCGATTGCAATATCTTTATAAATAAAACCATGGTCCTTACGATGTTTACGATTACTTTGACACATCCTTCGAAAAAAAAAGTGTCCTTTTTGCATAAACATCATACATCATCTTGCATTTCATGGTCTCAAATCCCAAGTCTCACACAAATCTTTCTCTTCCGTAGAAGGTCATCCCGTTTGAAAGGTGGCCCGACGCACACTCTACAAGTCTACTTGTACTCACTACACTCAGGCATTCGTAAAGAAAGAGGATGGACTTTCTCGAACAAGAAAACCAAATACTCCGAGAGGAAAATGAAACCATGCAGACTAGGATGGACGAGATGACCGAACTGGTAAAGACACTAACGGCTGCACAAAATCAGTTGCCACCACCACCTCCTCCCCGGGTCAGCACTCAGGCTGGGGCAGGTCCCTCTACTACTCTTGGTTGGACAGTGTCTACCAATATTTCACAGCAAATTATACCAGAGGGACATCCTGGGGGCGTACCTCTTAGCCATGGTGAAGTATTCCGTCCTTATGTCTCAGAAGCTCCAGTGTCTACTGTTCAAAATGCAATTCATGTTCCAACCACGACCTACTCAGTACCTCTGGTTCATGCTATTCCACAAACGGAAGAACTCTTCATCCCTTCAGGAAGTACAGGGGCCTATGACAAAGTGTTTGACTTACAGAAGAAGTATGATGAGATGTACCGTGAAATGAAGGCTCTCCGTGGAAAAGAAATATTCGGGAAAGACGCTTATAATCTCTGCTTGGTACCAAATGTCTAGATACCCTACAAGTTCAAGCTCCCGGACTTCGAGAAATACAAGGGGACTCTCTGTCCTAAAGAGCATCTAAGGATGTATATGAGAAAGATGTCCACATATGCCAGTGATCATCAGGTCCTTATCCATTACTTTCAAGACAGCTTAGCCGGTGCCGCACTGAAGTGGTACATGAATTTGGACCGTACAGAAGTCCGAACTTTCAATGATCTGTGTGGAGCCTTTGTGCAACAATACAAATTCAATGTGGACATGGCTCCAGACCGAAGCGATCTCCAGGCTATGACCCAAAGAGACAAAGAAACGTTCAAGGAGTATGCCCAACGATGGAGGGATGTTGCTGCCCAAGTCATCCCGAGTATAGAAGAGAAAGAGATGACCAGACTCTTCTTAAAAACTCTCAGTCAATTCTACTATGAGAAGATGGTCGGAAGTGTGCCCAGGGACTTCGCAGAGATGGTTGACGCGGGTGTACAGTTAGAAGAAGGAGTCCGAGAAGGACGATTAGTAAGAGAAAGTGTACCTACCAGCAATGCAAAAAAATTCAGGAACAACTTCCCGAGAAAGAACGAACAAGAAGCAAGTATGACGGCCCATGAGAGGCCTCAACAAGAATATCCGGCTTATCAACATGTTGCTGCAATCACTCCCGCTCCCAATGCCATTCAACAACCAGGTTACCAGCCACAATTCCAACAGTATCCTCAGCAACAGTATCTTCACCAACAGTATCCTCAGCAACAGTATCCTCAACAACAGTATCCTCAGCAACATTATCAGCAACAACAAGTCTCAAGAAAACAATTTATCCCAATCCCTGTGAAATACGGAGATTTGCTTCCACAGTTGCTAGAAAAGAATCTGGTCGAGACTAAAGCGCCTCCCCCAGTACCAACAAGATTGCCAGCATGGTATAGACCTGACCTTTTTTGTACTTTCCATCAAGGGGCACCTGGACATGATGTCGAGCATTGCAACGCACTAAAGAAGGCAGTCCAGAACTTGATCCGGACCAACCGCTTGACCTTCTAAGACTCTAAACGTGCAACTCAATCCGCCACCAGAACATAATACTTAGTGTTTGTGACATCTGGAGGGGCTAGCCGCAATCGGGTCTTTGCTGATGTTTTCTTCCGCTACTCATCTGTCCAAATAATGTTTGCTTGTTGCTTTCCGCTTTTCAAAAAATATCCTTTTGTTCCGCCCGAGACAAAAGTGAACTTGTGTAGGGCTTTTTGCTTTAAGTATTGTCATCATTAATAAAAATGTCGTTTTGATCCCAACTTTCGTTTTTATTTTTTTGCTTGTTCTGGAAAAATGGTAACACAAAAAACCAAAAAATCTTTTTCTTTAACCATTTCCAAATGTCTGCATACAATCATTCACTCTCTAAAATCAAACATAAATGCAGATTAAACATAAATAAGCCCGTTGAACACATTAACCCTATACTCTTTTTCGACTTTGAATTTCCTGTGTCCGAAGATGAAGAAGAATGAAGTGATTCCCGACAAAACCTCTCACATACTGGGGCATCTTAGCCGTCATAGCTGCAAACAAAATCAAGAAGATCGCCAAGAGGTGGCAGTCATTTACAAAGACTAGCATAAGATGGCACTGTTGCCTCACATGGGCATCGTGTTTCAATAAACATTTCAACAGGGGAAACCCCCCTCCTTCCATCAGTATACGACATGAAGGGCAGACTTCTCATGGAGACCAAAGTCCCGCCAACAGGGTTTCGGCTGAAATCTCAAGCTTTGATTGAACTTACAATGCATGACGACCTGGTACAACTATATCAAAAGAAGTTGAAGCAAACTTCCAACAAGAAGGTTCGTCCCCGTGAATTTCAAGAAAGAGACTTTGTGCTCAAAAAGTTACTCTTTCCAACCTTACTCCAGGGGCAACTGGACGCCTAACTATAAAGGCTCGTGTGCAATGACTTCTTACAACTACGAATGGTGACAAACTCACACGTCCTACGAATGTCGATGCAGTCAAGAAATACTCTGTCAAAAATAAAAGCTCGATAAGTCGCAAACCTGAAAAAGGGACTTAGGCAAAAATGAGCGTCTCGGTGGACTGAAAACCCGAAAGGGCGGTCCAGGCAAAAATTAGAGACATAAACAGAATGATCATCCTGATAGATTGAAAACCCGAAAGGGCGATCTATGCAAAAGTTAAGGATCACGACAAAGTAACTGCATCAAATCGAGCACAATCCACTTGGGGAATCCAATTATCAAAAGATCTATGATTCAAAGCATCTGCAAATCAAAGACTCGGAACAGGGGCATTCAAAGTTGTTAGGGAGAATAGCGGTTATCGTGTTCAATGTACCCTTCCAATTACATTTACCATTTTCCAAAATATTTCAAAGATCCATGGAGCCGTGCCATTGGCGTGTCACCACTCAATTCATCAAATTGGAGCCTGTTCCCATTTATTTGGAACTCTCATTTATTCAATTTACAAAATTTCTTCTATTTTTTATGGCAACACTTGAAGCAAAAAAATTCAAAATACAAAACTTTTTTTACATCTTTTGAAAAATGTGAACAACAAACACACTCTCTTTGAGCTCGTGAGTAGGTGAAGCGTGCATCAGCAGCCGTCTCGAGAACGGTTACACTCCGGAAGGGAAATATGTCTAAGCACTATGGAAGGACCTCTGCTTTGAGCAAGATGCAGTCACAATCCAAAAATACAAAAAACAAAAATGAAAGCTCGCTAAGTTGAAAACCTGAAAAGGCGACTTAGGCAATAGAGAGCGTCCCGGTGGACTGAAAACCCGAAAGGGCGGTCCAGGCAAAAATTAGGGGCACAAAAAGAATATACTCCCGGTGGACTGAAAACCCGAAAGGGCGGTCCAGGCAAAAGTTAGGGATTTCAAAACAAACAAACAAACAAGCAAAAAACAAAAGGAACGTGACTGCTGGGGCATACCAATGGTTTAGCACTCTATGCGAAACGGTGACTTCTACCCAAAGTGTTGGTCAATAACGGGTTTTCTCCCCATGAAGCATCAATGGCTACCTTATACTGGCTTTTACCCCGTCAACGTCTCGATTTTTTCACAATAGTATCATCTCCAAGGAAGTTTGCCGAGTGTCGGTACTGTGATGTCGGTCCACCTCCCATCTTAACTGTCTTGTCTCGAGTCACCTGTCATATCTAGTTTACACAGTCGTACAAGTTACATTCATACATTCATACATAATTACGTTCATGCCTACACAACATATACACATTATCATTCATACATGATTACGTGGGTCACCCAGAGTTTTGTTTGGTTATGTCTTTCAGTCGATCCTCATCCATAATTAGTCAAATGGCAAGTTCCAACAAACGACCAACTTGCATCTACCTTTAAACATTTTTATCAAAGGCCGAGTGGATTCTCGCAAACATTTTATCAAATGCCGAGTGGATTCTCGCACACATTTTATCAAATGCCGAGTGGATTCTCGCATACATTTTCTCGAATGCCGAGTGGATTCTCGCAAACATTTTATCAAATGCCGAGTGGATTCTCGCAAACATTTTTATCAAATGCCGAGTGGATTCTCGCAAACATTTTATCAAATGCCGAGTGGATTCTCGCAAACATTTTATCAAATGCCGAGTGGATTCTCGCAAACATTTTTATCAAATGCCGAGTGGATTCTCGCAAACATTTTTATCAAATGCCGAGTGGATTCTCGCAAACATTTTTATCAAATGCCGAGTGGATTCTCGCAAACATTTTATCAAATGCCGAGTGGATTCTCGCAAACATTTTTTTCAAATGCCGAGTGGATTCTCGCACACATTTTATCAAATGCCGAGTGGATTCTCGCAAACATTTTATCATACATTTTATCGAGCGCCGAGTGGATTCTCGCATACATTTTTTTCAAACGCCGAGTGGATTCTCGCATACATTTTATCAAATGCCGAGTGGATTCTCGCACACATTTTATCAAATGCCGAGTGGATTCTCGCATACATTTTATCAAATGCCGAGTGGATTCTCGCAAACACACTCGCAAACATTTTTATCAAATGCCGAGTGGATTCTCGCAAACATTTTTATCAAACGCCGAGTGGATTCTCGCAAACATTTTTATCAAATGCCGAGTGGATTCTGGCAAACATTTTTATCAAATACCGAGTGGATTCTCGCAAACATTTTTATCAAAGCCGAGTGTATTCTCGCAAACTTCTATATATCCCGATGGATTCCGGCAGTCCTTTCTAAGGTCCGGTGGATTTCGACAAACCTTCATAAATCGAGCGGAGGACTTGGAAACTTCTTCTCTTATTACAAGTGTCATCCCCAGTGTTTCTGGTCAAGAGGTGTCACCCATCAGTGTCAAGCCGACAGTCCTAACAACGGACCGCTTACATTTTTACTGCTTTCAAGCTGACAGTCCTAAACAACGGACCGCTTACATTTTCATCTGCTTTCAAGCCGACAGTCCTAAACAACGGACCGCTTAAGCTTACCTTTTTGTCTTGTTTCAAGCTGCTAGTCCTAAACAATGGACGACTCGTACCTACCCTTCATTCTCTCGCAAGTGTCATCCCCAGTGTGTCTAGTCCAAAGATGTCATCAAAAGTTTTGTCTTCATTAAACTATGTTTCCAAACTAACACGATAATAGACAATCATTCTCCCCAGTGAAACTACATTCCCCTAACAGAGTCAGATCCCTTTTATAAAGAAATCGTGCATCCCGTCGTTATTACTCAATCAAGTCATTTACGTCGTCTTGCATTCATAATGGTGTCACATGCATTCACACAGTATCTTAGGGTCAAAAATAGGTGTACTTTGTATTTAAGCCTCTTCGGCCCGTCAAATTAAAGATTCCATCTTCAAATCTCCGGACAAAGAAACTTAAATAGGGGCATCTGTCATACCCCAATTTTTGACCCAAGATCCCACCGACACGTGTCATCTGTCATACCTCTTCTCACTTTTTTTTTAGTCTTTTTAATTTTAATTTTTAATTCATTTCCATCTTTTATTTTCTATTTCACTTTTTAATTTAATTTTAGTTTAAACACATTTATCTTTTATTTATTTTTATTCATAAATGATAGGTCCAATTATTTTATCTATTCTTTTTCTATTTTTAATGTCCGATAAGTTCAAGAATTACAGCTGTTCACGACTCATCCAAATCCAGAAAAAGGTCTTGTAACAAACTTCTTTTCATCCAAATCCAGAAAAAGGTCTTGTAACAAACTCCCTTTCATCCCAATCCAAATCATCCCAATCCAAAGCCACAATTTTCGGCAGTTTTCAACAAACCCTAGGTCTAATCCTTCACTATAAATACAACCTTCAAAACACACATTAAGGGGCCAAAAAAAAATTCACAACCTGCAAAGAAACCATTCTCGAAGACTCACTCTCGTTCATAACCCGCATGAACCTCACAAATACCAATTTTTGCATAAAACAGTCAACTAAACACCAATTTTCGCACAAACAGCATAGCAAACACCAATTTTCGCACAAACAGCAAACCAAACAGAAGTTTCTTCACACAGACAGCAAACCAAACAGAAGTTTCTTCGCACAGACAGCAGACCAAACAGAAGTGTTTTCTCACAGACAGCACACCAAACAGAAGGTTCTTCTCACAGGCAGCAAACCAAACAGAAGGTTTTTTTTTCTCACAGACAGCAAACCAAACAGAAAGGTAGTACTTTTTTTCTTTTCCCTTTTAAAAAATTAGATTTAGACTGCATATTTATCATTCACTTATTTATTGCGTATTTATTTTACAGCAAAGATTTTAGAATGTAAATAGGTGTTCATGTAATTTATTTATCTATTTTCCGCAGACCTTAGAATGTATTAATAGGTTTAATGTAATAGTTGTAGGTGCATGTGTGCGTGTGTGGGTGTATGCTTTATTTTCCCGCTTCTAGTTTAGGTTAGAGGTCCTCGTGGTGGTCCAACGCCACCACGTGGTACCTGCGCTTTTATTTTTATGCTCCGTTAGTTTAGTTTTCAGTTTTAACTATCATTCAAAAACAACAAAAACATGCAAATAACAAAACACAAAAAAACATTTTCATAACAAACCTTGATTTTTAAATCAAGTGATCCTTTTATTTTACTTCTTTCATAAATCAAAACTGCAATCAATCCTAATTATATTTTTTAGTCATTTTCCTTTAAACATAAAAAACACAAACAAATTCCTTTTGCCATTTGGCTTTTCATTTTAAAACCATTTTCAAAACTAATAAAAAAACACCAAACAAATCAAACGCAATTTCTACCCCGAACTACGAGGTTTTGATCCCTCACGGGTACGTAGGCAAAGGACACTCGTCCTCTCAAATCAATAAAAAATGTACATAATTAGGTCTCTTTTCTTAATCATCTTTAATTCCATTTTTTCAAACTAAGCAAGTTATAGCACAATAAATTAAATCAAACCAAGAGGTTCCCGTAGAGTACTACGGACATAAAGGGTTCTAATACCTTCCCTTTATGTAACTAACCCCCGAACCCTAAATCTTTTTTAAAGTGGTATTTGAACTTTTTCCCACTTTCTTTTAAAAATTAAATGTTCAGTCGTGAAATAAAATAGTGAGTCAAACGCTAATCAAATAGCCTTGATCTCCGAAAAATGACGCGACAACCCCGTTCTCCCAACACTAGTAATTAACAAATTAAATCAGAGTTTTTCACCAAAAACGGAATGCTACATTTTCATTCAAATAAAATCTCCAAATTAACGGATGAATAAATATTCTCCAATAAATCAGTCAATAAAAATCAACCTTCAAAACTTCGCAGCGGAATTAATTTAAAACAACTAAATAAGTCTTTGGCACGCAGGCCTCATCAAAAGTTTCATAAATCATAATTAATACGTAAGGAAAGAGAAAACAAGCAACAAATTCCCGTCCCGTTATGTATCAGAGCCCTAAGACACTTTGAGCCGACATCTCTACTAATCTTCGTTACCTGCACTTGCACACAAGGCGGCAATTCCAGCAGAAGGGGTAGATTCACAAACAACAATAGATAACATAATTCATCAATTAAATTCAACAACAGCAATAAAGCATTAAACAACTGTCAGTTTATATTTTAAACAATCCAACAACATCATCGACAACGACACCGACAACTCAACCTACAACAACAACAACGACAACAATGCGACTAATGCAAATGCATGTGGTACCATTTTACGCGCGTTGAATGCTAAGCATTCCGGGGCATAAGCCCCCAACGGTTGAATGAAATAACATTCCAGGGCATAAGCCCTCAACAGTTGAGTGATAAACACTCCAGGGCATAAGCCCTCAACGATTGAGTGGAAACACTCCAGGGCATAAGCCCTCAACAGTGGTATGAGTATGAAATGGACTCAATGGTGTATATCTACATACAACTCAACGACAGCAACAACAACTACTATATGCATAATCAGCTATGACATAAGACTCCAACTTAATTCGACAAGACACAACAAAAGGTCACAACGAAGCATTACAACAAAATTCAACAACTTAGGCAACCTACAGTGTTACTCGCCGTGGCGAGTTCAGAAAATTGGGCTACTCGCCGTGGCGAGTTCAGAAAATTGAGCTCCTCGCCGTGGCGAGTTGGGGGCGAGCTCAAGGCGAGCAAAAGTGGTTGCGCTCGGCATTTTTGACATTTTTCACCTAAAATCTTCATTTTTAAGTGCCCAAAACCCAAATTTAATTCTGTAAAAAGGTGTCATTCATCCCTAAACATATTAAGGCACTCAAATTGATATAAAAATTCACCCAAAAACCTCATTAAGACAATTAACAACTTTTTAATTAAGCAACTCGCCGTGGCGAGTGCATCTGCTCGCTGTGGCGAGCTACGGGAGTTTCACTGCTCGCCTCGCGAGTGGGACTGCTCGCTGTGGCGAGCTACACAGGCATTGCTCGCCTGGCGAGTGGGTTTACTCGCCGTGGTGAGCGGCGATTGACAGAACTACGAACTGTACGAACAGACTTCTACTTTTCAACCCTAAACCTCAAATTCAACACCCAAAGGCTCAATTTTGATGAATTTCATCATCCCTATGCATTCTAACATCAGAACAGCAATAACATCAACAGTTTTCATGAATTAATCAAGTTATTAACATCAATTCGTCATTAACCTAATTCAATTCATCAACCCTAACAACCCTACATTCATCAACGAATTATAGAACCTAATGTTGAGAGTTAGTCTCACCCTTACCTTAGATTATCTTCCTGAAAAAGCAGTGTTCTTCTCTCCTCTTGCTTCTTCTCTCTTGTTCTAGGTTTTTCTCCCTTTTCTCTGTTTCTAATTGTTTCTACGTAAAACTGATTCTGACTCTTCTTTCCTTCTATTTCCTATTAATACCTATTAACTTCTCCTTAATTCTAATTAACTCCTATTAAAATATTAAATAATTCGTTTTAATCCCCAACCTTCTAATAATTATAATTATCACCTATATTAATTAAATAATCAAAACAACCATATAATAAAATATATAACACACCATAAAATCAACATAAATTATTTAAAATCATAAAAACTTATTAAAATCAACTGAAATAAAATAATTAACAACTAGGGTGTTACAGTAGAGGATGGGGGTTTCTGCTGGTGGCCAACCTAGTTGGGATGCTCCACACTCACCTTGATGCCTAACCTTTCTTTTGGCCTATCAAAAAAAAAAATTGACCGTCCATTTGACTTTAATGGATAACTATGTGAGTTTTTTATATGTTATATTATGATAGTATTAAATTGTCGTCATTTATAAAAGGTCGGTACATTATATGATTATTTTTTTAATTATTTTCACATGCACGATCGCAAAATTCATGCAATGGTCGAAATCGAACCTTTTAACAAGTTTGAACTTTTAAAAAAGAGGTTGTCTATACATGATATAGACTCCATATCATGTATAATTTTCGAGTCAGTATCAATGATATACAAGAAGTTGTAACAACATCACGTAGATATTGAAAATAGTCAAATTTCAAAACTTTTTCATATTGATACATGAAAAATAGCATATGTAGATGTAAGCACATAAAATTCGTAACGAGTCCTCGTGAGCTTAGCTCAGTTGGTAGGGACAATGCATACTTAATTAACATTGATATTATAAAAATAGTCATTAGTTTTTAAAATTTATTCATATGGACTTTCTAATATAATATCATGCACGTAAAAAAATATGGTAAAAAATAAATTCAAAATAAATTAAGAAAATTGCAGTTTTTTTTTTATAAGCAAGGAGTAAGGATAGGCATCAAGAGGCATCATCGACATCCCAACTAGGTTGGCACCCCGAGAGACCTCCATCTTATGCCGCCTAGCTCTAAATTTTTTATTATAAATGGGGAAAAAGTATTTACAAAGGAAGGGGGACTAGACCAAAACCCTCCAAGAAAACAGAAAAAGAAAAAAAAAAAAAGCAAAACAACCAAAAAACAGATTATGGGAATCTGTAGTTAGGTATACCGCACCTGTCTCGAAAGAAAGTAAATTAAAAAAGATGGATATTCAAAACATTTATTTTATCTCACAAAATCAAAAACCCCTTTAAAAAAATAGAAGACCTAGCAAAATAAATAAATTTTTGAAAACTATCTTAAAAGAGGTGTTGTTTTCTTTGCAAAACACTAATTTTCTTATAGGAAAAAGTAACATTTAGTATGTTTACATTGTTCCCACTTATTTAAATTCAAATAATTTCAAATATAAAAGGACAGAGATCTCGCAAAATCAAAAATACCTTTAAAAAATAAAAGACCTAGCAAAATAAATAAAATTTTGAAAAATATCTTAAAAGAGGTGTTGTTTTCTTTGCAAAACACTAATTTTCTTATAGGAAAAAGTAACATTTAATATGTTTACATTGTTCCCACTTATTTAAATTCAAATAATTTCTTTTTCAGACTTAGTCAATTTTAAGTAAATAATATCGCCAATATTTTTTACAAGTATATTATACTAGTATATATTGAGACATTGCAGCCTTATCTTAACATATATTCACATTTTTTTTAATTACTTCTTAGATATGTTAAAGATGAACATTAGTTTCTCCCTTTTAATCTTGTTTGAAGTTGGTCTTTTGGTGTTGTTTGTTAATAATGTTCAGACAAGTGCATCTCGCTTGTACTCAACAAATGAGAATTCTCCAACACGTGGAAATGTTGGTTATTTTGCAAAAGAGAGTCTAAAAAGACAGGGTAATGTGGACCATATTGCAAGAGAAAGCTCAGGATATCCTAATTCAGGAAACCTCCATTCCTTACAGCAGCCTCATAATGTTGGTCGTATTTTAAGAAAAACCCCATCAGGTCCTAATCCACTTCATAATAATATCCCACCAACACCCAGACACCCAACTAATCCATTCTATCATCTTTAAATAAATCTTGTAAGCCAATTTGGCCTTACTTTTACCTATATCTATTATTGAATCAAGAAAATAAACATATATCTATTGTATGTCATCATTATATTATAAATTATAAGTACTCTTACGAAAAGGAAAAATTCACTTTGATTCCTATCCAATTCATATTTATCCATTTTGTTAATTTAACTAGTATGATACCCGTGTCAAATACAGAGAATTGATATATATATATATATATATATATATATATATATATATATATATGTATATTTAAGAATATTATTATTTTAAATTGAATTGAAAATTAATGCCTGCGTAGGTGGGGGGTGAGGGTATGACATTTAAGTTATATAAATTCCAAATCATATTTTAGCTGAAAATAGATTTATCGTCATCTCTACCAATGAGGTATGATATTGTATGTTTAGACTAAGTAACAATGTCCCAATTTTTAAAATATTATATTTATACTCATAACGTAAAAAAATATAGAATATTTTAAAACTTTTTGATATATGTTTGAAATTATGTTTGCATAAAATTTATTTATTTTAAATGATTACTCAAAATATCAAAATTATTTTAAATGATATTAATGCATTTAATAAGGAAGTTTATGTTTATTTATATCTTTCACAAACGATAGGAGAATAATTTGAATCATGATATTCCAACTTTCTTAACAAACACAATATATTTCTTACTTTTTTTATATTAAAAAAAAGAAGATTCTCGCTATATTTAAATATTTTTAACTTAAAATAGTTATGTTATAACCTTAAGTAACAAGTTAAGCATTAAATCACTTTGAACCAAGAGATTTGAGGGATATGCTAAAGATGGGCAAGCTTCTTTGCTGAATAAACACATGTTTGCCATATGATTCCTATCCATTAACTTAAGGTACCTTAAATTTCAAGGTCAGTAGATCGAGAATCATCTTCAACCACAGTGTGTCAGATAAAGTCATAAAAAGCAGTGGCCGAGCTAGAAATAAATTTTGGGGTGGGCCAAATTTTATAATGTGTGTGAATTTATATTTTTGATTAGTTAATTCGAGCCACCATTAATTTTTAGTGTCTATGCAACATGATTTATACCAATGTTTTAAAGATATTTTAAAATAAATATTATATAATTTTTAATATATCACACATCTACTTTTAATTATAAAAAAAAATTGTGTTTTATTCACACTTATTGTTGATGAAAGCTAGGGAATTAGGTATATAGTGTTAAATGCAACAACTATGATTAAAAGGTTATTCCCTTGGTGGTTAGGAATGTTTTGAAGCTACTAGCATGCGCCACTATTATTTTTTAAAAGAAAGCTTAAAAAATTAAGAAAAGAAAAGAGGCTAGGAATCGAACTAGGAACATTAAGCATGCAAAACACAAGCCTAACCACTGGAACACACTACAATATTGTGATATTAGGCGCAAGATATAATATATATAATATAATATCATCTATAATTTTTGTATATATACCTATTAAAAATGATTTTTTTAAGGGTTGGGGTGGGCCATGGCCCACCTTAGCCCATGTGGAATTCTTTCAATCACAAATTTGTCATCTCTTATACATACATTTTAAGATATTCAAAATGGTTAATCCACGTGGCAATTTAAAATTTTCTATCAATCTGATATCCCACGTGTTCTCATATTGGGCAAACCATTCAAGGGAAATTTTTTGTTGCAGGAAACCATTCAAATTAATTTATTTCTTATAGTATAAGTCATTCAAATAGCGTTAACATATACCTAGTAAATTCACATTAAAATTGTTTTAGCTGAAACCATTCAAATGAATATTTTCATAAAGTCATTCAAATAGTGTTAACTTATACTTAATTAATTCACATTAAAATTGTTTTGAAATTGACATTTAGATAACAATAAAATAAAATCACATTACAATTTACATGTCACTCACTAAATCATTCTTATCTAATTCCTTTTTTTTTTTATATATAAATGACTACCAACTATAATTTCCTTATTAAAATTAACGACAAAAAAAAGAAATAGTGTTTTTTTAGGAGCCCATGGTAGTTTATAAGTCAATTTCTACTTGGTTTTGGAATATTGCCTGCTTCATTGTAAGTTGATTTTGTAACACCCCGTTCTCCCAACATTAATAATTAACAAATTAAATCAGAGTTTTTCACCAAAAACGGAGTGCTACATTTTCATTCAAATAAAATCTCCAAATTAACGGATGAATAAATATTCTCCAATAAAATAGTCAATAATAATTAACTTCAAACTTCGCAGCGAAATTATTTTAAAACAACTGAATAATCTTTGGCACGCAGGCCTCATCAAAAGTTTCATAAAATCATAATTAATACGTAAGGAAAGAGAAAACAAGCAACAAATTCCCGTCCCGTTACGTATCAGAGCCCTAAGACACTTGAGTCGACATCTCTACTAATCTCTGTGACTGACCTCGGAGTCTCCCATTGCGATACCGCTTCAACCTTCGACGGGTCAACTGCAATACCATTACCAGAAATAATATGGCCAAGGAAACTTACTTCACTTAACCAGAACTCACACTTTGACAACTTGGCATACATCTTCTTTTCTTTCAACAGTTGCAAAACAATCTTCAAATGCTCTGCATGCTCTTCTTCAGTCTTAGAATAAATCAGAATATCATCAATAAAAACAACAACAAACCTGTCCAGAAAGTCATGGAAAATTCTGTTCATATACTCCATAAATTAACCAGGTGCATTAGTAACACCGAAAGGCATCACCTTATACTCATAGTGACCATATCGCGTTCTGAACGCCGTCTTCTGCATATCTTCATCCTTCACCTTGATCTGATGGTAACCTGACCTCAAATCAATCTTACTGAACGCACGGGCACCCACTAGCTGGTCCATCAAGTCATCAATTCTCGGAAGTGGATACCTATTCTTTATCGTCACTTTATTCAACTGACGGTAATCTATACACAGCCTCATGCTACCATCTTTCTTCTTAACCAATAATACCGGCGCTCCCCAAGGTGAAACACTTGGTCTTACAAACTTCTTATCAAGTAGGTCCTCCAACTGCTTCTTCAATTCAGCCAACTCAGCTGCTGACATACGGTAAGGAGCCATCGACACAGGCTTCGTACCCGGAACAAGATCAATAGAGAATTCAACTTCTCTTTCCGGCGGCACATCAGGAATCTCATCAGGAAAAACTTCTGGAAATTCATTCACGACTGGTAGGCTATCAATCACTGCTTGATTCTCTAGTGACAAATATGCTAACAAGGAAAACATCATAATTCCATCGCGCTCTATCTGCTTCAACTGCTTAGTACTCAAGAAATCAACTTCACTCTCTTCTTCAGCGGAAGAGAAACGTACTGTCTTACTAAAACAATTGATGAGGACATGGTTATACTCTAACCAGTTCATCCCAAGGATTACATCCATACCCGTCAACGGTAAACATACAAGATCAACTTCAAAGTTTCTACCAAACACAGACAGTGGACAACTTAAACAAACAAGAGAAGTAGTCACTGAACCCTTAGCTGGAGTTTCAACAATCATTTCTCCATCCATATTAGACATAGTAAGTCCCAACTTAGAAGCACAACTAACAACAATAAAACAATGCGTAGCACCAGTATCAATAATAACAATTAAAGGAGTATCATCAAAATAACAAGTACCTCTAATAAGTCGATCCTCATTGTCCGTTTGTGTACCAGACAATGCAAACACTTTCCCTCCAAGCTGAGCCTTCTTAGGCTTCCTGCACTGTGAACTAAGATGACCCTCTTCATCATAATTGAAACAGACGATATCACCACGTTTGCATTCAGCTATCGTATGTTCCTTCTTCCCACATCGGAAGCATTTCTTCTCATCACGGTGGCAAGCATTACTTTTGTGGCCTTTCTCACCACACTTGTAGCAGACAACTTCAGCAGGAGTCTCATTCTTCCTGAGCCTCCTCTCATCATTTACCCGTTGTTTCCCCTTATCAGCAGGAGCACTGTAAGGCTTAGGACGGTTCTGCTGGCTCTTACTCTTCCTTTCATTTAACACCTTATAGTGAGCTTTCGTATCCTCTTCGTAAATCCTGCAGCTACTCACCAATTCAGAAAAATTGCGGATCTTCTGATAACCAATGGCCCGCTTAATCTCAGCACGCAGACCATTCTCAAACTTGATACACTTAGAGAACTCAGCAGTCTCAGGAGTGTAATGCGGGTAAAACTTTGCCAACTCAACAAACTTGGCAGCATACTCTGTTACTGACATATCACCTTGCTTCAGTTCCAGAAATTCAATCTCCTTCTTGCCTCAGACATCTTCAGGAAAATACCTATTCAGAAACTCTCTTCTGAACACAGCCCAAGTGATCACAGCTCCTCCATTGCCTAGCACTGGTTGCACACTCACCCACCAATCATCAGCCTCCTCAGCCAGCATATGTGTGCCAAAACGCACCATCTGAACATCAGTGCATTGCATCACTCTGAAGATTCTTTCAACCTTCTTCAACCATGTCTGCGCTCCGTCAGGGTCATACCTGCCCTTGAAAGTTGATGGATGGTTCCTCAAGAAGGTTTCCAGCATGCGAACACCGTCGTTACCACCAGCATTATTCTGTTGACCCACAGCTTGAGCCATCGCTTGCAAAGCAGCAGCAAGTGCAACATCATTTCTTCCAGCCATTTGCGAAAATCTACACTACAACAACAACCAGGACATCAAAGACAATACAAAATTGTCACACAACTCTACTAGGCTCGACTCGACTCTACTACTTGGCCGGACGGACCAACCTGCTCTGATACCAATTGTAACACCCCGTTCTCCCAACATTAATAATTAACAAATTAAATCAGAGTTTTTCACCAAAAATGGAGTGCTACATTTTCATTCAAATAAAATCTCCAAATTAACGGATGAATAAATATTCTCCAATAAAATAGTCAATAATAATTAACTTCAAACTTCGCAGCGGAATTAGTTTAAAACAACTGAATAATCTTTGGCACGCAGGCCTCATCAAAAGTTTCATAAAATCATAATTAATACGTAAGGAAAGAGAAAACAAGCAACAAATTCCCGTCCCGTTACGTATCAGAGCCCTAAGACACTTGAGCCGACATCTCTACTAATCTTCGTTACCTGCACTTGCCCACAAGGCGGCAATTCCAGCAGAAGGGGTGAGATTCACAAACAACAATAGATAACATAATTCATCAATTAAATTCAACAGCAACAGTATAATGAATAATCAATTATCATTTATAATTTGAACAATTCAACAACATGGTCAACAACGACACCGACAACTCAACCAACAACTACAACGACGACAACCGCTACAACGACAACGATGCGATTAATGAAAATGCATGTGGTACCATTTTACGCGCGTTGAATGCTAAGCATTCCGGGGCATAAGCCCCCATCGGTTGAATGAAATAACATTCCAGGGCATAAGCCCTCAACAATTGAGTGATAAACACTCCAGGGCATAAGCCCTCAACGATTGAGTGGAAACACTCCAGGGCATGAGCCATCAACAAGGTATGAGTATGAATGGACCCAATGGTGTATATCTACATACAACCCAACGACAGCAACGACAACTACAGTATGCATAATCAACTATGACATAAGACTCCAACTCAATTGACAGGACACAACAAAGGGCACAACAAAGCCACACAACAAAAATTCAACAATTAGGCATGCTACAGTGCTACTCGCCGTGGCGAGCTACCATACTCGCCGTGGCGAGATCATAAAGTTGGGCTACTCGCCGTGGCGAGTTCAGAAAATTGAGCTCCTCGCCATGGCGAGTTGAGGGCGAGCTCAAGGCGAGCAAAAGTGGTTGCTCTCGGCATTTTTGACATTTTTCACCTGAAATCTTCATTTTTAAGTACCCAAAACCCAAATTTAATTCTGTAAAAAGGCGCAATTCATCCCTAAACATATTAAGGCACTCAAATTGATATAAAAATTCACCCAAAAACCTCATTAAGACAATTAACAACTTTTTAATTAAGCAACTCGCCGTGGCGAGTGCATCTGCTTACTGTGGCGAGCTACGGGTGTTTCACTGCTCGCCTCGCGAGTGGGACTGCTCGCTGTGGCGAGCTACACAGGCACTGCTCGCCTGGCGAGTGGGTTTACTCGCCGTGGCGAGCGGCGATTGACAACACTACAGACTGTACGAACATACTTCTACTTTTCAACCCTAAACCCCAAATTCAACACCTAAAGGCTCAATTTTGATGAATTTCATCACCCCTATGCATTCTAACATCAGAGCAGCATTAAACAACAACAATCACATGAATTAATCAAGTTATTAACATCAATTCATCATTAACCTAATTCAATTCATCAACCCTAACAACCCTACATTCATCAACGAATTAAAGAACCTAAAGTTGAGAGTTAGTCTCACCCTTACCTTAGATTATCTTCCTGAAAAAGCAGCGTTCTTCTCTCCTCTTGCCTCTTCTCTCTTGTTCTAGGTTTTTCTCCCTTTTCTCTGTTTCTCACTGTTTTTACGTGGAACTGATTCTGACCTTTCTTTCCTTCTATTTCCTATTAATACCTATTAATTTCTCCTTAATTCTAATTAACTCCCATCAAATCATTAAATAATTCATTTTACTCCCCAACCTTCTAATAATTATAATTATCACCTATATTAATTAAATAATTCAAAATAACTATATAATAAAATATATAACACACCAAAAATCAACATAATTATTTAAAATCATAAAAACTTATTTAAATCAACTGAAATAAAATAATCGACAACTAGGGCGTTACAGATTTTGCTAGAGACAGACATGGGCTGCCTAACTTTAGATTTCCATAGCCTGTTTTTGTTGTTTAATTTTGTCGTTTCTTTTTGGTTTTCAGAGGGTTTTGGCCCAGTCCTCCCTCTTTTGTACATATTTTTTCCTTTTTTTTTAATTATATTACGTATTGAAAGGTGGTAGAGGATGGAGGTTTCTGTTGGTGGCCAACCTAGTTGGGATGCTCCAGACTCGCCTTAACGCCTAACCTTTCTTTTGGCCTATCAAAAAACAATTGACCATCCATTTGTTTTTAATGGATAACTATGTGAGTTTTTTTTATGTTATATTATGATACTATTAAATTGTCGTCATTTATAAAAGGTCGGTATATTATATGATTATTTTTTTAATTATTTTCACATGCACGATCGCAAAATTCATGCAATGGTTGAAATCGAACCTTTTAACAAGTTTGATCTTTCTTTTAAAAAAGAGGTTGTCTATACATGATATAGAGTCCATATCATGTATAATTTTCGAGTCAGTATCAATGATATACAAGAAGTTGTGACAACATCACGTAGATATTGAAAATAGTCAAATTTCAAATTTTTTTCGTATTGATACATAAAAAATAGCATATGTAGATGTAAGCACATAAAATTCGTAACGAGTCCTCGTGAGTTTAGCTCAGTTGGTAGGGACAATGCATAATTAATTAACGTTGATATTTTAAAAATAGTCATTAATTTTTAAAATTTATTCATATGGACTTTCTAATATAATATCATGCACGTAAAAAAATATGGTAAAAAATAATTTAAAAAAATTGCAGTTTTTTTTTATAAGCAAGGAGTAAGGATAGGCATCAAGAGGCATCATCGACATCCCAACTAGGTTGGCACCCCGAGAGACCTCCATCTTATGCCGTCTAGCTCTAAAAAATTTATTATAAACGGGGAAAAAGTATTTACAAAGGAGGGGGGACTAGACCAAAACCCTCCAAGAAAACAGAAAAAAAAAAAAAAAAGCAAAACAACCAAAAAACAGATTATGGGAATCTGTAGTTAGGTAAACCGTACCTGTCTCGAAAGAAGGTAAATTCAAAAAGATGGCTATTCGAAACATTTATTTTTCAAAATCAATAAAGCAAATATAAAAGGACAAAGATTTCGCAAAATCAAAAATCCCTTTAAAAAAAATAAAAGACCTAGCAAAATAAATAAAATTTTGAAAACTATCTTAAAAGAGGTGTTGTTTTCTTTGCAAAACACTAATTTTCTTATAGGAAAAAGTAACATTTAGTATGTTTACATTGTTCCCACTTATTTAAATTCAAATAATTTCAAATATAAAAGGACAGAGATCTCGCAAAAGCAAAAATCCCTTTAAAAAATAAAAGACCTAGCAAAATAAATAAAATTTTGAAAAATATCTTAAAAGAGGTGTTGTTTTCTTTGCAAAACACTAATATTCTTATAGGAAAAAGTAACATTTAATATGTTTACATTGTTCCCACTTATTTAAATTCAAATAATTTCTTTTTCAAACTTAGTCAATTTTAAGTAAATAATATCGCAAATATTTTTTACAAGTATATTATACTAGTATATATTGAGACATTGCATCCTTATCTTAACATATATTCACATTTTTTTTAATTACTTCTTAGATATGTTAAAGATGAACATTAGTTTCTCCCTTTTAATCTTGTTTGAAGTTGGTCTTTTGGTGTTGTTTGTTAATAATGTTCAGACAAGTGCGTCTCGCTTGTACTCAACAAATGAGAATTCTCCAACACGTGGAAATGTTGGTTATTTTGCAAAAGAGAGTCTAAAAAGACAGGGTAATGTGGACCATATTGCAAGAGAGAGCTCAGGATATCCTAATTCAGGAAACTTCCATTCCTTACAGCAGCCTCATAATGTTGGTCGTATTTTAAGAAAAACCCCATCAGGTCCTAATCCACTTCATAATAATATCCCACCAACACCCAGGCACCCAACTAATCCATTCTATCATCTTTAAATAAATCTTGTAAGCCAATTTGGCCTTGCTTTTACCTATATCTATTATTGAATCAAGAAAATAAACATATATCTATTGTATGTCATCATTATATTATAAATTATAAGCACTCTTACGAAAAGGAAAAATTCACATGTCCTTCATATATTAATTTGATTCCTATCCAATTCATATTTATCCATTTTGTTAATTTAACTAGTATGATACCCGTGTCAAATATAGAGAATTGATATATATATATATATATATATATATATATATATATATATAAATTTAAAAATATTATTATTTTAAATTGAATTGAAAATTAATGCCTGCGTAGGTGGGGGGTGAAGGTATGACATTTAAGTTATATAAATTTCAAATCATATTTTAGCTGAAAATAGATTTATCGTCATCTCTACCAATGAGGTATGATATTGTATGTTTAGACTAAGTAACAATGTCCCAATTTTTAAAATATTATATTTATACTCATAACGTAAAAATATATAGAATCTTTTAAAACTTTTTGATATATGTTTGAAATTATGTTTGCATAAAATTTATTTATTTTAAATGATTACTCAAAATATCAAAATTATTTTAAATGATATTAATGCATTTAATAAGGAAGTTTATGTTTATTTATATCTTTCACAAACGATAGGAGAATAATTTGAATCATGATATTCCAACTTTCTTAACAAACACAATATATTTCTTACTTTTTTTATATTAAAAAAAAAGAAGATTCTCGCTAAATTTAAATATTTTTAACTTAAAATAGTTATGTTATAACTGTTGGAACAAAGGTGTTCAGCAATACCACGTTTTGAGTTTTGATGATAACAAGGTATTAAAAAGTTGTTAATTGGATATTGCTAATATTTGTTTAAGTATGCATGATATCAATTAAGATTTATATCTTAGAAAGTATTCTGTTTGAACAAAGTTAAAGAGCAAAAAATCCAGAGAAGCTTGTTGCTTGTGATTCTGTATCGAAGAGAGTCTGAAGACTGCATCGAAGAGAGTCTGAAGACTGTGCCGAAGAGAGTCTGAAGACTGTGCCAAAGAGAGTCTGAAGACTGTGCCTAAGAGAGTCTGAAGACTGTATCAGAGTCTGAAGACCATCAGAATCTGAGAACCAAGAGAGTCTGAAGATTATCAGAAGCATAGTGCTACAGTGAGTCTGAAGCCACAAATTTGATAATCTGCTAACAAGGATTTCTACTGCATTGCGATGCACAAAGAAACTCTCAAATGGAGTAACGGCTAGCTTCTAAGTCAACTTGAGCGTGGGAAGCACAAAGACAAAGATTGCAGGCCAGTACACAGTACGTTGTACGAACTCTGTTTCCACTACTCCACTACCTCGTACAGTTTGGCAACTGTGTCTACCGGTATTAATCCTCAAAGGGAATGGAATTCAAATGATGCTATTGAAGGACTATTACCAAATCAAGCAACAGATCAACAGTCATTGATCAAGCTTCAGAAATCATCCTGATGTGCTGGATGACTCAACGTCTCTTTCCTACACCTATATAAAGGATAGAAGACTTGGAGAATGGAGGACTCTAGAACTTGAAAAATTACATTGCGCTGCTTTCGTATTCAACTGAGTCTTAACAAAAAGCACATCATCAACTTAGATTCTTACAAACTGAGTATTCTAGAATTTCTAAGTTTCACAGAAAAACAGAGTCTGTCTTTGTTGTAATTGAAACACTATTTGATTGTTGTCAAAGTGTTTCAACTCTATTCAATTTTCTGTAATTGTGTAAAAGTCTCTTGCTTTTGTGCTTGAGCAAAGGAAGTCTCTTGGCTGCGTCCATTGAGCAAAGGAAGTCTCTTAGTTGTGTCTTTGAGCAAGGAAGTCTCTCGCCTGTGTGCTTGAGCAAGGAAGTCTCATACTGTGTGTTTGAGCAACTTGTAATTTGATATTACATTTTAGTGAACTCTCCTTGGAAGTACAAGGGGGACAGGACTACATCAGCCTCCTCCGCCAACATATGGGTACTAAACCGTACCATCTGACCATCTTCGCACTGCATCACCCTAAAGATTCGCTCAACTTCCTTGAGCCACGTCTGAGCCCCGTCAGGATCATATCGCCCTTTGAAGGTAGGCGGGTGGTTCCCCAGAAAAGTTTCCAACATCCTCGTCCCATCGTTTCCACCAGCGTTGTTCTGATTTCCCACAGCTTGGGCCATTGCTTGCAAAGCAGCAGCAAGAGCAGCATCATTTCTTCCAGCCATCTTATTCCTCTACAAAGCAAACATAAGTTAGAATAATATAACCATAATATTCTAACTCTAAGACACCGTCACTCGACTCTCTAATTGGCCGGACGGACCGACCTGCTCTGATACCAATTGTAACACCCCGAAATCCCGACTTAAAAATTTCATTCAAATAATCAGAGTATATCACAATAAATCAGGATGTCACATTTCATAAAATCTTTTAAAATCAAATTGAATAATAATTTATTCTTAAACAATATTCGAACATAGCAGCGGAATTCATAAACTTCTCAAAATCTTAAATAAACAAGTCTCGGCACAAAAGCCTCATAAAACATCTCGAATCAAGTTACGTCGCAAACATCATAATTAATCAACATGATACATAAAAGGAATAGAAATAATAATAATCCCCATCCCGTTACGTATCAGAGCTCCTAAGACTCCACAAGAACCTCTCACATCGACGAACCTAAGCTTGGTCACCTGCACTTGCCCACAAGGCGGTAATTCCAACAGAAGGGGTGAGATTCACAACAATTATATTAACATATAATTCAAATAATTATGCTTAACAATAACAACATTATTCATCACATAGAACAGAAACGTCTCAAACATCCACATATACAAATCATCTTAGAACATCTTCATAACCGACCGTCTCAAAACATCTCAGACACATGACTCGACAAATGCAACTCTAACATCTTAACATCATGCATGTGGTACCAATATTTTAGCTTTAATAAGCTTTACCGTCGCTTTGAGCATAAGCTCCACCGTCTCAAAATATGCAAATGCATGGACTCGACTCTTTATTCTTAAACAAGTTATCCCAACGTCTTAACATCAAATACGACTCTTTATCGACACATGCAATTATACAATACATGGCAGCAGCTCAGCACACTTATATATATATATATTTACAACACATAGTTATCATCACAATCATCATTTATACTTCACTCGTAAACTTCGCTTATTAAGTATTTAATCATAGATTAACGTCAACACTTAAGTATCATCTTACAGCGTCATTACAGGTTCTAATTAGGTCTTAAACATCTCTAATACTATTCAAAGGTCTACCCTCAAAGTCTCGCTCAAAGCAGAGTTCTAAAACTCAAGTTATAGTGGTCTGAGACCACATTGCTCGCTGTGGCGAGTGGGACTGCTCGCCACGGCGAGCTACTTAAATTGCATTCTGCCACTTGCTCGCTACGGCGAGTGATGTTGCTCGCCTCGCGCGCACTAAAGGGATTGCTCGCCACGGCGAGCTCAGCTGCTCGCCTCGCGAGTGGATACCTAACTGCTCGCCACGGCGAGTGATGTTACTCGCCTCGCGAGTTAAACTGTTCTGCTCGCCACGGCGAGTAGGTCTGCTCGCCACGGCGAGTAGGTCTGCTCGCCACGGCGAGTAGGTCTGCTCGCCACGGCGAGTAGGTCTGCTCGCCACGGCGAGCGGTCGCAGAACAGGCTGCGGGTTCGCTCATAACCTCGCCAAAACTCGTCCAATTCTTCGTTTTATGCTTCTAATCTATCAGAATTATGGTCCTAGTGATTAATCTAGGTTCTGTAACAGGTTTCTACACTAATTCACATCATTATAACATCAATTCATCACAAAATTCATTAAACCCTAACTTTGGAATTCTCTCAAAACTCTCTCCAATCCTTAGGTTAATCATAACAGATGAATTACAGCATAATATAATTGAGTTAGGCTCACCCTTACCTGGTATGTTTGCAGAATTGGGGTTCCCTCTTCTCTGGCCACTTTTCTCCCTTTTTGCAAAAGTCTGTAACGTACTGTCTGTTTCTCTTTAAACCTAACTCCCTTATATAATTCTTTATATTCTCACTTATCCCCACAACTCTATCTTATTTATGAAAACAACCCCATCTCTCAAAATATTTGTTATTATATCACATCTTAATTTTCATCACATATTTTATTTTATTAAACAATAAAATAAACGTCACACCACAACATCATCTCATACGTCGCAAACATCATTAAAATCACATAATATATAATAATATACTATATACTCCAATAAAATAATTAAATAAATAAAGTGGGCGTTACAGCTCTTGTCACTGTTATTCCTAAAACAGAATACATGAAGATGAGTGACAAATCTACTGCTAGAGCCATGTTTGCTTCTCTCTGTGCTAACTACGAAGGAAGCAAAAAGGTCAGGGAAGCTAAAGCTCTTATGTTAGTTCATCAATATGAACTATTTAAGATGAAAGAGGATGAAAGTATTGAGCAGATGTACTCAAGATTTCAAACTCTAGTATCTGGTCTTCAGATACTGAAGAAGAGTTACATAGCTTCTGATCATGTTAGCAAGATTTTAAGGAGCTTACCCTCTAGATGGAGACCAAAGGTCACTGCAATTGAGGAAGCTAAAGATTTAAACACTTTAAGCGTTGAAGATCTTGTAAGCTCACTCAAGGTTCATGAGTTAAGTCTCAATGAACATGATTCTGCAAGAAAATCCAAAACCATTGCCTTAAAATCAAAAGGAAGGTCTTCAAAGGCTCTCAAGGTTGAAGAGTCTGAAAATGAGTCTTCAGCTTCTGAAAGCTCAGAGGAGGATCCTGATGTTGCAAAGGAAATGGCTATGCTTTCAAGCAGAATGCAGTACCTTGCTAAGAAGAACAAGAGATTTCTGAGCAAGAGCAGTGGGAAGGGGTTCAAAAAGGAGGATCAGAAAGGTTGCTTCAACTGCAAGAAAACTGGACATTTTATTGTTGAGTGTCCAGAACTGCAGAAGGAGAAACCCAAGTCAAAGAGGCCAACCTTCAAGTCAAGCAAGTTCAAGAAGCAGATCAAGAAAAGTCTGATGGCCACCTGGGAAGATCTTGATAATGAGTCAGGATCTGAGGATGATGATGCTGATGGTGAAGCCAATGTAGCTGTTGGACTAATGGCTACAACCGAATCTGTTAAAGAGACACCTGAGGCAGAATCAGATGCAGACTCTGAAAATGAAACAGAGGTATATTCTGAACTCACAAGATCTGAACTTGTAGAATCTGTCAAAGAGCTTCTTGGTCATTTTAAAGCTAAGACCACTGAGTTGAAGAAAGTCAAACAACAGCTTGATAAGCTGTCAAAAAGACATAATTCAACTCTGTTGGAATTAGAAGATTTAAAAGAAGAAAATATCTCTTTATTGATCAAGAAGTGTAGCTGTAAATACTTAAGTGAGCAAGATGTTGCTATGCAAGAATTTATTGCTACTGGAATTGACAGATCAAGGGTTGCATCCATGATCTATAGCACGTATCAGAACAGAGGACAGGGTCTTGGATTCATTGGAGGAAACTCAAATGAAATAACTCTGAAACCTGGTCCTGATGGAGCCAGAGAGGCGTTGAAAAATCATTTTGTAAAAGAGTCTGATGAAGTTAACACAGTGACTCATTCAGAACCTACAACTTCTACTTCTAAGATTCTGACTAAGTCAAAATCTCAGAATGTTAAGTTAAAGGGTCTGAAAAACTTTGAACCCAAAGCTTTAAAGTCTCAGACTCTGAAACATTCAAAGTCTGATAAACAGACTCTGAAAAAGCCAGAGTCTGAAAAACCAAAGTCTAAGTTTCAAAGAAGAGAAACTGTGAAAGGCAAGTTGAAACCTAAACCAAACGGTTCCAAACCCAAGGTATGGGAGAAAACATTGCCAATGACTTCAAGACGTAACTTACGAAAGGATTTCAATGGTTCTAAGACTAACAAAAAAGGACCCATGAGAATATGGGTACCTAAGTCTGAAATTATTGATGCTGCAGGTATGTCTAAAAGGACTAGAAAAGCACAAGGCCTGGTACCTGGACAGTGGTTGCTCGCGTCACATGACGGGAGAAAAGTCTATGTTCCTAACCCTAACCATGAAAGAGGGAGGAACTGTGGGATTTGGAGGAAACCAAACTGGCAAAATCATTGGTACTGGAACCATTGGTAACTCTCTGATCTCAATCAGTAATGTGTGGTTCGTTGATGGACTTAGACATAACTTACTAAGCATAAGTCAATTATGTGACAGTGGTTATGATGTATTGTTTAATAAGAACAACTGCACAGTGGTTAACAAGGATGATCAGTCCATAGTCTTCAAGGGAAAACGAAGAAACAATGTATACAAGATAAAATTCTCAGAACTGACTGATCAGAAGTTAATGTGCCTTTTGTCAATGGGTGATAAGAAGTGGCTGTGGCATAGACGTTTGGGACATGCTAACTGGAGATTAATCTCTAAGCTTAGCAAGTTGCAACTTGTCAAAGGCCTACCAGACATTGACTATCACTCAGATGCTCTTTGCGGAGCATGTCAGAAAGGGAAAATTGTCAAGAGTCCCTTCAAGCCGAAAGAAATTGTTTCAACTTCCAGACCCTTGGAGTTACTTCATATTGACTTATTTGGACCAGTTAGTACTGCATCCTTATATGGAAGTAAATATGGACTAGTTATTGTTGATGACTACAGCAGATGGTGTTGGGTTAAATTTCTAAAAACTAAAGATGATTCATATTCTGTGTTTAGTAAATTCTACATCCAAATTCAATTAGAGAAGGAAATGAAAATCTTGAAAGTCAGAAGTGATCATGGAGGAGAATTTGAAAATGAACCGTTTGAGGTTTTCTGTGAAAAACATGGAATTATTCATGAATTCTCTGCACCTAGAACTCCACAACAAAATGGAGTTGTAGAGAGAAAGAACAGAACCTTACAAGAGATGGCTAGAACCATGATCCATGAGAACAATCTGGCTAAGCATTTTTGGGCAGAAGCAGTAAACACAGCTTGTTATGTTCATAACAGAATCTATATTAGACCTCTGTTGAACAAAACAGCTTATGAACTCTTTAAAGGAAGAAAACCCAACATATCTTATTTTCATAAGTTCGGATGTACATGTTATGTCCTGAACAACAAAGTCTACCTAAAGAAATTTGATGCCAAAGCTCAAAAGGGAATCTTTTTAGGTTACTCTGAACGCTCTAAGGCATACAGGCTGTATAATTCAGAAACACAATGTGTGGAAGAATCTATGCATGTCAGATTCGATGACAAAATGCCTGGAAGTGAAACTCCAGTGCAAGATGAAAGTCATGCAGAATCTCAAGATTCTGATGATAACTCAGAATCTGATCAGATTCCAGAATTTGAAGATACTTCAGAAGCTGGAACAACCCCTGAAGTTCCTAATGAAGAAGCTTCTGATGAAGCTCAAGATGGTTCTTTGCAAGCTAGTCAATCCAAACAATCTTTCAAATACAAGTCTTCACATCCAGAAGATCAGATAATTGGCAATAAAGAAAGTCCTATGAGAACAAGATCACATTTCAGACAAGAAGAGTCTGCTTTAGGATTATTATCTGTTATTGAACCAACCTCTGTTGAAGAAGCTCTTGGAGATGAAGGATGGATTCTGGCAATGCAAGAAGAACTGAATCAATTCAAAAGGAATGAAGTATGGGATCTAGTAGCTAAGCCTGATCATAAGAACATCATTGGAACCAAGTGGGTGTTCAGAAATAAGCTTAGTGAACAAGGAGAAGTAATCAGAAACAAGGCCAGACTTGTTGCGCAGGGCTACAGTCAGCAAGAAGGCATTGATTACACAGAAACGTTTGCTCCAGTTGCAAGATTGGAAGCAATCAGGTTACTTCTTTCCTATGCAGTTAATCACAACATAATTCTGTATCAAATGGACGTTAAGAGTGCATTTCTTAATGGTGTCATTTCTGAAGAAGTATATGTCAAACAACCTCCTGGCTTTGAAGATTTAAGGCATCCAGAGCATGTTTATAAATTAAAGAAATCACTCTATGGCTTGAAACAAGCTCCCAGAGCTTGGTATGAAAGACTAAGTAATTTCTTAATTCAAAACAACTTTGAACGAGGACAAGTTGACACTACTCTATTCAGAAAGACTCTGAAGAAAGACATTCTTATAGTTCATATTTATGTTGACGATATCATTTTTGGTTCTACAAATAGTTCTCTTTGCAAAGAGTTTTCAAAAGTAATGCAGGATGAGTTTGAAATGAGCATGATGGGAGAATTGAAGTTCTTTCTTGGAATTCAAATCAACCAATGCAAAGATGGAGTCTACGTTCATCAGTCCAAGTATACGAAAGAGCTTCTGAAGAAGTTTAATCTTGAGGACTGCAAAGAAATGAATACTCCAATGCATCCAACCTGCACTCTGAGCAAAGAAGATCAAGGGACCAAGGTTGATCAGAAGCTGTATAGAGGTATGATTGGTTCTTTGTTATACCTAACTGCATCCAGACCAGATATTTTGTACAGTGTATGTTTGTGTGCAAGGTTTCAATCAGATCCTAGAGAATCTCACTTAACTTCTGTTAAGAGAATCTTTAGATATCTGAAAGGAACAACCAATCTTGGACTTCTTTACAAGAAATCCTCTGACTACAAGCTAGTTGGATTCTGTGATGCTGACTATGCTGGAGACAGGATTGAAAGAAAATCTACCAGTGGCAATTGTCAATTCTTGGGAGAGAATCTGATATCCTGGGCTAGCAAGAGACAAGCAACCATTACTCTGTCTACAGCAGAAGCAGAATACATCTCAGCCGCTAGTTGTTGTACACAGCTACTCTGGATGAAACATCAGCTTGAGGACTATCAAATAACTGAAAACCATATCCCAATTTATTGTGATAATACAGCAGCTATATGTTTGTCTAAGAATCCAATTCTGCATTCAAGAGCAAAGCATATTGAGATTAAACATCATTTTATAAGAGACTATGTTCAAAAGGGAATTTTAGATATTCAATTCATTGATACTGATCATCAATGGGCTGATATATTTACTAAACCCTTATCTGTTGAAAGATTTGATTTCATAAAGAAAAATTTGAACATGTGCTATGTCTCTGGGTAATATGCGCCTCTGAAAACAGAATTCAGACTCTGAAAATATTCAGAAGCTATTTGGGAATCAGACTCTCTTTTGGAGACTCTGATGAAAGCTTCTGATAAATTATTCAGACTCTGGTGAGGAATCTTTAGACTCTCAGAAGCTCGTATTAGTGGAAGCGTGACTGTTAAGTTCAGTAACACCTGCCCCACTATGGTGACAGTTACTTTACAGTTTCTCAGACATGGCATGTCTGTATTGGGTAAGAACTCAAAGGGCAATGATTTCATTACGTTAAACAAGTTACCTTCGCTTTGTCCCAATACGTTTACGGCTGCATGCTATATGTGTTTGTTTGTCCCCTACTCTTTCCAAACAGTTTTCAAACTTTTTCTCTATAAATACATAACACACACAACTCACTTCTCTTTTCACTCCTTGATTTTCTCTCTGAACAAACTTCTTGTTTTCAATACTTTGCAAACTTTTTGTTCTTAAATCAAACATTTAGAAACCCCTATAATGGCAAGTGATCTCATCCAATCTGGTGTTATAATCAAGTCCGGAGGGTCCTATGTTATCAAACCCAGAACAATGAACATCATCAAGGAGACTCTGGAAATCCAAGTTGAATCTCCAGTTGATTTTGGTTCACTCAGTCGTCATGGAATTGACGTTGCACCTCATTTCTTATCACAAGGAATGATGAGGTACTTTGGTATGTTGAATGGACCAACATATCAGAAGCTTGTTAGAGATTTTTGGGTTAGGTCAGAAGTCTACGACAAAGCTGAAGCTACTTTGGAAGAAACAGTAGCAATCTCAAACAACCCCAGTCTTGCTGGCAAGAACAGAGACCAAATGGGTTTAAGACCGTACAATGGTCTTGAAATAAGGTCTGCTGTGATGGGAATACCAATAGTTATCACTGAAGATGTGGTAGCCAGGGCGTGTCAGATGGAGAGCGCTGGTAAATTTCAGTGGAATGTCAACAAGAAGAGTGAATGGGCTGTTGTCTGCAACAAGTTGTTATTTGAAGGGAGACCCTCAAATAAATTGGTGGATATGCATCCTGAGCATAGGGTGCTTCTGAAGATTATACTGGACAGTATGCTTCAGAAAGGAGGAGGAACAGACACATTGTCTGTGGATCACAAAGTTCTTCTATATTTTCTTATCAACAAAATAAAGATCAACTTCCCCAGATATGTGATGCACCATATGTGTTGGGCCATCAAGAAGAGTCAATCAGAAACCAGAAGGCAAGTTCCTTTTGGAAGATTAATATCTGAGATTCTGTATCAAGGAGGCCTTTTGAAGGTCTTATCAGAATCTGGTGTGGTATCAGATATTCATCTAGGAACTGTGACCGGAAGAATCATTAATGGCAAGACTCTGCAGTACATGAAGATTGTCAAGAGATTCAACCCCTCTAAGCATGATATGAGAGAATCCTATGTACAATCTGACTTAATGATGGACTTCCCTCCCATATCCAAAGAAGATAATCATGAAGTTCTTGCAAGATTTGTGGTGGATTACTTCAAGGAGACTGGTAGAATAATCAACTATTCTGCCATTCCTGAGACTGCTGGAGGAGGACCTCTTAAGGTCAAAGGTAAAAGGACCAAGGAAGTGATTCTCAAGGAAGAGGAAGAGAAGCAGGAGCCTCTCAAGAAAAAGATCAAATCTTCTGCTCTTCCTGGAGTGAAAATTGGTTCCCCCAAGACTTTAACTCCTATGCCTTCATCAACATCCTCTGCACTTTGTGAAATTAATGATAGGATTAAAGAAACCAAGGATGAGAAGAAGGCTAAGAAAGATGAGAAGAAAGCGAAGAAAGGCAAGGCTGACAGAGATTATGACAGAATGGCTCAAGATATTGCTGATTACCTTGATGCTGACTCTGAAGGTGAAGAGAGTCAGATCAAGAAGAGAAAGGTGGATGTGATTCCTGTGGCTAGGGATGTAGCACAGAAGATAGGTACTTCTGTATCTATGATTGAGGATGAACATGTTGTTGGCAAGGCAATGGCAGCAGAAGTAGTGACTGAAGAATTAAAGGAAGAAACTGTCAAGGAAGCTGCTAAGTTGCTTGCTTCTGCTCTTAAACAAAAGAATCCTTCAGCAACTGCAGAAGCTGAGTTATCAGAAGCTATTGTGTCTGATCACTATGCCTCTCAAGAAGCTGGCATTGGCACCTCTGGCAACGTGGCATATAGCTCATCTTCATCTTTGAATCAAGAGTCAGAATCAGACTCAGAATCTGACAACAAACCTTTAAGCCAAATTCTTCCATCCCTCAAAAATTCATCTCCCTCACCAATCAAACCCATATCATCCCATAACCCACTTGACCCGGCAGTAGTTGATTATGTTGATTCAACTATGGACAGAGTAATTCAAGACACAATCACAGTGTCTATGAATCTTCCTGCTGACCATCCTGCTCAACCTTCATTTCTCAAACCACTTCAGGTAATTCAACCCTCTGAAAAGCCTGAAGCAACCATTCAATCCAGACAGCCATCCCCCCAAACTGAAACCATTTGTGTAGACTCTCCAGACACTCTAGATTCTCTTGAAAAACATCTAGGAGGAGAACTACCAAAAACCCCTGCAAAATCCAAACCAACAAAAGTTACTTCATCCGTTTCCAAACCAGACCCTGTACCTGAACCTACAGAGAATCTGACTTTAGCTTCTGTTGAACCTTCAGAACCTGTTGTTGAACCAGCTTCTGAAAATCTGGAACAAGCTTCTGATATTGTATCAGAAACTGTAACAGAATGTAGAGCTAAGACCAGAAGAGCTTCTCAACCCTCAACCTCTGAACCTCAAATTGACTTATTTGATTCAAGTAAGATAGATGAGTTCTATGCTTCTTCATGCAATAAGCTCAAAGAAGTTATTGAGCAAAGGTTTGTGCCAATACTTAATGTGAGCTATGAGGACAAGTTTTCTTCAGTGAAGACTGAGTTTTTGGATTTTATCACCAAAATTCAGAAGACTGCTGCCAGGGAACAAGCACTTGTTACTGCCAAGCATGTTGAAGAAATCAAGCGGGCTGAGAAAGCTGTTATCTTGGAAAATTCTCCCATTCTAAGGATTAGAGATACACCCTTCTTTGATGAGGATCAGTATATTCCTAGAGAATCAGTGGCTTACAATTCCTTGAAGAGGAAATTGTATAAAGTTCAAGAAGAAGCTAGACAAGAAAGAGAAGCGCATTTGCGAAGAACTGAGGCTCTGGAAGAGATGGTAAAGAAACAGCAAGAGGATCTCCAGAAACTGATGGATCATCTTGCCAAACAAAACCAACCTTAGTTTAATTTCGTTTTTTTTTTTTTTTGTAATTCTTGTTTGCTATCTTCTGAACTTGTTTGTGCTTACAATTTATACAAGTTGTTTTTGATTCAATTTGCATTCTATTTTTTTTATGCTCTGAATCTTCTATGTTTTCCCTCTGAATCTCATTCTTCCTTAACACATGTTTACACCCTTACCTTAAGTCATTTAAAAAGGAGGAGGAACTTGTTCTAAACTTTTTTTGTTGATGACAAAAGGGGGAGAAGGGAAAGTATTTATGTCAGGGAGAAGGGAAAATTTTCTTTTAATTACATTGCATGTATACGTAAAAGTTAAAGGGAAATCTGCGAAAGGTGCTTAGTTAGACTCTGAGCGCTATTTAAGAATCTATTTTCAAAATATTCTGAGAATGAATTTGATGGACTATGAAAGTGAATTTAATTAACCTGGATAGAACTCAAGATGAGCTTACAAACCTCAACTTAAGAACTATCAGACTCAGAGGGAGTCAGAGCTTACAAACCTCAGACTCTGAGCTTACAAACCTCAGAACCCTTTAAGTCAACTTGTTAATTAGATTAACAACAATTGACCTTTTAAATACTGATGTTTGTCATCATCAAAAAGGGGGAGATTGTTGGAACAAAGGTGTTCAGCAATACCACGTTTTGAGTTTTGATGATAACAAGGTATTAAAAAGTTGTCAATTGGATATTGCTAATATTTGTTTAAGTATGCAGGATATCAATTAAGATTTATATCTTAGAAAGTATTCTGTTTGAACAAAGTTAAAGAGCAAAAAATCCAGAGAAGCTTGTTGCTTGTGATTCTGTATCGAAGAGAGTCTGAAGACTGTGCCGAAGAGAGTCTGAAGACTGTACCGAAGAGAGTCTGAAGACTGTGCCAAAGAGAGTCTGAAGACTGTGCCTAAGAGAGTCTGAAGACTGTATCAGAGTCTGAAGACCATCAGAATCTGAGAACCAAGAGAGTCTGAAGATTATCAGAAGCATAGTGCTACAGTGAGTCTGAAGCCACAAATTTGATAATCTGCTAACAAGGATTTCTACTGCATTGCGATGCACAAAGAAACTCTCAAATGGAGTAACGGCTAGATTCTAAGTCAACTTGAGCGTGGGAAGCACAAAGACAAAGATTGCAGGCCAGTACAGAGTACGTTGTACGAACTCTGTTTCCACTACTCCACTACCTCGTACAGTTTGGCAACTGTGTCTACCAGTATTAATCCTCAAAGGGAATGAAATTCAAATGATGCTATTGAAGGACTATTACCAAATCAAGCAACAGATCAACAGTCATTGATCAAGCTTCAGAAATCATCCTGATGTGTTGGATGACTCAACGTCTCTTTCCTACACCTATATAAAGGATAGAAGACTTGGAGAATGGAGGACTCTAGAACTTGAAAAATTACATTGCGCTGCTTTCGTATTCAACTGAGTCTTAACAAAAAGCACATCATCAACTTAGATTCTTACAAACTGAGTATTCTAGAATTTCTAAGTTTCACAGAAAAACAGAGTCTGTCTTTGTTGTAATTGAAACACTATTTGATTGTTGTCAAAGTGTTTCAACTCTATTCAATTTTCTGTAATTGTGTAAAAGTCTCTTGCTTTTGTGCTTGAGCAAAGGAAGTCTCTTGGCTGCGTCCATTGAGCAAAGGAAGTCTCTTAGTTGTGTCTTTGAGCAAGGAAGTCTCTTGCCTGTGTGCTTGAGCAAGGAAGTCTCATACTGTGTGTTTGAGCAACTTGTAATTTGATATTACATTTTAGTGAACTCTCCTTGGAAGTACAAGGGGGACAGGACTACTTCCGGTTTGTGGAAGGAACCTGTATAAATTGCTTGTGTTCTCTCTATCTCTTGATTATTCCGCTGCAATCAGAACCTAATCTCCTATCAGACTCTGATCTCATTCAGACTCTGAGTTTAAAGGAATTAGATTCTCACTCCTCAAGAGCTGCGAAAAGAAAACACAATTCAACCCCCCCCCCCCCCCTTCTTGTGTTTTTCTCACCTTCAATAACCTTAAGTAACAAGTTAAGCATTAAATCACTTTGAACCAAGAGATTTGAGGGATATGCTAAAGATGGGCAAGCTTCTTTGCTGGATAAACACATGTTTGCCATATGATTCCTATCCATTAACTTAAGGTACCTTAAATTTCAAGGTCAGTAGATCGAGAATCATCTTCAACCACAGTGTGTCAGATAAAGTCATAAAAAGCAGTGGCGGAGCTAGAAATAAATTTTGGGGTGGGCCAAATTTTATAACGTGTGTGAATTTATATTTTTGATTAGTTAATTCGAGCGACCATTAATTTTTAGTGTCTATGAAACATGATTTATACCAATGTTTTAAAGATATTTTAAAATAAATATTATATAATTTTTAATATATCACACATCTACTTTTAATTATAAAAAAAAATTGTGTTTTATTCACACTTATTGTTGATGAAAGCTAGGGAATTAGGTATATAGTGTTAAAAGCAACAACTATGATTAAAAGGTTATTCCCTTGGTGGTTAGGAATGTTTTGAAGCTACTAGCATGCGCCACTATTATTTTTTAAAAGAAAGCTTAAAAAATTAAGAAAAGAAAAGAGGCTAGGAATCGAACTAGGAACATTAAGCATGCAAAACACAAGCCTAACCACTGGAACACACTACAATATTGTGATATTAGGCGCAAGATATAATATATATAATATAATATCATCTATAATTTTTGTATATATACCTATTAAAAATGATTTTTTTTAAGGGTTGGGGTGGGCCATGGCCCACCTTAGCCCATGTGGAATTCTTTCAATCACAAATTTGTCATCTCTTATACATACATTTTAAGATATTCAAAATGGTTAATCCACGTGGCAATTTAAAATTTTCTATCAATCTGATATCCCACGTGTTCTCATATTGGGCAAACCATTCTAGGGAAATTTTTTGTTGCAGGAAACCATTCAAATTAATTTATTTCTTATAGTATAAGTCATTCAAATAGCGTTAACATATACCTAGTAAATTCACATTAAAATTGTTTTAGCTGAAACCATTCAAATGAATATTTTCATAAAGTCATTCAAATAGTGTTAACTTATACTTAATTAATTCACATTAAAATTGTTTTGAAATTGACATTTAGATAACAATAAAATAAAATCACATTACAATTTACATGTCACTCACTAAATCATTCTTATCTAATTCCTTTTTTTTTTTTATATATAAATGACTACCAACTATAATTTCCTCATTAAAATTAACGACAACAAAAAGAAATAGTATTTTTTTAGGAGCCGATGGTAGTTTATAAGTCAATTTCTACTTGGTTTTGGAATATTGCCTACTTCATTGTAAGTTGATTTTGCTAGAGACAGACATGGGCTGCCTAACTTTAGATTTCCATAGCCTGTTTTTGTTGTTTAATTTTGTCGTTTCTTTTTGGTTTTCAGAGGGTTTTGGCCCAGTCCTCCCTCTTTTGTACATATTTTTTCCTTTTTTTTTTTTGAATAATATTACGTATTGAAAGGCGGTAGAGGATGGAGGTTTCTGTTGGTGGCCAACCTAGTTGGGATGCTCCAGACTCACCTTGATGCCTAATCTTTCTTTTGGCCTATCAAAAAACAATTGACCATCCATTTGTTTTTAATGGATAACTATGTGAGTTTTTTTTATGTTATATTATGATACTATTAAATTGTCGTCATTTATAAAAGGTCGGTATATTATATGATTATTTTTTTAATTATTTTCACATGTACGATCACAAAATTCATGCAATGGTCGAAATCGAACCTTTTAGCAAGTTTAATCTTTCTTTTAAAAAAGAGGTTGCCTATACATGATATAGAGTCCATATCATGTATAATTTTCGAGTTAGTATCAATGATATACAAGAAGTTGTGACAACATCACGTAGATATTGAAAATAGTCAAATTTCAAAACTTTTTCGTATTGATACATAAAAAATAGCATATGTAGATGTAAGCACATAAAATTCGTAACGAGTCCTCGTGAGCTTAGCTCAGTTGGTAGGGACAATGCATAATTAATTAACGTTGATATTTTAAAAATAGTCAATAATTTTTAAAATTTATTCATATGGACTTTCTATTATAATATCATGCACGTAAAAAAATACGGTAAAAAATAAATTAAAAAAATTGCAGTTTTTTTTATAAGCAAGGAGTAAGGATATGCATCAAGAGGCATCATCGACATCCCAACTAGGTTGGCACCCCGAGAGAACTCCATCTTATGCCGTCTAGCTCTAAAAAATTTATTATAAACGGGGAAAAAGTATTTACAAAGGAGGGGGGACTAGACCAAAACCCTCCAAGAAAACAGAAAAAAAAAAAAAAAAACAGATTATGGGAATCTGTAGTTAGGTAAATCGCACGTGTCTCGAAAGAAGGTAAATTCAAAAAGATGGCTATTCGAAACATTTATTTTTCAAAATCAATAAAGCAAATATAAAAGGACAAAGATCTCGCAAAATCAAAAATCCCTTTAAAAAAATAAAAGACCTAGCAAAATAAATAAAATTTTGAAAACTATCTTAAAAGAGGTGTTGTTTTCTTTGCAAAACACTAATTTTCTTATAGGAAAAAGTAACATTTAGCATGTTTACATTGTTCCCACTTATTTAAATTCAAATAATTTCAAATATAAAAGGACAGAGATCTCGCAAAATCAAAAATCCCTTTAAAAAATAAAAGACCTAGCAAAATAAATAAAATTTTGAAAAATATCTTAAAAGAGGTGTTGTTTTCTTTGCAAAACACTAATTTTCTTATAGGATAAAGTAACATTTAATATGTTTACATTGTTCCCACTTATTTAAATTCAAATAATTTCTTTTTCAAACTTAGTCAATTTTAAGTAAATAATATCGCAAATATTTTTTACAAGTATATATTGAGACATTGCAACCTTATCTTAACATATATTCACATTTTTTTTAATTACTTCTTAGATATGTTAAAGATGAACATTAGTTTCTCCCTTTTAATCTTGTTTGAAGTTGGTCTTTTGGTGTTGTTTGTTAATAATGTTCAGACAAGTGCATCTCGCTTGTACTCAACAAATGAGAATTCTCCAACACGTGGAAATGTTGGTTATTTTGCAAAAGAGAGTCTAAAAAGACATGGTAATGTGGACCATATTGCAAGAGAGAGCTCATGATATCCTAATTCAGGAAACCTCCATTCCTTACGGCAGCCTCATAATGTTGGTCGTATTTTAAGAAAAACCCCATCGGGTCCTAATCCACTTCATAATAAAATCCCACCAACACCCAGGCACCCAACTAATCCATTCTATCATCTTTAAATAAATCTTGTAAGCCAATTTGGCCTTGCTTTTACCTATATCTATTATTGAATCAAGAAAATAAACATATATCTATTGTATGTCATCATTATATTATAAATTATAAATACTCTTACGAAAAGGAAAAATTCACATGTCCATCATATATTAATTTGATTCCTATCCAATTCATATTTATCCATTTTCTTAATTTAACTAGTATGATACCCGTGTCAAATACAGAGAATTGATATATATATATATATATATATATATATATATATATATATAAAATGAAGAATATTATTATTTTAAATTGAATTGAAAATTAATGTGTGTGCACTTGCGTGCCTGCGTAGGTGGAGGGTGAGGGTATGACATTTAAGTTATATAAATTTCAAATCATATTTTAGCTGAAAATAGATTTATTGTCATCTCTACCAATGAGTTATGATATTGTATGTTTAGACTAAGTAACAATGTCCCAATTTTTAAAATATTATATTTATACTAATAAAGTAAAAAAATATAGAATATTTTAAAACTTTTTGATATATGTTTGAAATTATGTTTGCATAAAATTTATTTAATACCCATACAAACTTCTTATGGAAGTCAAATCCCTCAAAAGATCAAAATTATTTTAAATGATTACTCAAAATATCAAAATTATTTTAAATGATATTAATGCATTTAATAAGGAAGTTTATGTTTATTTATATCTTTCACAAACCATAGGAGAATAATTTGAATCATGATATTCCAACTTTCTTAACAAACACAATATATTTCTTACTTTTTTTACATTAAAAAAAGGAAGATTCTCGCTAAATTTAAATATTTTTAACTTAAAATAGTTATGTTATAACCTTTAGTAACAAGTTAAGCATTAAATCAATTTGAACCAAGAGATTTGAGGGATATGCTGAAGATGGGCAACCTTCTTTGCTGGATAAGCACATGTTTGCCATATGATTCCTATCCATTAACTTAAGGTACCTTAAATTTCAAGGTCAGTAAATCGAGAATCATCTTCAACCACAGTGTGTAAGATAAAGTCATAAAAAGAGATTGGAATTCTTTCAATCACAAATTTGTCATCTCTTATACATACATTTTAAGATATTCAAAATGGGTAATCCACGTGGCAATTTACAATTTTCTATCAATCTGATATCCCACGTGTTCTCATATTGGGCAAACCATTCAAGGGAAATTTTTTGTTGCAGGAAACCATTCAAATTAATTTATTTCTTATAGTATAAGTCATTCAAATAGCGTTAACATATACCTAGTAAATTCACATTAAAATTGTTTTAGCTGAAACCATTCAAATGAATATTTTCATAAAGTCATTCAAATAGTGTTAACTTATACTTAATTAATTCACATTAAAATTGTTTTGAAATTGATATTTAGATCACAATAAAATAAAATCACCTTACAATTTACATGTCACTCACTAAATCAATAAAGCAAATATAAAAGGACAAAGATCTCGCAAAATCAAAAATTCCTTTAAAAAATAAAAGACTTAGCAAAATAATTAAAATTTTGAAAAATATCTGTTGTTTTCTTTGCAAAACACTAATCTTCTTATGGGAAAAAGTAACATTTAATATGTTTACATTGTTCCCACTTATTTAAATTCAAATAATTTCTTTTTCAAACTTAGTCAATTTTAAGTAAATAATATCGCAAATATTTTTTACAAGTAATACTAGTATATATTGAGACATTGCAGCCTTATCTTAACATATATTCACATTTTTTTAATTACTTTTTAGATATGTTAAAGATGAACATTAGTTTCTCCCTTTTAATCTTGTTTGAAGTTGGTCTTTTGGTGTTGTTTGTTAATAATGTTCAGACAAGTGCATCTCGCTTGTACTCAACAAATGAGAATTCTGCAACACCTGGAAATGTTGGTTATTTTTGCAAAAGAGAGTCTAAAAACACAGGGTAATGTGGACCATATTGCAAGAGAGAGCTCATGATATCCTAATTCAGGAAACCTCCATTCCTTACAGCAGCCTCGTAATGTTGGTCGTATTTTAAGAAAACCCTATCAGGTCCTAATCCACTTCGTAATAAAATCCCACCAACACCCAGGCACCCAGCTAATCCATTTTATCATCTTTAAATAAATCTGGTAAGCCAATATTACCTATATCTATTATTGAGTCAAGAAATTAAACATATATCTGTTTTATGTCATCATTATATTATAAATTATAAGTACTCTTACTCAAGGAAAAATTCACATGTCCATCATATATTAATTTGATTCCTATCCAATTCATATTTATCCATTTTGTTACTTTAACTAGTATGATACCCATGTCAAATACAAAGAATTGATATATTTATAAAAATTTAAGAAAAATTATTATTTTAAATTGAATTGAAAATTAATGTGTGTGCACTTGCGTGTATGTTGGGGGTGGGGGTATGACATTTAAGTTATATACATTCTTTTTTTTTTGATAAGGCCAAGTGAAAGGTTAGACATCCGGGAGAATCTGAAGCGTCCCAACTAGGTTTGCATTCAACGGACACCCCCATCCTCTGCCGCCATTCCAATATGTAATATTATTAATAAAAAAGGGGAAAATACTGTATAAAAAAAAGGGGACTAGGCCAATACCTTCGAAAGAAAAAGAAACAGACAAAAAGAAAAGTAACACAAAATAAAAGGAACATAAAAGCCTGGGTTAGAGGTTTGCTCCCCTTTTTTTTGTGTTTGAGAAGGTTTTGGTTTATGTCTCCCCTTCTCCTTTTGTCGGTGTTTTCTTTTTATTATATATATATATATATATATATATATATATATATATATGGTGTTGCAGCTGGTTTCCATCTGCTCCCCTTTTGCCTAAAAATAAAGAAGAAGATGATCCATTTATATTGCCTTTAATCCAGTTTCTAAGAGGAGGTTGCCAAATGACCTCCTTGATCTGAGGGGATCTAGGTGGATGGATATTAACTTTGAACTTCTTAATAATAGCAAAATCAGTCATAGATGAAGTAGAAGTGGCTTTGGAGTTGTTACCTGACAAAGTTACATCGGAAGATATTAAAGAAATAACAGTTTTGCAAAGAATAGTTTTCCCCTTGAACCTAGCACTATTTCTTGCAAACCAAATTGTTGAGAGAATGTTGACAATAACTGCTTTAACGACGATCTTGCCTTGAGGGTTCCATCTCCTATCACATATGTGCCAAATTTCTTCAAGGTTGTTGAAATGCAAGTTAAAATTGAGAATGGTTGCTAGCCAATTCCAAATTTTGACCGCATATGGACATACAAAAAACAAATGAAAAGTAGTTTCTACATGATTCAAGCACAGGTTGCAGATGGAAGGAATATTGCAGCCTATCATCATAAGCTTTTCATCCGTAGGCAACTTATCATGCATAATTCTCCATGCCACTAGTGATCTTATGAGGTATATCAGCACTCCAAATAGTTGTGGCCCAATGAATCTTCTGAACATGATGGTCTTTGAACTGATAGGCTTCTTTTAGGGAAATGTCCCCAGATTTAGACTCACACCACATAAGCTTGTCTGGTCTTTGCTCCATAGGAATGACACTAGTTTCGACAAGTTGTCTGAGAGTAGGAAATTGAAGCTGCAGCTGCCAAGGAATGTTCCAATGGAAATCAAGCATATAGTCACTAACTTTTGAAGTAAGAAAACTGTGAAGATGAAAAGGGATATGATATACTTCACAAAGTGGGGGACCACACCACCTATCAGTCCAAAAAATTTTACTCTCACCATCCCCTATCAAATGATTAGAATTATCAAGAATTGTTAAGTATTCACTTTTAACACTACTCCATATTGAAGAAGAAACATGATGAGTGACCTGCTCCCTATCTCTGAACACTCTAGTTCTGAGGATCATTGCCCAGTCTTCATCAGAGTTAATTAAATTCCAGCATAATTTGAGATTAGCAACTTCATTGGTCTTGATTAAGGATCTAATCCCTAAGCCCCCTTCATCATAAGGTCTGCAAAGTTTTTTGCAAGCAACTGTTACTAGCTGCCTATGAGTGATATCTCCACTCCAAATGAAGTTTTTGATTTACCTCCCAATATCTTTTAACAGAGAAATTGGCCAAGAATATATTGTTATACTATGAATAAGCATACCCTGGATGACTGGTTTGACAAGTTGCACTCTTCCAGTTATTGAAACTAAGGAAGCCTTCCAAGCTCCAAGCTTTAATATGATCTTGTTAGCTATAGGTTGAAGATGAACTATTTTAGGTTTCCCCTTGAAAATGGGAACACCTAAATAAGTAAATGGAAGTTGACCTATGTTAAAGCCGATCAAATTTGCAAGTTGAATGAGCCTGACATTAGGTATGGAGCTTGAGAAAATAGTAGATTTCCTAGCATTGATCGATTGACCGGATGCTAGAGCATATCTAGTCAAAATATCTTTGAGAGCTATCAAGCAAGATTGTTGACCCTTACAGTAAACCATGATGTCATCAGCATAAAGACTACGAGAGGGGATATTTTCATATCTGGATGCTTTAATCAATTCAAGCTTGCCATCTTCCACAAGTTTGGAGATACTTCTACTTAAAACATCTTCTGCCAGGCAAAACAAAAGGGGAGATAGGGGATCACCCTGTCTCACCCCTCTATTACAATGAGAATAACCATGCTGACTACCATTGATGCTAATAGAAAGGGTTGCTGAGTTAAGAATTACCTCTATCCACCTACAAAATTGCTCATTGAAACCAAAACATTTGAGAACTATCAGAAGAAATCTCCAATCTAGAGTATCAAACTATTAGTAATTAGTAATAGAAAAATTAGTAATAGAGACTCACACTATGAGACTATAAATATTGCTTCGTTTAATATTAATAAAACAAATCCATCCCCAAAAAAAATATTAATAAAATAAATTCCTAATTTTTTTTTGAACAAGCCAAAATGCAATATAATATATCAAAGATAGTGATTCATCTCGCATAACGCGTGCAAAAAGAGAATCACCCAAAAGTTGTACAAGACGGTTACAAATATCCCATAAAAGAGCTACTCGCCAAATACAAGGAAAAACAGACAATAGTTAAAGCATTAGACCCATACAAGATAATGGATGCCTCTAGGGATGGCAATTGGACCCAAGTTCAATGGGCACCCGCAAAAAATACCCATGATGGGCGGGTAAATACCCACATTGTTGGGTATGAGCTTGTGCACGGGTAATTGCCCGCAAATTTGAACGGGTATGGGTACGGGTACGGGCACTCTAGTGTCCACCCCGTCACATGGCCACACATTATATAGACTATACAAATAATTTTATTTATAATAAATTTAGTTAATTAATCTTAAGTCTTTGATATTAATTGTAATATGCATTTGTTTTTTATATTTTATATATTTTTTTGTCAAGTTATTTTAGATGTTTTTTATTTAGCTAAATAATATGATGCGTAATATTTTATATGTTGACTTAACAGATTTCATAGCATATTTTAATTATATTGTGATATTTTTTTTGCTATTTATTATCATTTTGTTGTGAAAGTGCGGGTAATAGGTGCGGGTACGGGCACTTAGATACCCATAGGGTATGAGGACGGGTATCAAACTTATTACCCACGAGGGTATGAGCTCGGGTATGAGGATTTTCTTAAAACGCGGTTATGGGGATGGGGATTATGGTACCCTGCCCAATGGGTACTGTCATACCCTAATTTTTGACCCAAGATCCCACCGACACGTGTCATTTGACCCTAATCGGTCGTTGACTTTTTCAAGTAAAAATCCGGCAGAGAGGTATTTTAAAATACCTCATTTTTTGGTTCCGAGTCGGGCCCTCTTCTCACTCTTTTTTATTAGTCTTTTTAATTTTTGTTTTTTAGTCATTTCCATCTTTTATTTTTTTTAATTAATTAATTTAATTATTAAGTTGTATATATTTATTATTCATTTATTTTTATTCATAGATGATAGGTCAGGTGTCAGTTTTTATTTTATCATGTTTCTTTTTTAAATAATTATCTAAGTCCAAAAACGGTCCAAGTTCAAATCCAAACAACTATTCACACTTCACAGCCTCATCTACATCTTTTCGTTCCAATCCAAAGCATACTTTGTGCTCAGTTTCAACAAACCCTAATAACCTAACACTGTCACTATATAACACCAACCCAGCAGTCATGAAAGGGGGCCGAAAATTCAACAAAAACCTGCAAAGAAATCACACGTGCAGAAAGAAATCATCACGCATAACCTTACACAAAACCAGTGGCCACGCATAAACGGAATCCCAACCGAGTCCTCAACCACGAATCAACAGAACAACAACAGCAACGTCGGGATCAATCAAACCAAACACAACAGACAGTGAAACAAAACCGGCTCAGCCCAACAACACATCATTCAAATCGAAACAAGAGGAAAAAGAAAGCGAAGGTATAATTTTTTTTCCCTTTAGATCTAGGCTGTTTCCGTTCCCTTTTTAGAAATTTGGTTTCAAAAAAACTGTAAGAAATAGGAGTAGAAGAAGACAACCAAAAAAAAATAAAAAAATAAAAGTATATCTAGGGTTCCGGTACGGCAGCGCCGCCGTCGGCTGGCCGGCCGCCGGAACCCCACCCTTACCTCCGCCAGAAGACCCAAAGGCGAAGAACACATTGAGTGTTCATGAGGAGAGAAAACAGAGGGAGAGAGAAGCAAGAGATAGAAAGAAGTGTTAGAAATGAGTTAAAAAAACCCACACAGCCCATATATACTGCTGGGCCGAACCGGTTCAACCTTTGAACCGGTCTGAACCGATTCAAGCCCACACGCCCCTACAGCTCCCTAGGCCCAATTTCAGTCTTTTTATTCTGCACCCCCCACCTTGTGTTTGGACCCCCTTTTATTATTTTTTTCAGTTTTTTTCTTGCGATTTTAGTCCTCTTCTGCACTCTATTATCACTCATGCATATTTACCCTTCTCGATTGTTTATTATATTGCACAAGATTTAGAATGTACATTAAGCCAATGTAAATAATTTCATGCATCTTAGTTTAGGTTTGTTATCTTGCACTTTTCTTTTTATCCATGCATATTTATTTTCCTGCAGACTTTAGAATGTATTGATAGGTTTAATGTAAATCATGCATGTGTGCGTGTGTGGGTGTATGCTTTATTTTGTGTTTGTTAGTTTAGGTTAAAGGTCCTCGTGGTGGTCCAACGCCACCATGTGGTACCTACGCTTTTATTTCCTTGCTCCGATAGTTTTAAATTTAGTTCAATTATTAAAAAAAAAAACAACAAAAACATGCAAATAATCAAAACAACAAAAACATTTTCTCAATAAACCTTGACTCTCAAATCAAGTGATCCTTCTTATCTTTATTTTTCTTAATCAAACTTTCAATCAATTTTAATCATACTTAGACATTTACTTTCTTCAAATTTAAAATCAATCAACTTCACATTTTGTCATTTTGGCTCTTTCTATCTCTCAAAAACATTTTCAAAACATTAAAATTAACCAAACACATCAAACGTCAATTTTTACCCCGAACTACGAGGTTTTGATCCCTCACGGGTACGTAGGCAAAAGACACTTGTCCTTCCAAATCAATAAGAAATGTAGATATTAGGTTTCTCTTTTTCTTTTTCTTTTATCACTTTAAATCTATTTTCAAAAAAAGCAAGCAAGTTTATAGCACAAAAATTAAATAAAATCAAGAGGTTCTCGTAGAGTACTACGAACATAAAGGGTGCTAATACCTTCCCTTTATGTAACCAACCCCCGAACCCTAAATCTTTTAAAGTGGTATTTGAACTTTTTTCCACTTTCTTTTTAAAAAAAATTAAATGTTCAGTCGTGAAATAAAATAGTGAGTCAAACGCTAATCAAATAGCCTTGATCTCCGAAAAATGACGCGACAGGTACCCATTGCCATCCCTAGATGCCTCCACTAGTCATGATAGTTGAACGCGAAAGTAATGAGACCTGCCTTCAACCACTGGAAAGATAACATTTTTACCTTGTTTGTTAATTGATGTGGAACCAATGCCTTATGATTAAAAATTCTGTTATTCCTTTCCTTCCAAATGACCCAGACACATGCGAGCCATATCAAATTGAGAAACGGATATGTAGACCGCAGTAATCCAGAAAAGTGACAAAATTGAAGAAAATGTTCGCCGACCGCATCTGGAGCAACGAAAGTGATGCCTAACTAATGAAAGAGATGATACCAGACCCTGCAAAAAATAGTTCAACCAAGAAACAAATGACCTGCAGACTCCTCAGAACCGCATCCTCCAACACATCCATTGTCATCGTTTTGAAGTACACGACGCCGCTGAAGGTTGTCTTTCGTCGGTAGCCGGTTACGAAGCAGTCGCCAAGCAAAAATTGACACCTTTAACGGGACATTCTTGTGCAGTTGTTCCAAACGTCATCTACCAATCCCCTTGTTGTAGGTTCGGTAGCTGTTGTTAGAAATTTATAAGTTACCTTAACGAAATAACCATTAACATGATCAAGAAGCCATCACCACCTGTCAGGTAAATGATCATGCAAAAAATATCACATAACAGGACAGAACACTCCCTAACACACTCCTCCTCTCAAGCGAAAATGCGTCTCCTCCACACCCAGACAACCCCTCCATCCTCCCAACCACGCCTCGCCATATCCTTAATAGTCACCCATTTATCTACTGCTAGATCAAAGAGGCGAGGAAATCTCTCCCGTAAAGGAACACCACCCACCCAGTTATCCGTCCAAAAGTAAGTGGTACCTCCTCCGTCCACCACACGACGAAAATTACTATCAAACCAACTTCCATCCTCAACCCTACACCCCCGCGAAAGCGTGACAACATCCGCCACCATAAAGAACAATCACGCCCCTCCTCTTTCAGGCGCCCCCCTTCCTCCCTGTATCTAACCTTCAAGACTTGATACCACAACCCCTAAAAAATATTAATAATGCTAATAGTAAATATATTTGGGGTCTAAGACGACCGTCTCACTTACAACTGCATTGGGATGACCTTGAGATTTATTTGATATACATTTTCATATTATAATAAAAAAATTCAAAGGTTCACGACGTTTAATTATATATATATAAACATTAACTTCTCTTTAGTTTTTGAATCTCACCTCTAGTTTTTATCAATAATATCTTTACCATTATGATGAATCCCGTTGACTTATCAATTTTTTGGTTGACTTATCAATTTTTTGGTTTGTTGTGTCTTTTTTTTTTTTTTTGAAGAGGCTTGTGGTGTCTTCTTGATAAACTACCTAATCCCACCTCTGATTAACCCTAATCTCACCTTTTTTGAGAGGTTTATTAAAATTTTATGAAAAAAATCTCTACAGGGAGTTGAACCCTACGACCTCTTGGTTCCATCCAAGCTCTTAGACCGCTTGACCAATGATTGTTTTTGTGATATAATTTCGCTTCCCCTGATTCATATGCAATACCAAACAGACTTTTTAAAAGCCAACTAATCTCTTTTCCTCTCCTTTCAGACATTAATGTTAAACGGTTCTGAAGCATGTTTTCCCCTTACTCATGCGATCTCAAAGCAGAAGTCAGCCATTACCACCCTTTTCTTCCCCTTTTTCCTTCGATTTATCCGCAGAAATATGATTCTGATGCAGATTTCTTCCATGATAACTTATTAATGGTATGATCACTAAACTAATTTTCATATTTGCTATTTTATTCATTTTGATTTTGTGAATTGTGATTGTGTCAATTTTCATGATGAAGGGAAATGCTTGAAATCATATTGTGATTATATTCATTGTATTGATTGTGAGTGTGTCAATTTCATTGGTTCCCAATGTTTGAGATTAGGGTTTCAAAATTTGGGAGTAGCTGAGCTGCTCCTTTAAAGCTCTTCACAAAATTAATTTGATTATCACACTTCGGCCCACATTCGTCGTTGCTATTAGTCCATAATTCATACTCAACCCTGTCATCAGGATGTGGAAGAGCCTCTCGCCAATCAAGATTTATGTGCACCATCTCCCCATCTGAGAGAGCCTTCTTGATTCTATCCCCCAAGGATTTGCTGATAAGAGCAGAAGGAATATTAATCTTTTCTATATAATCATCGTTTGTATTGATTGTGAGTGTGTCAATTTCATTGGTTCCCAATGTTTGAGATTAGGGTTTCAAAATTTGGGAATTTTATGATTTTCCCGTTGTTTCTCAATCCTTGAATTTTCAAATACAGAGTCTTCACGTTTTCTGATATAGGTTACGATTGGCAATGCTTAATTTCTAATACGGTGATTTAGTCCTAAAAAACAGGGAATTTGCCACCTCAAAGTATTTTATTGTTAATATTTCATTGAACCGTGCTTAGGTAGTTTTCTTCAGACTGAACACACGTGCAAATGTTGTTCCTGAAAAATAGTCACTCCAAGCATGACTGATGTGTAGTGCCCTTTGACAAATCCTGGAAAATATGCTTGAAAACCCTTGAAAATAGCCACTCCAACCATGACTGATGTGTAGTGGGTTTTGATAAATCCTTGAAAATAGCCACCACTCCAAGCATCGTGGGTGGTTCTTTTCTGATTCTCATTCTCTTCCTATAAATAAACATTTCCCTGAACTTCTTATTCACCATAAATTCTATCCTCTCTATCAGAAACAAATATCAGGCAAAGTATGTTGTAATATTTAACAAAAATAATATACTTACATTTATGTTTCAGATTATTTATTGTATGCAACGTAACTAATGTTTATCACGTCAATTGTAGGATGGCAATGATGAAAGTTACTGCAATCTCTGACATTGTGTGTGGAAAGATTGAGTTTAACGTGACAGCTAGAGTAATTCACATCTGGGCAATTCCGGATCGCAACAACACCGCAGAGGAAGGAAGCATTCATATGCTTTTGGTAGATGCCAAGGTAATGTATCTAAAGAGTACGGGTGTGTGAGTTTCATGTGAAACGTATAAAAACCATTTTGGTGAAAGTTCTGCTTCTATTTAGTTATTACTCATGTGTGTTTTTTGTTGATTTCAACTTCTGGCTTAGAAGCTAAATTATTGTCTTTTATGATCAGAATATGAATTTTTATAGGCACAGGAGAGATTCACTTTTTATAACAAATCAGTTAACAATTATTTAAAACAAAGATACCGTGTCATACAGTTTTGAGGTTATTGTTTTTGTTTATATCTTTTGATAGGGCAGAAAAATTCAAGCTTCAATCCGGAAAAATCTGATTCCAAAGTTCAAGTCTGAGATAGAAGAAGGCTCTGCTTATGCCTTTGAAAATTTCATGGTTGCCACCAACGAACATTCATACAAGGCAACTGAGCACAAGTATAAGCTGAATTTTATGCATTCAACAAAGGTTTTCAAAATCTCAACTAAAGATATACCTGCCGGTCATTTTGATTTTATGCCTTTTCCATCGATATTGGCAGCTACTAGAGAGGACAAGTTGCTTGGTAAATACTATTTTTCATTAACAAAATATTAAATTATATATATGTATGTATACTTCGATGGATACAAATTTTTTGCTTGCTTCTTGACCTTTGTTTACATTAGATATTATTGGACATGTTGTCGAAAAAGGCATTGTGAAGGAAACTGAAAAAAAATGGTCAAAGGAATAAGGTTATGGATTTGACTCTTGAGGATTTAGAGTAAGTTCTATATGTTCCAAGTCAATTATTTTGAACTAAATATCCTTATTTTAATAATGATTTGTTGACAGATCTGTTACTATTGTGTTTCTTATATAGAAGTAACAGAATCCATTGCACTCTGTGGGATCAATTTGCCGAAAGGATGCAGCAATTCCTTGACAACCATGACTCAGCAAAATCTGCGATTATCATCCTACAACTTGGCAAGCTGAAGAAATATTTTGGTAAATACTACATATTTATTCTTCCTACTATATATTCTGGATAATTACAATAATGGTTAACTTTATATTTTGTCTATTTGTTTCTAATTGACAGGTGAAATGGGCGTATCAAATGCCTTTTATGGAACCAAAATGATATTGAATGATGATTTACCTGTTGTTGCTGACTATAAATCACAGTAAGTGTTACCTGCACAATAAAATCAGTGAAAGTTTTTCACACTTGCACATTGTATATATGTTTTACTACCCTAACACATTACATTATATTACTTATAATTTGAACAGGCTTGATGGTACAGACCTTCAACTAACTCCAGTAGTTAGTCAATCGAGTGGGCCTACTGTACTCTCTCTATCTGATGATTTGCTGCAGACACAGAGGATGACAATTGAGGATTTAATCGAAGCTACTCAGGTATGTCTTTTGCTGACAAAGTTTTAAATATGTCAAATTTTCCAAACTTACATGAAATCATAGTAACATATATATCTTAAAATGATTACGATTGACGATGAAAAAACATTGATAGAAATGTGTTGGCACCGTTTTCGTGAGGACCTGTGACCTTGAGACTGATTTGGGCTGGTATTATCAAGCTTGCTCAAAATGTGCATCAAAAGTTATAACTGTTGCTGGTGGCATGTATTGTGAAAAATGCAAGAAACCTAAGACTGCTATTCCTAGGCAAGTTTTCAAATACATTTTAATCTATGACGATGTCAATATTATACTTTTACTTTTTTGGCGCTAATCACGATTATTCAATCAAATTTCCAGGTTTAAGGTTCATGTCCAAGTGATCGACAATTCAGGGTTCACATCTTTCACATTGTTTGATCGTGTTGTTTCCCAAGTTTTGGGTAGAAATGTGCAAGATCTGCTGAGTTCTATGGATCAAGTAATTCAGTTTTATTATCAATCTTTTGCGTTACAAAAACTACATTGATTTCTTATTTTTAAATTCACTTCCTCATATTATTTGCTCATAGGATATGGTTTACCCACCTGAACTCAACATATTTGTGGACAAAAGGATGTTGTTTAAGGTTGAGGTCAGCGATGCCAATCTATTTCGGAACTGGCGTAGTTATACAGTGAAGAAACTAACTCAAGATGACAATATCATTAACCAGTTTTTGTCTCTTCATGGGATCAATGTATGAATTACCTTAATGCCTTAATTAGTGCATTCTCAAGTTATTCACCCCCTCTAATTATGTTGTATGTCTGCAACAGATGGAAAATGCAAATGCTGCAACTCATAATGATGTTGATGCACTTAGTGAGACGGCTGACAAAAATGCTCTGGTACTTTTTTTAATATATATCAAATAAAATTTCCTTTAGCACTATTTTGTTTTTCAACCTTTCAAAATCAACAACCTTAAAACAGTTCTAATTAATCCACTTATATTTGTTTTAGGAAAGTACTGAAGGTGGTGATTCAAATGACAAGGAGGACTTTGTTGGAATAGATTCAATGGCCACCCCAACTAGCAACTCATTGGGAAAGAGGTCTGCTGATGCTATCGATGTTGGTGCTGCAAGTGAAGAAGACAGTGGTGCTTCATGCACTACTAAAGAGCCGAAAATAACATGTGTCAAACTTGAAAAAACCAAGTGATCTATATGTTCGGTTTCAAGTATCTTAAGTTTAGTAGGTCTGCATTACGGTCTTCTGTTAGGACCTTTGTATGTTTTGTTAGTCCGCATTAGTGTCTTATGTTTGGGTCTTATGTTTTATTGAGCATGTCATGCTATCTTAATTTCAAGTGTTTTGTTGAACAATGTAATTGCCTTCCATGGCAAATTTTCAATTGTCTTAATTTTGGTATTTTGGTTTTGGTCAACATTGTAATTGCCTTCCATAGCAAGTTTTCAATAGTAATTTTGATATTTGGTTATGTTTCAGCCCTGTCCTATTTTGTTGTAATTTTTATGTTATTATATACCAATTCAAACTTTAGTAATTTGAATTACAAATTTCCCACAGTACTCCAATTCATTTATTATTATATCCATGAACAAATTTCGGAAACAAAATTATCAATTGAATACTGAATTTTTCTACATACTTCTACTCATGTTAGTTATTTCATATAGACATTATTAAATATTATAAGTGAAGCAAAACACTTCTTCTTGCTTCCCAGAGCAACGGACTTTATTTATGGGATAAACAGTTTGCTAGATTGCAACTAATTATTCGTTATTATTTTTTGCTTTATCATTTATGGAAGTTCCAGTGTGCAAACAATTTATTATAGTACTAAACATTAAACAGGTAACTTTTACGTGTTAATTTATGTAATGAAATCAGATAATCTGTTTTTCCTTTCTCTGCCTTGATTAACTTAATGCCTACCGATTGGTCAAAAGAAGACTTAATTGTGTGTGCTTGAATTTGTTAATTGTCTTCACTTCTCCCCAATGAATACGAACTTCTGTCTACCTTAAAAATACTGCAAAGCTGAGCTGTGATTTTCCTATCAAATTTTAACTCTCTCACAAGCACCCTTTGCACTGATCTAAAAACCCTCTTGCTTCCCTTTATATATTTAGTGATGAAATCATGTCGATTGTTCGACCCAAGCAAAGATTGATGTTTGCAAGTTTTGTTGCCATTGTTGATGCATATCATTTAGTTAGACACTACATTTGTTGCATCTGTTTTTGCTTTATGAATTTTCATAAAATATTGTTGCATACTTGCATTAAATCACATCATTATCAGTAATGTATCTCATGACACGTCTTAAAATTTCAAAAACAATTTTCTTTGGACAAAAAAATTAATATAACCATAAAAATGTGGCAATATATATGTTATTAATTGTGGTAAATATAATTTTCTTCAAAAAATAATGTGGAGAATATAATTATTAAAAAAGAAAAAGAAACAAAAAAGAACCTTAAGAATAGGAATAACTGTTTCAATTAAGTTTTATAGTGTGCAACATCTCCTTAAATTTCTCCATGCATCGTGGGTTAATTTAAAAACAAACTCTCATCACAAAAACTCAATCTGTTTCCCACGTTTCTCAGTAACACTCTTTCTCAGTAACACTCTCCATTTTTGCAAACATAATTTTAGTTATTTTATTGATTGGTTCTAACTGGGGAAAAAATTGATTCTCACAGAACTACCCTCATCACAAAGGCATGACACCAATGTGCTTTTAAATTTTGATTTTCTACCCTTCTTTCACGTTTCCACATTGACAACACAGTGGCTACAACAAGCAATCCATCACCAAAGGTTTTTGTTTAAGTTATCATGGTAGACTTAACTGAAAGTATCACCGATGGTAACTATTGTTTATCTATTTAATCTTTATACATTTTTGTTTGTGTAGATTACGTATGTTCTAACTTTTAACATCTGTTTTAAAAAACAGATGATTCATCGTCCTCTCATTGTCCTCCCTCTAAAAAACGAGTTCTACACAGTTCAGAAGTCCTCGCTATCAGACCAAGTCATATTCCATTCCAAGGTCATATTTTCTTAATGAATACAAATAGCTTTTTTATTTCACTGCAACTCATGAAAGAAAAAAATTAGTCAACACTATTACTATTAGAATGTTGTAGATTTCTGTTACACATTATTGTTGCTAACATATATGATATTACTGTTGAGAAAATAGATGATGATATTACATTGGATGCTAACAATGAGATGAACATGATATGTACGACAAATGTTGAAGAGGATAGTATTCCCTCTAATCCAGGTATTTTTAAAACACTATTACTATTAGAATGTTATAGATTTTTGTTACACATTATTGTTGCTAACATATATGATATTACTGTGTTGAAAATAGATGATGAAATCACATTGAATGCCAACAATGAGATGAACATGATATGTATGACAAATGTTGAAGAGGATAGTATTCCCTCTGATCAAGGTATTTTTATATATTGCTTTATATAGTCTCTTTTCTTTTTTGAAAAAAACCTTTGTCACAATACTAATGTAAAATGCATCATTTTATATACTCTCAGGGAGTCATTTTCAAGTCGCAAATGTGAACGGCGTTAATGAGGAATTAGATGACACTGCTGACTCAGGTATATGTTTTTTTAATTAAAGATATATTACTGCTACTTTTTCTGCAACTTTGTTTTCATTCAAAATTTGATCAATGATTAAATTGACTTATATAGATAATTAATAATATTCTCTTTGTAGCAAATGGATTTTCAGAATATTTTGATGTTGGCCAACCAAATTGGATATGTGGAGATTGCGGTGCAATGATGTGGTACGAAGAGCGATTACGAAAACATTTTCGTCCATCCAATCCAAAATTTTCACTGTGTTGCAGTCAGGGCGATATTGAAATAGCTCCATACCCTCGCCTCCCACAAACTCTGCATGATTTATATCACAAACATGACAGAAGGAGTAAAAAAATTTTGGAAAATATTAGATCTTTCAATAGCATGTTTGCTTTCACATCAATTGGTGGAAATATTAACACATCATTAAATGATGGAAATGCACCTCCAATTTTTGTCATGAATGGAGAAAATTATCATCAAATTGGAAGTCTGTTGCCATTGCCAGGAAAGAAGCCAAAGTTTGCTCAACTATACATTTACGACACTGAAAATGAAATTTCCAATAGAATGTCTGTTGTTGGGTAATTTTACTAGATTTTATTACTTATTATTTTTATTCTTCTAAAGATTATGTTTATATACATATTTATTTATTTTTGAGTTCATTAGATTACATCCACAATTGTTTAAATACTTTATTTGCAATAATATTTTACTTCTTCTAATATTTGGCAGGATGGAAGGTGAAGATTTGCCATTCAAATCTTCAATTGTTAAGGATATAAGAGAAGCACTTGACAACTGTGACAATCCTTATGTGAAAACATACTTGACAATTCGAGACACATTGACAACACAAGATGCTCCAGCTGTTAAGTTAAGAATATTAGGCAAGAGAGGTCGTGATGGTAGAAGATACAACCTTCCCACTGCATCAGAGGTTGCAGCCTTAGTCGTAGGTGACTTTGATGCTGCAGACTTTGATAGAGATGTCGTTGTTGAGACTCAGTCTGGACTCTTACAACGTATCTCTGTCTTTCAGCCAGCTTATTGGCCGTTGCAGTATCCACTTTTATTTCCTAGAGGAGAAGATGGGTATAGAAAAGACATTCCGTTCAAAGAAAGATCAAAGACATCCAAAAGGAAAAGAAAGTTTATTACACAATTAGAGTGGGTTGCTTATAGAATTCAACAAAGAGCTACTGACCAGTCAACAATAGTGTTTTCTAAAAGGTTACTTCATCAATTTTTGGTGGATTCCTTTAGTACGATAGAGTGTTCGCGCTTGAAGTACATGAGAGATCATCAGAAAGACTTGAGAGCTGACATGTACAAGGGATTAACTGAGTCCATTCTCAGAGGAGAAACAGATCCAGCAACGACAGGAAAGAGAATCGTATTGCCGTCAACTTTTGTTGGTGGAGCAAGATATATGATACAAAACTATCAAGATGCTATGACCATTTGCACTTGGGCAGGATATCCTGATTTGTTTATCACGTTCACCTGTAACCATAAATGGCCTGAAGTTGTTGATTTTTTGAAGACATATCACCTCAAACCAGAGGATCGACCCGACTTGGTAAGTCGGTTGTTCAAAATTAAACTTGATCACCTAATAAAGGATATCAAGAAAGGTGATATTTTTGGCAAAGTTAAAGCAGGTACACATGTCTTCTTAATATAACATATGCATTATTTTTTCCTTTTTAATTTTTTTAAAAATATTTAAATATATTATGATTCTTTTTTTTTATTTGTTTCCAACTAAATTAGAGTATGACCTACCATATTTTTTTAAACAATCAATCAACGAGAACGTTTCCATACACTATAGAAATGAGTTATTGTCTTTGAAATACAAGGATACATATGACTTATAGAAATGAGACACATATAATGAATCCATACAATTTAGATTACAAAAAAATAAAAATGAAATTACCTTTATGTTACTCCAAATAGGATAATTATTCGGCCTATGATGAATATAGTAGTGTACTGCAATTGACACAACATGCATGAATTGAATCAAAACTAGCAGATTCCTTTTAGGAGGAAGTTTTTTGCACTACCTCTAATCCAAACCCAAAATTTTCATCCATAGTCATTATACATAAATTCATATTCATTATAGATACACACCTTTGAAGCAAGGAAGTGTCTGATATTCATACTCATAATTATGATCCATACTCATAATTACCTATGATCCATACTCATAATTACCTTTTTATATTCTTGCTGTTCAAATCCATATCGAATTATTTCAGTTTTTTCACACATGTATTATTATCAACCAATAATAATTTTTTACTTAATAATGTTTATATCTATTTTGCAGTCATATATACAATTGAATTTCAGAAGCGTGGACTACCGCATGCTCACATATTGGTTTTCTTGCAACCAAATCGTAGATTGCTCCATCCTCATGATGTTGACAAAATCATCTCGGCTGAGCTTCCGGATAAAGATAGAGATCCTGAGTTGTTTAAAATTGTATCTTCACTTATGATACATGGTCCATGCGGTGATCAAAATAAAAAATCACCTTGCATGGACAGGGGTAAGTGTACCAAACGCTTTCCAAAAAAGTTTGTTGATTCTACAGTTATCGATGTAGAAGGTTATCCGGTATATAGAAGGAGAGACAATGGTGTGTGCATTAAAAAGAATGACTCATTTGTTGATAATATATATGTGGTTCCATATAATAAACATTTGTTATTGAAGTATAATGCTCATATCAATGTGGAGTGGTGCAATCAATCACGATTTATAAAATATCTTTTTAAATATGTCAACAAAGGGCATGATCGTGTTACTGTTGGATTTTATACTGGTCGTAATGATAGAAACACTGTTGATCGTTTCGATAAGATAAAGATGTACTACGATTGTAGATATCTATCAGCATGTGAAGCTGCTTGGAGGATATTTTCGTTTGATATCAATTATAGAGAGTCATCAGTTGAAAGGCTGAATTTTCATCTTGAGGATGAGCAGTACGTGGTGTTTCCTGATGATGCATCAATTAAGCAAGTTGTAGAGAAACCATATATTGACTGCACCAAATTTTTGGCATGGATGCACGCTAACAAAAAATACCCCGAGGCAAGAAATCTTACATACAGCGAGTTTCCTACAAAATTTGTATGGAAAGATAGAGAGCATCGATGGACTCCACGTAAAAGAGGGTATTCGATTGGAAGACTTCATTTTGCAGCACCTGGGTCCGGTCAAAGGTTTTATTTAAGGACTTTGTTGAATTATGTGAAGGGTCCTACATCTTATGATGATATCAAAACAGTTGATAACATAAAATATCAGACTTTCAAGGATGCCTGTTTTGCATTGGGGTTGCTAGATGATGACAAAGAGTTTATAGATGCACTTCTGCAGGCCAGCCAATGGGGTTCAGGGAGCTTTTTACGCAGACTATTTGCAGCTTTGTTGATGTCAGATCAAATATGTCGGCCAGAGATTGTTTGGAATAAAACTTGGAAGCATTTGAGTGATGATATACAACACAAACAAAGACAAGTGCTACGTTTTCATGGTAATTTTTAATTTGTAATTTTGGGCCTCATATTAAATTGATTAATTTTCAAATTTTTTATTAATTAAAAATTGAATTTAATTTGCAGATTTGGTCTTAACTCCCGATCAATTAAAGAGCTACGCTTTGGTTGAAATTGAGATTTTGTTGCAAAGTAGTAATGACAGTTTGGAAAATTATCCAGAAATGCCTCTTGCAGATACCGAATTGTTGCCTGAGATAGACAATAGATTAATTCATGATGAGTTAAGCTATAACAAGCAGTCTTTAGCTGAGGAGCATCGTCAATTGATGTCAACGATGACTGATGAACAGAGGAGAGTATATGATCGAATCATGAAAAGGGTCGAAGAGAAAAGACCAGGGCTATTTTTTCTTTATGGATATGGAGGAACTGGCAAGACTTACATTTGGAAGGCATTGGCTGGAGCATTAAGGTCTAAGGGTGAGATTGTTCTAACTGTGGCATCAAGTGGAATAGCTGCATTACTAATTCCTGGTGGAAGAACTGCACACTCAAGGTCTGCCATTCCTATCAATGTTGATGAATGCTCGACGTGTGATATAGCTCCAAAAGATCCACTAGCTAATTTAATACGTCGTGCACGACTAATCATATGGGATGAGGCGCCTATGATGCACAAACATTGCTTTGAAGCCGTTGATCGTACTTTCAAGGATATAATGCAAAACAAAGATATCCCATTTGGTGGAAAAGTAGTTGTTTTGGGTGGTGATTTTCGTCAGATTCTCCCTGTTGTACCTAAAGGAACAAGACAACAAATTATTCGTTCTGCTATAAATTCCTCTTATCTTTGGAGTTATTGTGAGGTCCTTACATTGACTACAAACATGAGACTTCTAACCGGAAGCACAGATTCTGACATTGAAAAGAGAAAGAAATTCTCAGAGTGGATATTGGGAATTGGTGATGGAACTATTGGGGTTCCTTATGATTTGGATATCACAGTCCAGATACCACAAGATTTATTAATTCAGAGCATTGGCGATCCACTTTCTGCTATTGTTCAGAGCACATATCCAAATCTATTAAACAACATCAGTGATCCATCATTTTTTCAAGATAGAGCTATATTAGCTCCTACAAATGCAATTGTTGAAGCCATAAATCAATATATGTTGGATTTAATACCTGGAGAGGAAAAAATTTATTTGAGTTGTGATTCTCTATGTAATGCCAACTCAAATGTTGACATGCCAAATGATGTGCACACTCCTGAATTTCTAAACACCATTGTTGCTTCAGGAATCCCAAATCACAAGTTAAGGTTGAAAGTTGGAGTACCAGTAATGTTGTTAAGAAATATTGACCAGTCTTTAGGATTGTGCAATGGTACACGTTTGATAATTACCGGAATGGGGAGATATGTGCTTGAAGGAAAAATTATATCTGGTAGTAATGTTGGTGAAAAAGTTTTTATTCCAAGATTATCACTTATTCCATCAGATAAAAAAATTCCTTTTCAGTTTCAACGTCGACAATTTCCATTAGTTGTTTCATTTGCCATGACTATCAATAAGAGTCAGGGTCAGTCACTTAAGTATGTTGGAGTATACCTTCCGCAATCAATTTTTTCACATGGCCAGCTATATGTTGCAATGTCAAGGGTTACTTCAAGGAAAGGCTTGAAGATTTTGATAACAGACGATGAAGGTGAACATACAGATGAAACAGGAAATGTAGTTTACAAAGAAGTCTTTCAGAATGTTCAGTAGTAAGTTATTGACTCTTTTCTCAAATTTAATGTAACTTGAATTTTGGTATTGAAAATGATTTCCGTTCGATTTATTCAATAGTATCATTGTAGTCTTTATTCAAATATTTTAAATAGTACATTTAAAAATGTCGACGACTCATAATATCTTCCATCTCATGCTTATATATGAAACTCAAGACTATCGTTCTTTGTGCTGGCCCAAATTAAATATATAAGCTAACCTTCATAGTTAAATATATAAGTTAACCTTCAGAATTGCAGAAACTGAAAATTCCAGCCAAGAGTAGTGTAAGTCTACACTACTACAAGTTCAATTCATTACAACAACTTATCAGACATGGATTACAAGGAATATTCTTATAAAAGGTAGAAATACCACAAAATATTCTTTTATATATATATATATATATATATATATATATATATATATATATATATATATATATATATATATATAGCTGCAGCTATTATTCAAACAAACTTTTTAATCTTCTAAAAGATCAGACTGAAAATTACCACAGAATAGTGGAAAACTTTACACGTTTTATTAATTCATTAGTATCAACGTAGTATTGACTGAAATGTTATAAATAATACATTTAAGCATGTCAATAACTAATAATATAGTCAATCTGATGCTTATATATGAAAATTGACACAAACCCGTGCATCGCACGGGTCGGGGTCTAGTTATTGTAACACATGAACATCCTTATTTACATTTTTAATAATCTATTGCATTACTTGTAAGTCAAAATATAAATCAATCCAAAAAAGTTACCACTCACTTTTATTATTTTGTATTCACGTTTTATTATTTATTTCACAATGACAAATTTTTCAAAAAGCTACACTAATTAAATTGGCAATGTAAAGAATAAGCTACTCACTAAAAGCCATACAAAAGAAAAACCCTAAACACTCAAACCAGAACACACTCATGCCTTTGTTGTTTTTTCAAGAGAGAAACCAAGCAATCAAATCATTTTGTTTCTGAGAATCTATCTCACCCAACCTCTTACTATCACCTTCCCAATCATCATCTTCACACAACCAATTCAAAATATTTTCTTTATGCTCCCTATTACTATTATCATCAACACTAAATTCCATCACACTCTCCCAATTCCATTTATCATCCAAATCTAAACCCATATTCAAAGACCATTCTCCACTTTCCCCGTTATTTGAGGTTTGGTTCACACTACTTTCGGGGTCTTCACATGAAACCAAATTATATTTAAGACAGTCTCCATCATCATTGGTTGTTCTTTCATTTTCTTCACCTCCATCACCCACTATTTCTCTCTCTTGACTTAAATTTGAAACAGACCCACTTGTTTCCAGCAAACAATTTTCCATTGTCTTTACATGAGTACTTATACACAATGCCCCACTGTCTTCATTAATGTCATCTAACAACTCACTCAGTCCTAAGATGTCGTCACATAATTCATACGTTGTTTCTTTCTCATCATGTGTTGTTTTTACCTCCACGTCATCAATTATTTTCTCTGTAACTTCACAATCTAGTGAAGGAGTACGTGGAATTTGAACTTCTGGTTCAATATAATTTTCTTTAGTATTAATAACGGTTTGTTTTTTGTAGCTTTTGTTCTTCTTCATGGCCCAACGACTTGTTTTACCACATTTACGCTTAGGAGGACGAACATCCATGATCTTTGGCTCTATAGTTGTGGAAATTTTTGAGAAACTGTAGATTTTTCTGCTGAGGTGGGAATTCCAATGGTTTTTAATTTCATTGTCCGTTCTTCCGGGCAAGTGGCTAGCTATCATGGACCACCTGAAAATCAAACAAAACCCATAAAACTTCAAATTATAATTTCTTCCTTGTGTATATACTAGTACATTCCTTTTCACTTGTTTTGTTCCCTACCACTACTTAGGGCAAACTTTATTAGGAAAATGATATTTGTTAATATTAGGAAAATAATGTACTATTTTTTTAGGGAAATATTATTTTTTTAGGGAACTATTATTAATCTCTGAGTAAATACTTTTAAAAATAATTGATGAAAAAACAAGGAACAACTTACTACTACTAAAGTGTTCCCTTGGTGTTAGTTTTTTTTCTAACAAATGTTAATAATACATAATTTTATTTTTTGTTTTAAAAACAAACTTACTAATAATACTAATAATCAAACTTTAGTTGTCTTCTTTGGCATATCGTGTACTACCGAAGCTTCTACTTTGATGTTAATGTATTTTATTTTTACTTGTTAAAAAACTAATATATGTAGTAGTTTCTTAAGTGAGTATTGAACTTTACTGCTTTTTATTACCATATATGCTATAAATTATACTAGTATATATGAAACACAAGAGTGCATACATGATACATTTTATATAAAAATGTCAACAGACACTTAGCTTGGTATTTGACACAATGCGAAGAGGAGTAGAGTCTCGTATCTTCTATGACTATTTCACGGTGTAGTGGTTGCAAGGATAGAAGATACGAGACTAGCTTGGGCGATTTTTTATTTTTTTTTTGCTTTACTACTTGCATGAACCACATTAATGTTTCACCAAATTGTTAGGCATGTGGGCATTATTATAATTAATCCATGATTTTTGGAGTGCCCAAAAAGACGGGGACAACTTTAATATTAGTAGCACTCCATCGAAAAATATTAGATCTTGGTCTAGAGTACTCCATCACTTTATATCGTTTATTACAACCTCTGCTGCTCTGCATATGTTGACATGACTTCTTTTATACATGATAGTATTATTTTTTTTAGATAGAAGAGATGACAAAGCTAATATAAACTCACACACAAAATGAAGGTACTGCGAACCCTGGTCATGACGTCCGGTCTAACAATTTCGATATTTTTGCCGGTTAAGTTAAGACTTATAAGACTTATACATCATATTTTTTATTTTAGGAAAATGCTACGTAAACACTTGTTAAAAAATTTATCTTAAGAATTCTGCATTCAATATATTAAAACATTAGAAATTAACTTCTTCTACATAATTCTATAAAAAAAACTCTTCGATATAAAATTTATCATTCTTTTTTACTTCTAAAAAACTGTCCTTATTAGTCAAAAAAAAAAAAATCCTTCTGATATTTGTTTTTCTTTTTGAGAGGATTTTAATATTTGTTAACATGATCCAAAAAATAAAAATACTTTATCTATATAAAATAAGGACAGTTGTTTTTTTTTACTATTAAGGACAATTTTTTAGAAGTAAAGTGATGATTATGCTTCTTAAGAAAAATGTTTAACATAAAAAAAAGTAATTTAATGGGACAAATGGGAAAATAATTTAATGACTTTGAATTTTGGTGACTTTTGTGACATAATGTATTTCAAATGAGAAAAATTAACGATTAAAATAAATTATTTTGATAAGAGGATTATTAGTTATGAGCGAAATTGAAACAAAATGATCAAACTTAAAATCACTCAAGTAAAACCAGGATAAATATGACCGATTATCATTTTGTGCACGTTTATCAATTCATTAGTACTACAGTAGCCCTTTATTAGAATATTAGAACGAAAATCCGGCAGCTGGTTATAAAGCATGTCCTTGAAATTAATAGTACTATCATTATATACCAGCATGTCCTTGAAATTAATAGTACTATCATTATATATGTTTTGAGGAAACACTCGTGCTCTTTGAAATTATAATTGTACTGTTTTATATTCCATCTGTTTTAAAATAATAGTCATTTAAGATTTGTGGACGATTTAATAAAAAGATTAATTATGTTATATTTAATGGTGAAATTAATATTATTACGAAAATAGTCTTATTAACTGTAGTTAATAGAGTATTTAAGTTGAATGAAATTCAATAAATATATAATAATGGGAAGAAAAAAAAAAATGGTTGCAGGTTGTCTTAGACTTCATTTAATGCTTGATACTCATTTTGTAGAGAGACAAATCCATGATTAATTTTTTGGTGTGGCTAAAACAATTGTGTCAAAAAAATTCCTCCATAAAATTAAAGCTTATACTATTTCATTCAAAATCACAATTTTAATAGTTTATTAGAACAAGTTTCATTAACACGTGTCTATTTATAACACTAGACAAAATAAATCATAAACTTTCGTTAATATTTCATTATTATAAACAATCAAGAATATGTAAAAATAAATAAAAAAGGGAAAAATTTGGTGCGCCTATAGTCACACCTAGCCATGTACACATCCTCCTACGATTTTGCCTAAACTTTTATCTAAAATAATGATACATCAATAACATTCCAACAATTTAATGTATAAGAAATTAAATAAACTAAATTAATTTAAAAGACGTCTCAATGTTGAGAAAGAGATTTTTTTTCCTTAAGGGAGAAAGGGTATATTTTGTTTACGAAAATCATTTCTGAATTACACAGTTTAACAAAAAATTTAAAATACACGACTTTGCTTACTTTAGCCTCGATTTCCTAAATGAGACCACAACGTATTCTTTCAACTCATGTAAAATTTAGATAAACAATTTTATTTACTCTTGCTTAAAAATAACTAGGATTAATTTTATGTAGAAAGACAAATCCATGATTAATTTTATTTTACAACAAAATACTCTTGCTTATTGTCAAAAAAAGAATACTATTGTTTATTTACAGGTTATTATACCAGTCAAAAATTCTACACGTAATTATTTTGGGTGAAAAAAAACTACACGTTATTAATTAGTCGTAAAAAAACACTACACGTTACTATTTTGGGTACAATAGAGGGTTTTAGGACCCACGAATTATTTACAAAACAAAGGTACGTACGATACTTGGATTTTTCTTACCAAACAGAGGTACAATATTGCAGTTAACTTTTACTATTGGAATGTACCCAAAAAAAAACTTTTACTATTGAAAAATTATTATTCCAGTTGACTTGGAATCAATGACAACCTGACACGAGTATTTTAAATTTTTAATAAAGCAACGCATTTTGCGAGTGATAGGAAAATTAAAATATCTTCCCCATAGTATCCGGCAACTTAACTTTAAAATATGTTCCCTAAAAAAAAAACTTTTACAATATGTAAAGGGAGAGTGTGGAAAAGAAAATGAATAAGAGATCACGTGGAGTGTTAATTTTGTGTTGGTAATGTCCATTAAATAAACCAAAATGTAAATTCTAGTAGAAACTAGAAAAAACAATTCTAAAGTTATGAATGACAAATAGGTATCAATTAATGACAAGGATACAAAAAAAAAAAACTGCCATGCAAT